>VWZX01004558.1:531482-725216 GCA_013399015.1 Galbula dea | reverse complement strand
ACCATCCCTGGAGGTTTTTAAGAAGAGGATTGATGTGTTTCTTCAGGGGATGATTTAGGGATAAGAGTAGTGTAGGGCTATCGGTTGGACTAGATGATCTTGAGGGTCCTTTCCAACCATAATGATTCTGTGATTCTGTGATTCTGTGGGGTCAGGCTCTTCTCGGTGAAGCCCAGTGACAAGACAAGAGGCAATTGGTTACAATCTGAAGCATAGGAGGTTCCATGTAAAAACAAGAAAAAAATTTTTTCCCAGTTCAGGTGCAGAGCACTGGAACAGACTGCCCAGAGAGGTTGTAGAGTCTCCTTCTATGGAGATATTCAAAACCCATCTGGACATGCTTCTGTGTGACCTGGTCTCGGGAATCCTGCTGTGACAGGGGGGTTGGACTCGACGATTTTTTGAGGTCCATTCCAACTCCTAACATTCTGTGAAAAGCAGAAATAAGATCTCAAATGAATAGTGATTTTAATTACCCTTTGCCCACTCTCCTGTCGTCTGTTCTTTCTTTTCCATGTCTCATCATTTGTGATATCTGCATTGCTGTTTTTCTTTTCAGCCACTCCACACTGCCGACACTATTCAGCTCATGATTTCAGGGATTTTTAAATCACAGGCTGATCTGCTGGCTGCTCACAGAATTACCTTCTTTGCTGAGTGAGCTGCCCTCCTGACTTTTAGCAGTGGGGCAGAGGATTTTAGTTCTTGTGTACTCTCAATAGTGCTTCTGTTGATAGATTAAAATTGAAATTTTGTCATTCTGTGCATTCTTATGAAGGCTCCTAAAAGCAGAGTTACAAAGACCTTTGTTATGTCAACATCCTCCCCAGTGAAGGGCCTCAGTTCTTCACAAGATACAGGCAGCTATCAGAGAATTAGGGTGAGTCATAAGAGGATCCTCTGATTGTCTGACAGTCTTATGATCTTCTTGGCATTTGTACTCTTGGAATTTAAACTGTGTTAATTATACCTTCAGATTTTCCTCGAACTACATCAACACCACTTTCTGTTTTCACGTTGCCTTTAACATCAGGAACATAAATTTTTGAATGAAAATTCTCTGTGCTGCAAATTGCTGAACATTGTAACAAATGCCCAATGCCCTTTCTATGTTTCATACCCTGGACTGTGTAGTTGTTTATCCTCTTTTGCTCCTTTTTTATTCCCTCCTGTATGAAGGATCTGTCCTAACATTGTGGAACTGGGACTGCAAGATTAGAATTAGAATGACAACGTGTGAAATGAAAACTTCTGCCTATCACTTTGCACTGTGCCATGATCTTTCCTGGCTGCTATCTAATTTTTGAGTTGTGCTTTTATCAGCTTGTTTGTCTTTACTCAGTCCTTGAGTGCTTTTTGAAAGCTGGCAGGTCAGCTGAGTTGCCTTTCCCTCCTCTCTGGCTTAAGCACAGATGCTCAAGGTCTCAGAAACATGGGGCTAAAGAAGACATTAATATGGGGCTCAGTTTAGATCGTGCTTTTGTGCTGTGGTGGCAGCAGGTTGTGTTCTGTAGTGAGGAGTCTTCACATTCACTGGCTGTAGGAACAAATGAGCTCTGGGGAGAGCAAGGCAAAATGTGGCACCACTGGGGTATCATTTTGCCACTTCACTTCTCAGTATTGCCTTGTAACTAAGGCCGAAACTGCACTACCCTGTCTTTAAACTGTTTTGTTGGATGTTAAGACTGACATGCAAACAAAGTCATAACACAGGAATGAGAGGCTATCTAAAAAGTATAATAAAATTGCAAAAAAAGGGAAGTTTTCAAAAATGCTTTCAGCCATTCCAATTCAAGACATTTCTTCCTTGCAAATGCTGAAATATTCTATATTTTACACTTTTTATTTCTGAAAACTTTGAGGTATGTGATTGAACTTACTATTCAAAGTAATTTTATTATTAAAGTACCTATTCTACTGCCTCTGGCACTTCATTCAATGACGGGGAGGAGAAAAGAAAATGAAAGCCAAATCAATTAAACAGGGGAAAATCTGTCTTTCTTTAGAAAGCAAATTATTTTATTAATTGTTACATGAATTATTTTCTTCTGACTAATGTGTAACAGTGGGGATGGTAAGGATGTTGATTCCTACCTCTTTTTATCCTTCCAGTTCAGTGCAGACAAATACACTTAGTTACTTACCCTGCTTACACACATATGGCTACCTTCTGCTTAAGGAAGTACATATTGTTTTTGTCTAATGTTTTACCGCATTTGAATTTGTGATTATATATATTAATAATTGGCCTTTGAATTAATAATTAATTATTTCCCAAGCAATTACAGTGATTCTCAAGCAGTATGTATGCATTAAAACACCTCTGAAGTATGAAAGCTATGAAACTGCTTTTTTTTCGTTCAGTGGAGTTTTGAATGAACTGAAATTTATTCATATTCCAGAGCAGTAAATTCTAGATTTCAGTCTTCTCACACAATGCCCATCATACCATTTTTTGGTATCAGTAATCTGATTTACCCATTGGAGCAATCAGTAGAGTTACTCCTGTTGACTAAACATGCAAAGAGCTGAAGCCAGCAGCTGTTCGGGGATGAAGTAGGAAGATGCTGCACTCTTTGCTCTGCTGAGTGCAACACCAGACAAGATAAAAACACAGGAAGGTGTGTCTCCATTGTGCTCCTGTCTCTCCAGTCTTCTTAGGAAACTACTTTTGGGTCAAGACTGTATTTAAAAGTTAGCTATTTTTCACATGGCTTAAACTAGAAATTGAATGTTTAGTTCAGTAGTAACATGCACTTTGCAAAACAAGTCACAAGTCTGGTCTCTGCTGGATCCCAGATGGATCCACACCCAAGGCCTTTTCCTTCTCTTTCCATTTCTCCCTCCCACATTCATTTCTGAAATAAAGTTCACTGCAGATAAAAACAGACACTTAAATTTCCTGAATGTGCCATTTATTAGGCTGCCTGATAAAAGTATATGCACCATGGTGATTTTCTCTCAACCTCACCTTCCTAGTGTACAGAGAACGCCGTATGTGTGTTCTCTCTGCAGCAGGTTTGATTTATCTCCTTTATGCAGGTGCATGGCGACCCTCTTTCCATTTCTCTCTGAAAGTCAGATCTCTGAAAAATGACCTTGTCTTCCCTCTCCATGTATGCAATTCCTGGAAATGGAGCAAAGTAAGCAAAATAGAGCATCCACAGGTGTGCATTCAGTGAAAATGTCAAGGCTATTCAAAAGCTTGTTCTCTGCAGCAATTAGTGGCCCCGCATGTCAACAAAAAAAATCTATTGCTTAATCTTCAGCCTTTCTTAGCATTACACCATATGTTCAGTCTTTGATGGCTTGGGGAACAAGACTGTCATCACAAAAACGTGGGCCAAAATGTGTTCAAGTGAGACATCTCACAAAATTCAAGGCCCGCTAAGAAATCCATCTCACCAGTGAACAACAAGGATGACAAACTGTGAAATTTCAGGCTCCAAACTGCTACAGCTGCTGTTTTCAAAGTCCTCAAGGTGATTTACAGATCACTTAGGCAAGTGGAAACAACTCTCTGACCTTTTCAGAGATGGTAAACTGAGTCATAGAGAGAAAAAGTGATCATACACTAGTGCAGAGAAGCCCTGCCCAAGCTCCCAAAAGTTGACCTGAGTCTGTCCTGGGCTTGGATTCTGCTAAGCTAAGGAAAACCAAACAGTGACACAGCCTCTTGTCAATGGTCAGGCAAAACTCCTGTAGAAGCACCAGGACCTGAAGCCAGCTCTCTTCAGTCTCAGGAATTTTTATTTCTCCTTCTACATCTGTCCTCCAAGGCTTTATTAAGCATGCTGCTTGTAGTCTATTATAGACTACTGTTGTAACTAATAGCTAAAGTACTTTCATTATAGTTTGTCTTTATACCAATTAGGCAGTGTTTATATAGTGGTCACTGCAATATCTTTATAGCAGTGTTTAGTGCTTAGCAAGCTCTGAGCAGATTTCAGCCCTGACAGAGATGTTCAGAAATGTTCAGCAAAAGATGGAATTTCCCATGGTGCTTGCCCTTCTGTGCAGCATGTCTGACATCTCTGATGAAATATCTTCAGTTTACTCAGTTAGCCAAAGGTACAGTATATCTCTTTGAGTAATGCGTGTGAGTTCATCACTTTTTTATGCTATTGAAGTATGGCTAACTATAAGACTCTCTATTCCAGCATTTGTGTCTCAGCAGGAACAGAACTTTAAGTGTCTGGGTTTATGTATTTCATTAATTTTCTCTAAGCAGTGGTTTATTATGAGTGATGATTTAACACTTTCTGTTCTGCATTAATCCTTTTTCAGTATCAGATAATGAAGAGTTCAGCAAAAAACAACCTGGGATGTCTCACCTCTGTTTCAGGATTTCAGTTTGCATCTCAACCTAAGGACTACTAATCTCAGTGATCAGGCTAATGTGAAAATCTAATTGCTCATCTTGGTCAGATTTTAAGTCTTTTGTTTTTGTTTACATTTGCTCCACATTTTTTGATACTATTTAGGAAAGTGCAGAAGAAAAGACAGATCTAATTTATTTTTTCAAATGAAAAATCCCTCACCACTGACAAAACCTGCTGTGCTTATGCCAGATCACAGAATCACAGAATCACAGAATATTGGGAGTTGGAAGGGACCTCGAAAGATCATCTAGTCCAACCCCCCTGCCACAGCAGGATTCCCTAGACCAGGTCACACAGAAGCGCGTCCAGACAGGTTTTGAATACCTCCATAGAAGGAGACTCCGCAACCTCTCTGGGCAGTCTGTTCCAGTGATCTGGCACCCTCACTGGGAAAAAATTCCTACATGTATTCACACGGAGTCTCCTATGCTTCAGTTTACAGCCATTGCCTCTTGTCCTGTCACTGGGCTTCCCTGAGAAGAGCCTGACCCCATCCTCCCAACACACACCCTTCACATATTTAAAAGCATTGATGAGGTCACCCCTTAGCCTCCTCTTCTCCAAGCTAAAGAGACCCAGCTCCCTCAGCCTTTCCTCATAAGGAAGATGTTCCAGCCCCTTCATCATCTTTGTGGCTCTGCGCTGGACTCTTTCCAGCAGTTCCCTATCCTTCTTAAACTGAGGGGCCCAGAACTGGACACAATATTCCAGATGTGGCCTCACCAGGGTAGAGTAAAGAGGAAGAAGAACCTCTCTTGACCTACTAGCCACACCCCTTCTAATCCACCCCATAATCCCATTGGCCCTCCTGGCCACAAGAGCACACTGCTGGCTCATGGTCATCCTTCCATCCACCAGGACCCCCAGATCCCTTTCCCCTTCACTGCTCTCCAACAGCTCAGCCCCCAACCTATACTCATACATGGGGTTGGTCTTTCCCAGGTGCAAGACTCGACACTTGGCCTTATTGAATCTCATTAAATTTCTCCCTGCCCAACTCTCCAGCCTGTCTAAGTCTCGCTGAATGGCAGCACAACCCTCCGGTGTGTCAGCCACTCCACCCAGTTTAGTGTCATCAGCAAACTTGCTGAGAGCACACTCTGTTCCCTCATCCAGGTCGTTAATGAATAGATTGAAAAGTACTGGTCCCAGTACTGACCCCTGAGGGACTCCACTAGACACAGGCCTCCAACTAGACTCCATCCCATTGACCACAACTCTCTGACTTCTGTCCTTCAACCAGTTCACAATCCACCTCACTACCCAATCAGCCAGACCACACTTCCTCAGTTTAGCTGCAAGGATGCTGTGGGAGACAGTGTCAAACGCTTTACTGAAATCAAGATAAACCACATCCACTGCCCTACCCTCATCTATCCACCTGGTTATGTCCTCATAAAAGGCTATCAGGTTGGTCAAACATGACTTCCCCTTGGTAAACCCATGCTGACTGCTCCCAATGACCCCCTTATCCTTGATATGCCTAGAGACAGAGTCAAGGATTAAGTGCTCCATCACCTTTCCAGGGATGGAGGTGAGGCTGACCAGCCCATAGTTACCCAGCTCCTCTTTCTTGCCCTTTTTGAAGACTGGAGTGACGTTTGCCTTCCTCCAATCCCCAGGCACCTCTCCTGTTCCCCAGGACTTATTAAAGATGATGGAGAGGGGCCTGGCAATGACTTCTGCCAGCTCCCTGAGCACCCGTGGGTGCATCCCATCAGGGCCCATGGATTTATGGAGGTCCAGATGGCTTAGCTCTTCCCTAACCCAGTCCTCCTCAACTAAGGAAAACTCCTCCAGTATCCTAACATCATGTGGGGACTCAGGGGTCTGAGGCTCCTGAGCACAGTCTTTAAGAGTATAGACAGAGACAAAGAAGGCATTCAGTAACTCCACCTTCTTTGTATCTTCTGTCACGAAGGCACCCACCTCATTCAGCAGGGGGCCTACATTCGTCTTTTGGGCAATGTATTTGAAGAAGCCCTTCCTATTGTCCTTGACCTCCCTTGCAAGGTTTAATCTGTAACAGCTTGAAAATCAAACTAGGCACAGAATTATTGCAGACACTGTTTCCTGTCAACAAGCTGGAAAAAAACAAACAAACCCCAAACCCAAACCCAACAAATCCCCAAACCAAACTAAAAACAGAAATCAGAAAAAAGCTTTCTTCAGAAACCTAGTAACCATGCTTCCCAGTCCATTTGCAGCTTCTCACTCCAGCTCTGGTGTTCCCTTTTGCCAAGTGGCTGGGTCTGAGACACGGGCTGCAAAACAATGTTTTAAAAAATCATTTGAAAGGGAGCAGAGAGATTACATGCCAACTTGAAAACATGACAAGACATATCTGAACTTGATTTGCTGGTGATGAGGAAACCTTACCAGATTCACTCTAGGTTGAGCTCACTGAGGTGGAGAAAGGTGATTTAATCTCAGTATTTGTCAGAATTTCCTGGTGCAGTAGCCTGTGTTAGTCAGTACAGCCCTGCTGGCATTTTCTCAGAAAGGAGCAGAATGCCAGTGCATTGAAGCTGCCTTGGTTATGGCTATCCTCCTAGAATGTAAGAAAAGATGCAGTGGATCAATAAAAAAGAAAAAAAAAATGAACCTTTTAGCCCAGTCTCTACATTGTCATAAGCATATACCCAGAGCAGTTTAAGATCCGTGCAAGCATATGTAACACTTCTCCCAGTGCACTCCAAAATGCCATGTCAGTAATAACTGTCAAGGTATTCTCTGTTATGAACTTAATCACTCTACTATTGAATACATCTGAATTGTTAGTATCTGCAACATCCTTTACCTATATGTTCTACAAGTCTTCTGTAGACTATGGGTCAAATAACCCCTTTTTTTTCTGTTCATTTGAACTTGGCAACTTTTAGCTTTATGTGGCATCCCCAAATTCTTGTACTCTAGAGGAGGTGAACAATCAGTTGCCATCCATATTCTCCATGGTCTTCCAGTTTCCAATGTCTTTCCTCATCTGCAGCATATTCTATATTTTTGCTAAGCATTGCTACTCATGTTTGAACCTTTCACAGTTCTAGTATGTCCTCAAAAGTACATGGAAAGAAGGAATGTCTTGCTGTACATGCCTTCTTCTTAGGTCTACAACATCATCTACTCTTCTTAGGGCCATCTGAGCTTAGCTGTCTTCTCTCTTCCACATCCCATGGTCTTTTCAAGACCTTAGCAGCTCACAGTATATGTGCTGCAGAGCTTGTCCTGCCCTTCTTGGGAGATGAACTGGGCCACAAACCCTCATTTGGCTCGGCAATTCGTCAACCAGCATGGAAGGTAAATTCAGTTGTCACTGTCAATGAAGGGATGTTGCACTGCAAATCTTAGCCAACCTGGCACCTCCTATATATGTGGTTTGGTGTACTTATTTTGTTGATCTCTCCATGTCCAATTTTGCCTTAGAGAGGCATCACCACAAATAGAAACTACCTATGAGGAAAACAGTCTCACACACATTACAGTTTGCTCAGGCTTCATCATTTCAGTTGTACCTGAGCAGTGAGCAGAGGCTTTTGCAGTATGTTGCTACTGCTGCAGTTGTGCAATCATCACCATTAAAGCTTGAGGCTAGTAGGCAGCAGCAGGTGAATTTGTAATTTCAATTTTAAAGAGGTTTTCTTTTTCTCTCTTCCCAATATGCCTAAGCTGACTTGTCATATTGAGCTGCCTTTTTTTTCCACTTCCAAGTTGTAAATGTCATCTTGCCAATATATGGTTACTACATCCCAGCAGGGATGTAATGTAAATATTGTCAATCAACACAGATCTCGGATTTTTAACTTGTTTCAGTAGAAAGAAAAAGAGACAACACCAAAAAAAAAGAGCAAATGTAAGAACAATAAGTTAAAATCAAGAAACAACCTAGAAGAAATAGTTGTAAAACCTCACTTTGCCTTCTTACTAGGCAAGATTTCCATGAGCTGCTTCTAACTACTCAGAGAAGATAAAAAGAAATAGACTTTCCAAGTATCAATATACTTTGTAATTTTTTGTTGCCACTCCCTGTCAACATTTTTCCTCTTTATTTTGTCACACTGAAAGGAACATGTTTGGGTTTGTCTGCTTTTTTTTTTTTTCAACACAGTGGGCAGTTTCCTTTTGTGATAGTGTTTGATGTCTTGCAGGAAATCCTGTTAAGGGTTTTCAGATGCTTCTTGTTCACAAACACTAAACATATAGTTAGAATTGGGGAAGAATATTTAGTTACAAAGGAGCTGAAGGTGAGGAAAATGTTTCTAAGGAGAAAGTTGATAAAACTATAAAGGAATATTGAATTTTATGCTGTGGGTCATTTAAAATTCAACAGTACACTCTATCCGTTGGAACATGAACTTGCATTGGACTTGAGGGGTAGATTAAACACTCTGGTTGGCTTTGGGGATCAGATTTTCAAAAGCAGTCAATCTGCTTTTTCTATTTAAGTGGTAATAGTGTTCAGTCAGCATTCAGCACATTTCAAATATCCCAGGATTTGTCTCTGGTTTTATAAGCTGAATCTTTGGTTCCTTATTGAAAGAAAACACCCTGCAACTCAAAGAGAATTTTTCTTGAAATTAGATGGGTTTGTAGGCTCCAGGCTGCAAATATGCAGTTTTATTTTGTAGTATTTGAAAACTTGTCAAGGAATCACATTTTTGCTGTGTCTTCTATCACTGCTGAACTGTGACCCTAACTGTATGCTAGGGTCAATGGTCTCATTCCCTCAAGGGTCCTCATGTGATTGACTTTCAGAGTAAGATTATCCTAATAAATCCATCAGTGCTACTGTTGTGAATCTCTGCCTTTGCTATGCTTAGCTCTCTCTGACAGTGGAAGGGTAGAAAAAAGCCTACATTCAGAAAACCCAATTTGATCAGCCTTGGCAAGAGGAAACAAAACCTTACAAAGACTCACTTGATATTCTTTGAAGAACGTAGTGGAACCACCAGCCCATGCTGTAACCAGGCATCATCATGTGCAATGCAGACCTCAAGTTGAATGTACGTCACAGTGTTTCCTAACCCTGGGAATCTCTGCACCATGCAATTGCTCTGCTTGAGCTAAACACGCAGCCTGAGCCAGTTAGAGCAGCCATAATTTTGAAGACTGCTGTGCTGGAGAGAAGGCTTCTCTAGAGACCGCAAGAGGTCCCTTCCAGCCCAAGTTTCCCTGTGACTATGATTCTGGAAGTGAGAGTTCCTTCAACCATATCCTCAGCTCCTCTAATGATTCACTGAATTATTGTAGATGTAGTTTTAGACCACAAAAACCTGCTCTGGGTACTGACTTCTGAAACTGTTCAAGATAAGGCACTGTCAAGACATTATAATGTTTGACATAAAGCTATTCTTTCCCACCATGTCTTCTAGGCTCTTTCCAGTCCTGAGAGGTTTTATCTCACCACAGGTGGATCCCAGTATTTCCATGTTTCTGCATGCTTTTCTCTTGAATGAAAGAACTGAAAGGTTTCCTGCACTTTTTCCTTTTAGATGCATTCCTTGCTACAGCCTTGACTAAAAAAACCCCAAACTATCAGAGTACAGTTTGATGGATCTGAAATAAGATATATATGATTGCTTAGGTAGTTGGCAGGTCACTGAGAAATAGCAAAAAACAATAATCAACTGGGAATTACTGAAGAACACAACTTATTTGCAGTCCCACAGACTACACCTTTCTCCTTTTAAAGTATCTATTAATAAGAGTGGAATGAAACCCACAAACATTCAGCCTTGTGCTGCATTATTTTTTTTCCACAATGCTATCACATTCCCTAAATTGATTATTGTTTTTTCTTTCTAGATTGCCTCTGGAGAGGGGAGCAGTCTGAAGACTTAAAAGACTAGTGAGATAGTAATCATTGGTTCACACTGTTTCCCTTCCAGCAACTTGCTGTAAGCCAGAACAACAGAAAAAAGAATATACAAGATAGGGAAAGAAACAGAGCCTGAGGAAGGGAAAGAAACAGAGCCTGAGGAAAGAACATTCATAGTGTCATTTAGATGAAGTATACAGCTCTCCCTCAACACACCTATTCCACAAGCATGTTTCTTCTCAACCTGGTATTCATTTTCTGTCCTTCTTCATTACATTAGTCATTCTTTTTTCCCCCTCATACCCTGTCTATAGTCTGAACCACTTGCTTATTTTTTGGTTATATTAGCCAGGTTGTTCATATTGCTGTCCCACGGGTGACCTTGCAGCTCAAACTAATAACACATATTTTTTTGTCAACATGTTACTCTCTAAGCTTGTTGAAGGCATTTTATAAGTCAAAATTGCAGTGATGTATTTTGGGGATAATAACACAGAAGTGGAATTAATGCCTCTTGGACCTTTCCTTTCTTGCAAGACTGGACTGGCCTAGATAAATGGTTTTCTCACCTAGCCTATTTCAGTTTTCTTTTGTTTCAAAACCCTTGAATTTAATATTGTTGGGGGGTTTTTTTCCAGACCTCTTAATAGCATTTTTGTTTATTTCAATTGGTTTGTTCTCATACAGCAGGATACGGAAGTTCTGGTTCTAACTAAAAATAAAATAATTTGAGGCCTTCTGATATCTTGAAGGTGTGATAAGTTTCATTTGTACTGCAAAGTGCCCAGGGCTGAGACTTATGTATTTACAGCATAGCTATCATAATGAGGTTTCTTGACCAGGATGAGGAATTTGATCTGTTTAAGATTCCTGACAGATGATTGAGGCAAAGTTCATGATTTTTTCAGAAAGAAGGTAGAATTATTTATCACCCTTATTTACCTTATCATTAAACTTGTAGGAATATTGTACCTTCAAATCTGTGACAAATTTGGTTGAAAATAGCCAGTACAGTTAAGGCACATGGGCATATAAAAGTCAGATGATCACAGAACTTTCTAAGTTTTAAGAAACCAGGCCAGAGAAGAAATGGTGAAGAATAGTTATTTCTTAGCTATCCATCAATGCAGAGAGAGATGTTCTGCCAAAGTCCATTGCAGATAAGTCATGGCAATCTAGCCCCACATTCCTCAGTAAAATATTAATGATAATGATTTTGTTCAAGCAATATCCACAGGCCTTTGGGAAATAGAGATCAAGTTTGTCCCTTATTTGAGACTTTATCCGTATACAGGAGCAGAAAGTACCAGCCTTACAGATGTTAGAATATGAGAAGATAAGCAAGCAATGAAAAATAGTAGAAGAAAATCAGTTTACCTTCTTCTTAACACATGGAGGATTTAGATGTTTCAATTTAGTCCCAGATCATCACAGAGAGTTAGATGCCCAAGGACCATTGGCTTTCTTGGGGAGTTAGGTACTTAAATCCTCATGAAATTTTGTGTGGGGATGACTTACCCAAGGTCATGCACATACCACCTGTAGAGTTGAGGTCTGAATGGGACCACATTAAATTTCACTCTACTACCTTACAAAGAACAGAAAGTAGGGTCTTTTTGACTGTGTTATATCTTACCTGGTTTTGATTTCTTTGTTTTTCTAATGCTACTGCTGGACACAGTTAAAAGTTTTATATTTTTTTAACATAGAGAGACAACCTCATCACACCTTCATTAAACAAAAAAGTTTGAAGTTGCATTATAAACTATTAGAATATCTAGTCTAATTAGATGGTTATAAACCATAGAAATTAACCTGTGTAATTAGGACCTAGTGTTGTAGAAATTATGGTTTGTTTTGCCACAGGTTTCTACCAGTAGCTACAGATGGTTATAAAGTTCCTCTTCCAGACAAGGTCTGTATGAACATGTTAGCTCAGATGCTATGCCTCGCTCTCAGTCCTGCTAGTCACACTGCACAAACTGACTCCAGTCTGGAGCATCCCAACAGTGAGATGACCAATCTGCTTGCTAGCTGCTTCCCAACTAGCTATGTGGTTACAGCTGGTCCCATGCATTGGCTCTGCTAACTCAGACATAGTTACCTAAAGACAGTTTAGAGATAAGTGTTCAGTTCCCTGACATTAGGGACACAAAGAAGAGGAAATGGCTATTTTCTCACAGAAACCAATCATGCTTAATTTATTTTACTTGGTAAAAAAGGGTGAAGCACTAGAAGACACAAAAGCAGTGGAAAATCAGGCATGTTAATATTAATATAAATGGGCATAAAGTTGTTATGAATACATTTAAAATAGAAATTGGGTGATGGTTTCTGATCCTTAGAGGGACAAAAATCTAGAACTCCCTTCAAATAGCTGGACAGTGTTTAAAAGACCTGAGTTGTTTTATAATATGGATCCCTTTTCAAAAATATTTTCTGTCTGAATAGCTTAGTGATTTCCCTTTTTAAATGAGGCATATGACTTGCTTGTGTGGAAAAATGAATGAATGGCTGTGGGATGCTAAAAGAGCTTCCAAATACTAGGTAGCCAGAGAGGTTCAGCTGTGAACTCTGCCAATAATTCAGTGTGTAGAATGTAGGGTGTCCTGTCTGCAGGCGATTCTAGAGTTTATCCTGCTGTCTCCTTTCAAATTAGCCAGATTCCAACAATATATTATATAATGTATGTGTTCCAGAGCACAGTGAAGGAGACAAGAAATATTTTTCATACTGAAATAGAGGATTCATGTAGGTAAAATGAGCCACACCATTCGAAATGTCAGAATTGTTAATACAGATTTGCATGTGTTTAGGTGCTGATTTTTATTTTTAATTGAAACAAAAAAGTGTGGCAAGGACAAAGTGACAGGCTCTCACCAAAGTATCTCCTCCAATAATTTCTTAATGATAAAAACATCTACAGTCAAAGAGATGAAACTGATTTTCTCATCAACTCAAAAAAGTATGAAGGTTAACTGTCTTCCCGTATTCATGATAATTACATACATGAAAGCCCAAAGCAGATAGCTTTGATATACTCTAAACCTTTTTGGGAAGCAGGTTTTAACAGCTTGTGTTTATTCTGTGAGTCAAAATTCTTTTGAAATGTGTGAGACTAATATCTTGCTAACAAAACCAAAATTCTAACACTTGGTTTCAGAGATCTCTGCTGGAAGTCTGGAGTCTTATTTTCTCAGCCAGCAAAGCTTTGTCTTCAATTACAACCCAACCTCCTCACCATCTCCTGTTGTAAACATTCTCACAGGATTTCGTATTCTAACCTGAAGAAATAGATCAAGTGTCAGGCTAAATTTTTCTATTGTGTTGATTTTTGGTGGCAGCTTGCACTGGGGGCACCAGCCACCTCTCACTGCATGCTCTAGAAACAAATAAAGCCAAATTGTCTCACATGAGCATTTAACAAACGTGAAATTTTCACCTCATCGGGCACAGTGTTGGTGGCTTGAATCCTAAGCATTTGGTCTTCTGCTGTTGTAAACTGCTATGTGAGCTCTAAAGCAAACCAATGCATATTTTTCTTGTGCCAGTGTTTCTCTTTACTCTCATAACAAGATAATTCTTGGTGAGGTCACACAACAGGCTTTTTTGCCTGCAAGCAACTGCTTCAGAGCTGACTGCAGAGAGCTCCAAAATCTGAACTGTTGAACTGATTCTTGTTTATCCCAACAGGAAAGGGGGAGTTAATGTGGAAAGAAACTATTTATTTTACTTTTTTTTTCTTTACTTCTTACCATCTTCCACAATACTCAATAAATCTATGTGTTTGTGTACAAGTATGCAAGACCGAATATCCATTGGCTTGTGACTAGTATAAACTAGATTTGGATGGACTCATCTGAGTTTAGACAAATTGTCTCTTCTATTCTCTTTGGTTTGTACTTTTGAAAAGAGGCACACTAATGCTTTCTGAAATTCAATGAGATTTGAGATTGCTTCTTTCTGAGTAAATAATCAGAAACTATGACAATAACCTAAAAAAAAAACAACCTAAAAGACTCTCTCTAGTTGTAAATATACCCTTCATGTTCTCCTAACAATGGTTCCACTGTGAAATTTCAAATTATATTAAATAGTGTCTGTCTCTTACTCAGAAAATTCACTGAAGTATCTTAGTTTTACTCCATGATTACAAAATGATGGCTACATCGCCACTAGGTCACTCCAGATTTTCTTCAGACTTCAGCTGCCTCTCTATGAGTTGGGCTCTCCAAACCAGTTTTTCAAGCTTAGACTTTTCTAAGTGTCTATGTACTGGTGAAGTCTCTGTGAAATCCTGTCCTGTGCTTCCACATTCAGAGCTACCAGGAATTACTTTATATTGGATTAGCAACTAGAAAATCATGTGTGATATTTTCGTTTCGTTTTGATAATTTGTGGGGTTTTTTACCAACTATAATTGAAGTGGCATTTCACATAGCCAGCAACACTGCAATCCTTCAAAGTTTGCTATAGCTGGAGGAATGGCTAAATGATGAGTTAGCCTTCCTGTTGTCAAACCACAGCACAGACTTCCAAAACAAGCCTGGTGCTGTTTTCTTTCTTGTCTCCATTGATTTGTGAATCCATACTCATCAGAAATTGTGATTTTGTTCTTGTTTCTCACACTTCCCCCAAGCTAACTGTGACTGTTATTGTGTTTTGGACTCGGCTTCAGGTTCCAACTGAGACTTTATACCTTTGATATAGAGTGTGAATTATTTAAAAAAAAAAAAAAGGAAAGGAAAAAAAGATAAGAAGAAAAAAGCTGGGTTATAATGTCTATGAACAGTGGTTAGAGATCTTTAGGTCATTTTGCAGCCTGGTCTACAGGACATGACTTTTCTTCTTACATTATGTCTTTTAACCCCAGAGTAGCCATTGCAGTTATGCACCTCAATTTTGTGAGCATGGATTGAATGGCTAAAGTATAGGAAAGTTCAACTGCTATGTAACCAAGCCCGTAGAACAGCTAAGTAGGATTTATTACTTACTTAATTTGGTACAAAGCTCTTCTCTCATTGAGCTGCATTCTGGGATGTGCCCTTGATTCACTGCACCATAATGTCTGGTTTTGCTTATGGAAATAAAAAAAAAAAAAAAAAAAAAAAAAAAAAAAAAGAGAGGGAGGTGGAAGAAACCTGGAATTCAGGAACAGGGATTTTGTAATTGTTTTCAGAAGGTTTCCTCTGCTTGATGCCTTCATTCCTAAATAAACATGAAAAACATTTCAGAAAAATCATAGACTCATCTAGGTTGGAAAAGACCTCTAAAATCAAGTCCAACCATTGAGCTAACACCACCACGCTCACTAAAGCATACCAGGAAGTGCCATATCTACATGTTTTTTGCACACCTCGAGGGATGGTGACTCCACCACTTCCCTGAGCAGCCTGTTCCAGTGTTTAGCTACTCTTTTAGTGAAAATTTTCTTCCTAATAGCCTACCTGAATCTTCCCTGGCACAACTTGAGGCAATTTCCTCTTGTTCTATTGTTAGTCATCTGGGAGAAGAGACCAGACCCCATCTCACTACAACCTCCTTTCACAGAGTTTAAAGAGATACAAGGTGTCCTCTCAGCCTTCTGTTCTCCAGACTAAATGACCCCAGCTCCCTTAGCCACTTGTTATAATTCTTGTGTTCCAGACCCTTCACCAGCTTTGTTGCCTTTCTTTAGATATGTTCCAGCACCTCAATATCTTTCTTGTAGCGTGGGGCCCAAAACTGAACGCAGTATTCAAGATAGAGCCTCACCATTGCTGAGTCCAGTGGGACAATCATTTTGAGACTCCTGCTGGCCACACTCTTTCTGATATGTAGGGAATCCTGCTCTGGCAGGTGGGTTAGACTAGATGATCTTTCGAGGTCCCTTCCAGCTCCTAACATTCTGTGATTCTGTGAACTGCTTGAAAGAGTACAGCACAGAGCTACCAATATGATGAAGGGGCTGGAACATCTTCCTTATGAGGAAAGGCTGAGGGAGCTGGGTCTCTTAAGCTTGGAGAAGAGGAAACTAAGGGGTGACCTCATCTATGCTTATAAATATGTGAAGGCTGCGTGTCAGGAGGATGGGGTCAGGCTCTTCTCAGTGGAGCCCAGTGACAGGACAAGGGGCAATGGTTGTAAGCTGAAGCACAGGAAGTTCTGTGTGGATACAAGAAAAAAAATTCACAGTGCAGGTGCCAGAGCACTGGAACAGACTGTTGTGGAGTCTCCTTCTGTGGAGATATTCAAAACCCATCTGGACGCGCTTCTGCGTGACCTGGTCTAGGGAATGCTGCTGTGGCAGGGGGGTTAGACTAGATGATCTTTCAAGGTCCCTTCCAGCTCCTAACATTCTGTGATTCTGTGATCTAGGCCAGGATGCTGTTTGCTTTCTTGGCCACCTGGGCACACTTCTGGCTCATGTTCAGCCAGATGTTGACCAGCATCCCCAGGTCCTTTGTCACCAGGCAGCTTTTCAGTGAATTTGCCCCAAGCCTGTAACATTGCATGGGGTTGTTGTGACCCAAATGCAAGACCCAGCAGTTGGCCTTTTTGAACCACATACAACTGCCTCAATCCATTAGATCCAGCCTGTCCAGATCCTTTTGCAGATCCTCCAAGCCCTCAAGCAGATCAAAACTTCTGCTTGACTTGATGTCATTTGCAAACTTACTAAGAGTGCACTCAGTTCCCTCATCCAGATCATTGATAAAGATATTAAACAGAATTGGCCCAAATAACTGAGTCCTGGGAAACACCACTTTTGACTGACAAAAAGCTCAGGCTAAATGCTGGACTTAAATCTCCCTCAGACATGGAACCAAATGAAGTATCTACATTTGAAGTGGTGAGTTGTTACTAGGGAAATTAAGGGTTATACTTAATAGGGAATGATCAGATGTTAGGAAGACATTAAAGCTTATCTTCATTATCGGTAAACAAATTACAGTCATACACTGTATTCTAGGTAAAACTCTTAGGCTCATTTTGGATATCTAAATACAGTCATGGGATAAAAAGAAACCAGAAATTCTGGTCTGGTTTCTTGAACTGATACAATATCCTCACTATCCCAGTTCCCCTAAGTCTAAAATTGAAATAATTTATCTTCTAAAAGACAGCATACTGACGATTTGTTTCATATCTCACTCTAAAAATGACATATTATTATGAATCCATCCCTTCCCGTGGTGACTGTGTGATGATAAGGGATCATTGTGCCTTTAAAGCAAAAGCAAAATGTGAAACAACAGTTGCTCCTTTGGCATTGATGAGTTAATCTTTTTTTGTATCCCAGCCTATCCAAATTGAGAAACTCATAATAAATTGATCACATTACATTTCTCCCAGGCTTCTTGTTACAGAGCTCCTTGGAAATGTTAATTTTTCAGACTTCAGTTTGGGACCATATACTGTACTTCACAAATCCAAAGCTTGACTTAGGAATTACCATAAATGTGTTAGAAGATAAAACTGTTGTTTTTCATATTATTTTGAAAGGTTGAGCTCATATCATTATTTATTACTGAGTAAATATGTTTTTATTTCAGGGCAATAACAGCACTATAAGTACTAACGTCAAGCCTTCTGGATCTCATGTAACCCTCATTAAAGTTGATGGAAAGGTATTTCTTGACATCAATATTCTTCGAATCAGATTCTTTACCTAGGATGACCGTAATTCACCTTTCCCTGGTCATCAGGGGCAATAGTTTCAAAACAGTCTCAAAAGAATGAAATATAAAACCAGTCAGTATTTAGCCAAACATTTCTGTCCCCTTTTCCCTCTCCTCCAGTGAAGAGATGGAATAATTGTGCAAATCATTCATTGTTGCACCCCTTGAATCATCTATTAAAAAGGAGTCAAAAGACAGACCTTTGCAAAGTCCTTGGAAATCTATCCAAGGGAAAGTGTTGTGGAAGAGTTAGGTAAAAGAGGAATTGCAGAAGTTCCTATCTGTTTTCACTTTTCTCTGACATTGTGTACATACTTGTGTCTTCTGAGCCAAAACCTCAGATGGATAGAGCCACCTTCTGAATTTCACCTTGTGATCGCAACACTTTTTAACACTAAGAATAATAAGATAAGGAGCACTGATGCCAACATTGCCCTGGAACAGATTGTTTAGAAAGTTTATGAATTTTCCATCATTGAAAATTTAGAGGCCAATACATTTTTTAGTTGATTCCAAAAGCAGTTTGAGGTAAAATAAAAGCAGTTCTATAACCAGAACCATTCTGATGTTCAAATTGATGTTATTCTTGCTGGTATCAATTGCAACATTTGGAAAATATTTGACAGCAGCTATTCCAGTGAAATAACAACATTGCAAGGAATGACTTTTTGCAATGTACTTCAAGGGAGGTGATTCTACCCCTCTACTCTGCTTTGGTGAGAATTCACATGGAGTACTGCATGCAGCTCTGGATTCTTCAGCATAAGAAGGACATGAACCTGTTGGAGTGGGTCCAAAGGAGGCCACAAAACTGATCAGAGAGTTGGAACAGCTCTCCTACGACAAAAGGTTGAGAGAGTTGGAGTTGTCAGCCTAAAGAGAAGGCTCTAAGGAGACCTTATTGTGGCCTATCAGTGCTTACAGGGAGCCAGTAAGAAAGATGAGGACTGTCTTTTTAGTAAGGCCTGTTGTGATAGGATAAGGGGTAATGACTTCAAACTAAGGACAAGGAGATTTAGACTGGATATAAGGAAGAAATTTTCCTCAATGAGGGTGGTAAGGCACTGGCACAGGTTGCCCAGAGAGGTGGTGGATGCCCTATCCATGGAAACATTCAAGGTCAGGTTGGACAGAGCTCTGAGCAACCTGATCTAGTTATAAGTATCCCTGCTCACAGTAGTGTAGTTGAATTATATGACCTCTAAAGGGCCTTTCCAACTCTAACCTATGATTCTATGACTCCACAGTCTATACCTAATGGCACTGAACAGGATTATCAGCCACTATACAAGGTGTCTGCACTACTGCTGCTTACCATGTACAAGGCAAGTTACAAAGGATACAGAAAAGAACCTATCAGGGAAAGTGACTCTTCTCAGTTGCTAAAAGTTCCTTTATCAGGCTTTGCACAAGACTAGTACAGTGATGTTTAGGACTAAACATACAGTAAGCAGGAATTATGAGGGAACCTACAGAGCTGCCAATTCCTCAAGCCATGTAACTGGGTCTGGAAGAAGCCTCCATTCTTAATTTCACTCTTGTTGTGTCCAGCATGGCTGATTCACTATTGATACAGGACTTAGCTGTGGCAGCTGCCTTCCCTGAAGGAAAGCCAGCTTTAACTTGGTGTCACAGAGGCACCCACAAAATGGATAAATTTAACCAAAATGATGATTTATTGAAGGTCAACTAACACTCTTTGTGATAAATTAAATAAAAATTTTGGACGTCAGTTGGGAATTTAACTATCACACAACCAATTCCTTAATCATAAATAGTGCAGATACTAGACAAGATAAACCACAATTACACATGCACTCACTCAAAAAAAGGAGGAAAGCCCTCTCTGTTCAGATATTCATAAACTGCCAAAAGGACGTGAGGAACACTCAGTTTGAAGAAGTTTCCTCTAGTGGTGTCCCAGTCCTGAGAGGAAGTTTTCCCTGGCCACAGGCAGCTCCAGTATCAATGCAGCAGGCTCAGGAACTCCAATGGCAAGTGTCCAGAATGGTCCTTTTATACCAAAGGTGGTGAGAACTTATAGTCTAACCAACAAACCCCAGACACTAAGACACTGCCCACATGAGGGGTCGGAGCTACCTGTGAAAGGAGTCCTCATGCACCCCCATCTAAGGTGTTCCCAGACACCACACTGGCTCTTGTAGACCTCAGCTGCTTTGTCTCAGACTGTGTGTCCAGTCCATGGGCTGTCAATATATATGTAGGACATGGGTGCACCTGCTACACTTGCTTGTTCCTTTGTGTTGGGAGATGTAAAACTTTTCCCGCTCCCTCACTTGGGCTAGACTGTAGGGTGCCCTAGATAATATCTAAAATCAACCAACAATGCACATACATGTATGTCAGAGTGTATACATGCATAAATGATATGTGTATCTCTATATAAAAATACAGATGCACATTTGTGTATGTGTATCTATGTGCACACTATGTATAGCTGGTGAAGCCACAGTAAAGAGATGTCTAAGCCAAGTAAATAGTAAATGAAGATGCTGTTAGTTTTGGACAATGCTTTCCTGGCAGGAAGAATCCTATTCAGTCCAGTTCTGTCATTGGAGTGTGGTCTGGAGTTGGCAGCATCTCTGAACAAGTCCACTGCAGAATAATGTCTCCTGCAGATAAAAGTTGAGTGGCTATTTCTGTAAAGGAATTTCATCTCTCTGAGCACAGATTCAGGACACAGTTGCATTTACGTGAACCTTGCTATAGCATTTCTTAGATCATACCAGAGAGACTTATGACCTTCATAAAGCCAAGAAGGACAAACACTGCTGCTTTAAAAGCTTTTAGGAACTGCTCATTTTTCATGCCCACTTGTCTGTAGCAGTTGTAGTAAATTTGCTGTTCTCTGCATGGCTCCAAGATACACTTTCCCTTATCACAGAACCACAACAGAAAATACGGTAGTAATACATGATTCTGGCTTCAAAGGCAGCTGTACTGTTATGGTTCATTTCCATTTAATTTAGGAGTATTAACTGCACTCAGGTGGTTCTTCTCCCTTTAAAAGGACTTTATCTAGGAGTCCATGGAAAAGAGGTTGTTTTTAATTTACAGCTTTCTTAGATACAGATGTCTCAGGAAGTATCACTTTTGTTATAGTAGTATGTGCTCATGCCATAATCCACAATACTTTTTGCTCTGCTGTGTGTAGGTACTAAGGAACAGGTCCTTGCCCAAGATCTTTCAATCTTAAAAAGTGCATGATTTCTACTGTTTTCACAATTATTATTATTATTAAGGTACGAAGTAGCACAGTGCTTCCCAGTCTTAGGATTTATTAGGCCAGAAGTAAATTAACAAGCAGAAAACCTTACTGCCACAGAAATAGGAATCCAAGGGATTTACCTAGACCCGATTTTGCTGCATGCCATACAAACAGAAACAGTACTATTCTGATACCAAAAATCTTATTAATTAAATGTAAGACAAGATAAAATAGGTGCAGACTCAATGGAAGCAAAGGTGAGCTCAAAGCAAACTCTCCTGAAAGCTCAACCCTCAAGGACTGTAGAGTCTCGCTTGCTTTCTTAACAGTGCTGTGATATGAATAATTAACACTTTGCTAGAAGTGCCCTTCAGGTAGAAATACACAGTCAATTAAGCTGTCCTTAGCGTTACAATTCTTTTCCTTTCTAACAGTTTCCAAAACCAGTATTTGTATTCCCTTTTTTATGAATGGCTAAGGAGAATTTGCCAGGCAAAAAAAGCACAAGCATTAACTGTGCAGTATTTCCAGGATGTTTATTTTCAGATGATTTGACATATTTCAGTTTGTTTATGTAGCAACGAAATATGTTGGGGGTAGGGGATTTGTTGGGGTTTTTTTGTTTGTTTTCCCCAGGTAACATTTGCAGGGAGTTCTGGCATCAAGTCTGTGAGGCATTTTGTGCCCAGATTTCCAAAAATTATTCCATTTCTTAATAGAGCTTAATAACTCAAATTAGAGATTGGAACCAGACAGCTACAAGCTGAAGGAGGAGAGGTTTAGGCTGGAGATTAGAAGGGGGTTCTTTACCCAAAGGTTGGTGAGGCACTGGAACAGGTTGCCCAGAGAGGTTGTGGAGGCCCCATCCCTGGCAGTGTTTAAGGCCAGGCTGGATGTGGCCCTGGATTACCTGTTCTAGTGCATGTGGCGTCCCTGCCATGGCAGAGGGTTGGAACTAGATGATCTTCAAGGTCCCTTCCAACCTCAGCCATTCTATGATTCTGTGAGAATATCCTCTTGTAGGAGTTTTTACAGATCTTGTTCAAAAACTGTAATACTCCTTTTTTTTTTAACATTAGCCAGTAAAATGAACTGAAAAATCTTCTCCTTCAGGAATAGAATTATGTAGAATACTTAAAAAACCCCACCCAAACAAATTAACAAAGAAACAGAAAGCAGGTTATTTCTATTAATTTTGATAGCAATTATTCTTAAGGTCTGTTTAAACAAGTTATATGAACATTAGTATACACTACAGTATGTTGACAGAGAGCAGAGAGGAGAAAAATGAAAAAAAGCTTGATTTTATTTATTTCAAAAAATCTTTAACTCACAGGAGTCTAAAAAATATAAAGAGATCTGGCTTAACATAACAAGAGTGGTTGAGACACAGCTGAGTCACAGAAGAATAGTTTCTGAGTCAGTAGTGCTGTGTGTGCCCCTGAGTCACATTTTCTAGCTGTGTGAACAGGTTGTGAGCTTTTCAAAGTAAACCTGGGGAAGTGGGCAGTGAGGGAGCTGGCCACAGCGGTGAAGTCCCCAGTTTGGCTGATCAAAGCACCAAAATTCAGATGTACCCACTGTAGACTTACAACCAAACATTCTTGCCAGTCAGCCATACAGAAGAACTGACTCAAGCAGTGGAATTAAAGATCAAAAGGCATTGTGTCTTCATTTTTGGGGGGATTTATGTTTGGAATAATAACATTAAGCCAAAACAAACAGCCTCAGTGAGGAGGCACTAATTTTCTTTCAGAAATAAGAAACAAAAGTTGAGCATTTCTGCTATCTGAGATACTAAATACTGCAAGAAGCTCAATAAATCATTGACAAATGGTAATACTGCAAGTTTTTGGAGTTAAAGGAGCTGAGACCTGTGCCATGTGAGTCCTTCCTGCAAGTTCAATATCCCTGACATTCTGTATATAGTTCATTTCACCAGGGAGGAGAAAACATATATTTCTTTTTTACAAACTTGTAGATGAGATGCATGTTCTGTAGTTTGGTAATGATGATTCACAATGTGGTACCAAATATTAATGTTCTTTAGGACATCTGGAAAATACTGACTGGAAAATTAAGATGAGATTAATGTTCCTTCTGATGTTTTTATCCTCTTCATGCCTCATCATCTTGCCCACTGTACCATGAGATCAACAAGATTAGATATCTTTGAAACCCATTCGCCAGCAGAATATAGTATTCAGGTTGAGGTAAAAAGCTAAGAACAACTGACCTGCATGATTAAAGTGACAAATTAGACATCCAAGAGGACATCTTTATTCTAAATAAGTGAGGTATGAATCTGTAATGCATAGATGTGCTGATTTCTCTTCATTGATCCACAATTCATAAAAGATACAAACACACATTTTGTTGCTGATTGTTTGTGATTCAAGTGGCAATGCTTAACACTGGTCAGCACAGAAGGCAGGTGGAAAGAGAAGAAAAAAACCAAGTAAATAAAAAAATAAGTAAAATCAATTAATAAATAATATATACATAAATTACATGACATAGAATACATGATCTATAAAACTACAGTATGTATAGTATAAATGTTTTATAATATGTTTATAATATATATTATGTGCATGTATATAAGGCTCAGAAGGCAGCTTTTTAGGTTACACATTAGGAAAATTGCTAACAATTCTGCTTGTGGATCATATGGGATAGATTACTTTACATTGCTGAAAATGAGTTTGAACAGACTGGACAAGCATCTGCTAGTCATGATATAGCCTATTTTATCCTGGGGATTACTTTTCAGCATCCTACTTTTCAGAACCTGCCATCCCTATGACTCTGTATCCTTCTAGACTTTTAACCTCTGAACATCAGTAATGCACTAATTCCTTCCTTAGATACATGCTATATATATGTATATATAAAGAAAAAGGCTGTGTAATGAAGAACATGCTCTTCTGTGCAGCAGAGTCATTGCAGGATGTATCCATATGACAGAAGTATACAGAAGCTTAAAAGACAGTCTTTATAGAAGTAAAATAAAATTTGAAAGTGGCCATTAATTGCAAGACAGAAAAGAGAGGGAGAAAGAGGGGGAGGGAAGCCAATTAACCAGGTATGTTAATATTAGTAATTAAATGTTTCACAGAATGTAAGTTTTAATATGACAATGGGAAACAAATAAGAATCTTTCCTCTTCCTGATAATTGCTGGTTGGTTGTTGCACAGAATTTTCGAGTTGCACAGGCACCTAAAAGGGATCTAATGCAACTTCTTTATGGCAGTCTCCAAGCTTCATGCAAGAATATTTGTAGGGCTTTCAGGATTGAGTTAAAAAGAAGCTGTTTGGAAAGGGCACATCCAAATAAATGCATCCTAAAATAAATGTTTGAGTAATTCAATCATCAGAATGTATGAACAGAATGAGCTCTGAAGTGAAACACAGTGACCAAAGAAATTAGTGGAGCCAAGTTGCTAAGCAGAGATAAATAGGGGTCTAATTGGTTTTATACATCTCAATTGAAGTACTTATTCATGTGCAAAAAACTCACAACATTAAAAATAATTTGATTTAGAAATTGTTTTTATGGAAAGCATTTGGTATGAAGTTGCTGTATTAACGTAATGTAGTAGCAGCAGAAGAGAAGATATTTCCAATTAAACACTTGAAAGCTTCATATCCATAAATTAGTTAGTAGGCAATAGAGTTCATATGAACTGTGACTCTGAATGGAAAAATATGTTTTCTTCAGAAAAATCAGGCAATTGAATGATCCAAATAAAATCTGTAAAATCTGGTAGGTCAGTAGTTATCTTTGTAGTTAAATGGAAATTATGGTTTTTAATATGTTTAGCTGCTGTCTTCTAGTGGTTGATATTATAGTATTTCCAAATATTTGGGTGCCCATAAGACTCACAGAAGCAGTAGAAGCATGTACTTCACTTGTTAACTACCTTTTTAGTATTATTTTATATTAGTCAAAATTAGTTTGGAATGTCATTACCCAGAACTTTCCAATGTCATGCAAATAAAATAAATTAGCCATCAGCTAGATTATCCAGTATCACGCCCTATTTTTTTTCTCCTGTTTCCTTCTTACCTCATTCTTGCTGCTCAGTGAGACAAAAGGGGTGAGAACAACCCATTTAATAGCTGACATATTTCAGCTGATGAAGGATAGGAGCTTCAAAAGTGTTTACTGATAATGAAATTAAAAATGGATATCTTACTAGTTGGGGACTTTAGTTACTAGAGGTTGCAAGGTGACCTCAACTCCATGTGGGAAGTCTCAGCTGGTCAGTGAGTAGTAACCATACTCTGACTCAGCCTGCTCCTTCAAAAATATTGCAAGGACCTAGAACAATTATTTTGACCTCATCCTCTTCTTTCCTTTGTGCTGTATGTCATGCTGTTGCACTGCTGTCACCTTACCTGCAGGGACTTCATTGTGGATGTGTCACAGCTACTATCACTTTCTCTTCAGTACTTACTGGTTTTGGCATCATCAACATGTAAGTTACAGTAGTCTGTCCAAAAATGTTTATTAGCAGAGGCTGCACTTTCACAGGATTGAAAAACACAGAGTTTGACCTCAGGAGTGGGGAACCTGAGATCTTGACTACAGCTCCTGGCTAGACCAATATAGGCCAGGTTTCTGATGGAGTCACATGCCCAAATGAAGAACTTCATGCACTTAGGAGTTCACTGCAGGGTTCCCAATGAGTTAGTTCAAACTCTGCCCTGGGGCTATACACTTCCAAACTGGCTGCTTTTATTTCACATAAAGAATCCTGTGGGCACAAAAAACTTGTGGTTTTGTGGTTGAGAACAAAGGTACTTAACAAAGAAGTAAAAGTCTAGCCAGAATACTGAGAAAATGTCCATGATTAAAGCAATAGTTCAGTAATGCATTTGCTGAACCAGTCTTAGATGAAGTAAAAACATTGACCTTCTAGATTATTTCTTAGAAGGAAGAAAGGAATAGTTGGGCTCTGCTTTTTGCTTGAAATTAATGAAACATGTTAATTCAATGAAAAGAAAATAGCATGCTTTCAAGACAAAGAGATAGGTCATATAAATACTGACGTAACTAAAAGAATTCTCAGATTTGAAATACTAAGCTTTAATTAAAATTGTATTTCTGTAAATTGAAGGTTGTAGTACTTCAGATAAAGAAATTAATATAGAGATATTTTCTAAATGGAATGTCTGTTTCATAGCATGCTAACAATGTTCTTAAAAATGTAGTTCTGTTTCTCAAAACAGTGGTATTTTAACCAGTATAATGGTCTTTGAGTGTTCAAACATACAAGCGACAAGTTTTATCTTCTACATAATTTTTATCAAACTTAATGCCCTAAAGTGGCTGCTTAGCAAGGAAGAAGTTGTGGAGAAACATATTGTTGGTAGATCTGTGTAATGAATGCTGAATTATAGCTACTCTGGAAAACAAGGGGCTATTTTATTTTTCTTTTAATGATCACAAGATCGTTAAAAATCAAGATCACAAAATTGCTAGCTTTCCTAAAGAGGGTGTCAGTTAGTACTCAGCCTAGACAAAAAGAATATCACTGTGAAAGTCTTGTGGGTGAGGTGAAGACATGGACTGATTCACCAAACCTCGCTTCAGAGCTTTGGATTGTGCATAGAATAAATTTTTCCCTGAATGAAGATTTTTATGAACTGAAAGGTTCCTTACTCACCTTTTCCCACTACCAGTAAGCATCTTCAAAAAAGGGGCTAGCTAGCTGGAGGTGTTATTTAGGCACAATTTCTTTCTGCATGCTGTAGGTTGGCTTCAGTCATTTGATGACTTATAGACTGACTATGCCATGCCATGGCTCCATAATCTGCTGTTGAACTGAACCCAAAGCTTGCTGAACTGGAAAGCACTATAAGGTATGCATGAACAGAGAATCATTTAGGTTGGAAAAGACCTTTAAAATCATTGAGTTAAAGCACAAACCTTACACTGCCAATGTTCCAATGTTTGATAACCCTTTCAGTGAATAAATGTTTTTTAATATCCAACCTGAATTTCTCCTGGCACAGTTTGAGGTCATTTTCTCTTGCTCTATCACTTAGTACTTGCAAAAAGTGAATGACACCCACCTCACTACAACCTCCTTTCAGGTAGCTGTAGATAGCAAAAAGATCTCCTCTCAGTCTCCTTTACACCAGAGTAAACAATCCCAGTGCCCTCAGCCACTCCTCTCAGGACTTGTTCTCTAGGCTCTTCACTAGATTCATTGTTCTTTGGACATCTTCAGGAATGGAGATGATGAAGGTAAAGGGCAGAGCAAACCATCTTCTCTGTGGAAAGCATTGCAAACTTGTCCTCAGGAAACCTAAGAGAGTGAATATGAGTCACCTGGGAAAGACAGTGAGGAACAAAATACTTGGAAAAATTTCTTACCTCCCATGGTACAACTGGTGACTGTACTGCTTTCCATCAGGTGGCTATTTCAGGAAGGTTTATCAGCCTGGTTGCAGTCTATTTCAAAGATGATAAGCAGTGATTTTTATTTTTATTTTAAATTGGTTTTATTATATGTTCCCTACCAAAGGCAGCACAGGGCAAAGACTGTCACAAATCCTGCAAGTTGAGACATGAACTTCAACTTTTCATGGGTTACCTTTCACACGCCTATTCTGTCTGGGCTTCACAGCAGAGAAGCAATCAGCAGAAAACTGCTAAACTTACCACAGAGCCAAATAACTCAATACTCTAATTTTTTCTAACCAGTCCACCTTTAAATTCCAGCAACAAAGGACTGTGACTCCCCCTCTGGGATTCTGTTCCCTTTGCTTGAATTAACACAGTACAGGCAATTTTTCCACTCATATTTCACACAGAACTTTTATTTCCCAGCAGTTAGAAGTAGATACTTAGCTGCTGTTAAAACTTGAGGAGCTCTGTAATTGAAACACTAAATTATTCTGTGCACAAAACCCCTCAATCAGTTGCTGCTCACTGACAACATATGCCAAACTTTGAGGTTATTTTCTTTCTTTTTCTATTAAAAATGTACAGAACAGCCACTTTACAGAAAACTGAAATTTTCTGAACAAAAAAATGAATAGGAAAGAAAAACAACTTTGCCTTTTTTTCTTTTCAGCTTAATTTGGTGGTTCTAGAGGATATTGTTTTTTCCTGTGCTCATGTTGAATTGACATATTTTAGCCTCCTGCTTAAAATCCACAAGTTTTATGTTGAAAGTATTCAGCATGATCTGTTACTTTGACCTTCAAGAAAGCTATATAGGATCTGGATCTAATTCTAAACACAGTGTTTACCAGAGTTAATGTTAAACAAAATGTTACAGCTAGAAAAGTATACAGCTGAGTGTTGCAGACCAAATCTATTGAACTGGATAGATACTTTTGAAAAGTTCTTCTAAAATACAAAGTAGTGTTAATAGCCTGTTTATATATATATATATGTATATTTGTATATTTGTATATGCCTATAAATAATCTCTGTGTGTGCACGTCTGTGCATGTATACAACCTTCTCTGAAATTAGCTGACATAATTAGATAATATCTTCAGAAAATGTATACCTTTAAAAAATTTCAAGGTATTGAAACAAATCCTCCACTTACAAAACATAATGCATTCTAAAGCCACTGACTTTGGATATCTCATATCAAATAATTTGTAATCTTTCTTGAGGGTATATGTTAATTTTCTTACAAGAAATAGAACTCAGATTCTAAAAGGTATTTTACTCTCTAATTCCCATTGAGATCAGTGTAGATTAGGGACTTAAATTGGCATTAGACTTTTAAATAATTTTGAGAACCTGAATATAGTCTCCTAACCACAATGGCATTTATAGCAATTAAGAAAAATAGCACTAAAATTACAAGTATGAAGTTGTTTTTGTTATTAACTAAAACTTATCTTTTTAATACAGTTAAGGCACCCTCCCAAATCTGGAAGCATTCAGCTATAGATTTAAATTATTGTATTTGAAAAGCAATGAGACTGAGCCATGGTCAACACCCTGATAAAGGTCATCTGTTTGAACTAAAAAAAAATCTTTCAGTAGCTGTCTACTGGCCTGGGGGACCAAGTGAATGTCATCAAAAGCTGCCTAGTCACAGATCTTATCGATGTGTCTTGTCCATGAAGATGACTAGATTGGGCCAGTTGCCCTGATTGCATCATAAGGCACCTTCTTGTTCTGTCTTCTCATATCTTCATCTAGATGCTGCACTCGGTTTTGGTTTTGTCATTGTTTTCTTGTATCTGTAAATATTTACTCTGTGCTAGTGAGTGATTGTTTTCTTCTGCCCCAGAGGTGGATGCATTCATCTCTTTAGTGGCTGAAATAACTCCTGGGCAATATTTGTGTTTGTAAAATGCTCGTGGGCACCTGGGATGAAGGAGATGGATATGTTGTACAGGGAAGATAGTATTCTCCTCCTGCCCAGCTGACACGGATGCCTGAATTATGTTAGCTGGAGTAACTATACATAGATACACACAGGTATATTAATACAGCTTGTAAAAGTGCTGCTTTCTTACCAGGCCTTCGTAAGGTTTTCCATTTCATCCAACATGGTGTAATACAGCAGACCCAAGCATTTACTTCCACAACCACTTTCGATTTTTATCCAGAAGTTGTCCTTTTAATTAGCTGCTGCTAATTAAAAAACAAACAGATATCCAGACTGTTGTAAAAACTGGTGATAGTCTATGGATTAAATGAGTAAGGACAAATAGAAGTTAAGCTCATTAAGGATTACAGGGGTTAACGAGCAGGAACATTAGGCAAGCATAGCTGAGACTTGTAAAGGGGAGCTTCACTGTCATGTGATCTAACACAGAGGCTGGATCTGACAAGGTGTGTGGGGACATCAACAAAATATCACAAGTGAAGGCAAAGATTTACATATATCAGCAACCCCACAGCTGATTTTATAGAATGGCCATCATGTTGTGAAAACATACAATAAATTTTCCTGTGATAAAAGATTGGTGAATGAAATTAACTCAGTGGTGCAATGGCTGAGAGCTGTGACACTTGGAGAGAAAAGATTGCACAGAAGCCAAGCACACCCCGCCAGTAGTGTACTAATCACAACCATCTGAGCCTGCTGGAAAAGTCATGGGGCTGATGCCAAGCAGCCCAGTAAACCAAGACTTCTGGGAGAGCTCAGTGTTGTGAGCAGGCAGAAATTGCTGCAAAACACTGAACTGTGTTGCTGCTTTAACACATGACACTTAGGTTCTCCCTGCAAATGCAGCATATATATATAAAAAAAGGTAAAAAGCATACAGAGTTTTAGCTACCTGCTGAGTCTGTGCTCCTTATAACTGTGTGATACAATACAGCATATCCAAACAGCTCTCTGAATGTCCAAAATGTCAAAAGTAAAGATCTAGATGTCAGGTTATTTAAAATAAACAACACACCCCCCCACCCCGAACCAAACCAAAATAAATGAAAGTAATCCCCTTTCCTTATTGTTTCAAATAAACCCAACTATATCTATATCTAACTGCCTATGAGTTAATTAATGTTTCATAGATTGAGCTCAGCCACACAGATGCTGTGACTGAAGTATCCAAGAGAATTTGTATTCTGCAGTAATGTGGCTACTATTTTTGTAAGGCAAGAGAAGACACTGTACCCTCATGTACATGCAGATTGTTCAGTGTTCAATTAGGTCTCTGGAAAAATATTTGATATTGGCATCCTTTCTGCAGACAGGTTGGTGGTTTTAAGAACAATTGTGAGAAGGAGCTTTAGACAAAGGGGTGAGCTTACTTTGCATATAAGTACTGAACTCCTATAAAGACTTGATGTCTCAAATCCCAGAGGAACCAGGAGAAATTTGCTTCAAGTATTGACCATTCTTTAAGCATATTTGACCACTTACTGGTGCAAATTTTGCCAGAGATAGAATGCATTGATTAGTCTAGAGGAAGCTTGCTCTAGCGATCAGCTGAGAAGGAAAACAAATCACTGATGACTTGAAAAGGTCTTGGCTTATCCCTGGTATTTTTAGGTAAGTTGAAGTGTGAGGTCTCTGAGGCTCAACAGTTTCATTCTGGCTTCCCTGGAACTCAGAATCAGGTCTTAAGAAAACACCCCAGCAGGGCTGGCTTTTTTAATCTTATCTGACCGTTGGTGCACAGATGTGCGGTTGACATTCTACATTGGTGATTATAACTATATATTATTAATATATATAATTAAACCTATGTTCTATGGATCTCGCTGCCACTGTCCAAGCTCGCTTGGCCCTGGCAGATGAACCTTAGGATTAAAGGGTGGGTTCAGTTCCACGCATACTGCATCTCACCTAAAAAATCCATCGTGCAGGCTTGAAGGCTTGAATATAATATTTATACACTATATATATTATTATTGTTATAACTATATATATGCATTTCTATGAGGGGAAAGTATTAATAAAAAATAAAAAAACCCAACAAACAAAAAGCCACAACAAAGCAAATGACAGCTTTGGACAGGGTTCTGAACCTTTGGTGGACACTTGCACCCAGATCTGCCCCCTCAGTGAGGACATAGGTTCCTGAGTCTGTTGTTGAGGACATTTTTTCCCACTTTGTAATTTATTCTTTTCCTTCGTGGGAAACAACATCCATTGGATGCAGCTCAAGATCAGTACTGGTCCCAAAAATCATATTTTGGGTTCAATACAGACTGTTTTGCAGATATTTGACTTCTTGGGTTGGAAAAGTTTTTTTGCACAGAAAACTCATCAAATTTTGGGAGTTGTAACAAAGAATCTTGTGTCTCTCACTACCAAGATTTATTTAAAGTCCTGATTTCTTTAACATGATTTTAAAACCACTCTGTCCATTTGACAAGGGTCTGGCTCACTGTGTGAGCATATAAAAAGGAGTGCTTCAAAGCATGTTTAACAGACAGTGCCTAAAGACATTTTGACTACTGGGCTGGGGGTTATGCCTTGCTTTTTAAACTACTTCCAAGTCTATTATTACTGAGGGGAGATCAAAGTGTTTAATATTTTTGGTTCTCTGAAGAAATCAATCTCCTGATTAATGTGTGTGAGAGCTGTGGGTCTATGAAACATATTGAATGTTTCCCACCTGCTAAAGGCCATTATGAATTGGTAATTGTGGTCAACACCACTAACATGTTCTATATGAATCACTAATATCATGTAAGATGATTTCTGCCAGGAAGCAGTTAATCTTTGGAAACTAGGAATGCATCAACAGAATGAATTCTGAGACATTTGCCACTGAGACTGAACACTTCAGTAGATTCTCTGAGCTACTTCAGGGTTTGAAAGTCTCCAGGTGAGAGAAATAGGGTGATATCTTCAAAGAGCTTTTACAGAACTGACAATATCCAAAGGTACCTCGAAGATATCTTTAAGTCTATGATTTTCCTAGTATGCAGTTATACTTTGTTTGGATATCAAAAAAAAGTCTACCTGAGATTCAACAAAGTTTTGACAGAAAAGAAGAAAAGGTTCTTTTCTTAAACTAACTAACTTAAAAAAGGGAAAGATGATTAGGAAAGGGGAAAAAAAAAAAGCAAAGGAAAAAGTTTTGAGTAAAACTGAATAATATGTATTATTTTAATTAGTTTTGCTAATAAAAGCAACAGGGAATAACAGTCAACCAACAAAAGTGGTTTGCTCCACTTCCGTGTTCACAGAAATATAACATTTAGAGTGCTTTTGTAGAAAACAATCTTGCAGAATCTGGAAATTTAGTTATATGATCTAGGAGGTCTTGTTCTACTGAATATGCTTGTAATGTTTCAAAACTTTTCCTTATATGGGTGAAGAAATCAGACCAAGCAGTTCCACAAGTAGACCAAATGAAGTTCAGATTCACGTGGCTTTGAATGGTCTGATTGAATTCTCTGCTCTCATCTAATGAAAACCTGGCTGAAGATTTTCTTGAAGATAGTTCTAACAGCTGCTTTTCCCCAGGCAGTGAAGGATCTCTCTTTTCCTGCCTTATACATGGCTGTGTGTTTTCCTGAAACTTACAGAGTAAAAAATTGTTAAAACTGCAGCCTGCTAAATGCCAAAATAAAGAATGTTGGCACATGTGTAAGTAGTTCTCAGGTAAAATACCAGTAGATGGCACTTAAGAATATGCAGTGCTGTTCCTCAGTTCTGTAACATAATAAATCCTCTTCCTTTTCTGCACCATGACAGTATTTTGTCAGTAGCTCTTTTCATAACACTCCCAGCAGGAGCCCTCTCACAGAATCTCCTGGCTGCTGAAGGCGGCTGCTTTTGCCAGTTCAGAGTCACCTGTTGCTGAGGTGGGTAAAAACAGGGTGGTCTTATTATGTGATATTTCTTTTTCTTATAGGTACTGTGTTTTTTTTCTAAATATAAAAAGTGAGCTGCTCAGAATGAGGGAGCACAGCTGTGCTTTCCAAAATGGGCAGGCACACACCTGGCAAGTGAAAAGAGATCTAAGTTGTATGACCTCCAAATGGCACAGGATCGGCAGCCTGGGCCAGCTGCATACCAAGCTGTGGAGCCACAGTGGTGCTGTGGGCCCTTCCTCTTCCATCTTGAGCCTTCTTGTGCAACACTATGCAGAAGAATATCACTCCTTACTTGAAGGAAAGATTATTTATTTCTATCACTAGTCAGTCAAGGATAACGGTTGGGACATGACTATCTTAAAGTAAAACCACAATAAAGTGATGACCTGTAATTTCCTACAACAGAGAGAAAGAGATAAATCTTTTTTCCTTACATCCTGGAAAAGTTTGAATCTTCCTATTTCCTCTGCAATATAGAGATCCTCTTATGACTCTTGAAAGACTGGCAATGTTTATCTTTGGGGCTCAGAAACCTTAGGGGAACATTCAGCTGGATAATGGAACCTCCCCTGAAGGTCTCCCTCCTTGCAGTGGTGTTCCCTCACCTTCTAACCAACTCATCCTCACTAGCTTCTGCAGAAAAATGCTGCAAAGGAAAGGCAACATGAGAAGAAGATGGTCTTCAGAGAGTGCTGACAGAAAAAAAAAACCCAACATCAAATTAGGACTACTCATGGCAATGGGAATCTATGCTGAAGCAGCTGTACCTCCTCTATGTGCTTCATGCTGCCATTTCAAGAAATCCTGCAACAAAACCCATGGGGTGACACTTCCCTGGCTGCTGGGGAAGTGCCAGCTACAGGGAGAGGTGATGCTCTCTTTTACTGCTCTAAGTCACTTGTTTTAAGGGAAGAGTAGCAAAAAGTCTGCTGCATTGTTGATCCAGTCCCCACACTCTCTTCAAAGCTTCCTCACTAGTGCTTTAATGCTGAAAGAGTTTTAAGGTAGGTTACTTAGATTATTTTCTTTTTCATGCTATTTCTGCACTGCAGAAGTCTAGTAAGTTAAAAGTCCCATAGCCAGTGATTCCTTTATATGACAAAAGCTAAGCAGGAGATATTTATTCAGACTAGAAAAAAAATAAAATGGAAAAGAGAAAATTATCAGGGGGGTGTGTGTATGGGATTTATGTAATTTCTCATGGATATGACTTACCATTTTCCTAGTAACTTTACCACAAGGGACCTCAGAGCTGTAGATGGAGGCAAACAGCATGCCTTAATGTGAGAGAGAAATTCTGGCAGCACTTTGCCAGAGTAATGGGTAAGATTATGTATTTGTATGCCCTGGAAAGGCTGACATTGTAAAGGGTCTTTTCATCCCAAATGAGTACCTGAATAACATTTTGAACAATTTATCATGAAGAAAATGCAGTTTTTTTGGAAAAAGGTTTTTATTTTTCTATCACATAGTTGCACAGAATTTTACCTTTACTCCATTGCCATATAATGTAATATGATAAATCTCAGCACCCTTTTTTATCCTTATTAATATGGCATATTTCATACTGTGTAGGAGATTTTGAATAACTTACTCATGAAAATGCAGACAAAATCTTCACATTTCTGCAAATTGTTTATATGCAAATAAATCACTGTTTTTCCATTAAAGCTGCCTCCAAATTCTTAATATTACCCAGATTTACATTTGTTTCCTATAAATTTTTTCCTGTAAGGTGGCTTCAGAAACATGAATTCATGCAACCTTGCAGCCAATCTTAGTGACCCAAATCTGAATTTCCATTTTATAATGCCTTAGAGTATTGGTTCAAACAGAATTATATCAGTGAGAATATTTCCACAAATAAAGCTCACACAGAGACTCTTAGGGATGAAGGAGCTGGTCTTCTAAGCCTTGAAATTGAGGCAGTATTCCTACTGGCTTCAGCTTGTGTTGGAGCAGTTACTAAACATTTTGCCCAAGTTGCACAGTCAGTCATTTTCAATTGAACAGATTTCAAGAGTTATGCTACACTATCACATCTGCCTATATTCATGCAATTTAAATCCCAAAGAGAGATCAAATCATCCATTAACCTCCAACAATAAGCCCTAAAATACTTTAAAGGCTTGTCCTTGCGGAGAGGTAAAAAGGTAGATGGAGAGAGAGGGGCAAGGGAGAGAAAGAGAGTGAGATCTTGTTTAGATCTAGTTGACCCTTGAGCACGTATTGAATAGGTGAAGAAGAAAAATGAATAACTGCAGAAGTAAGCAAACAGAGAATTTGATATGTCTCTGGAAAATGAGGGTGAGAACACTTGCATGTTACAGTGCAAGGCAGTTCTCAGCATCCAGAGGACACCTGGCAACCATTCAGCAAAGACAGAAGAAGACTATGCAAAGATGAAAAAGTAATAATCCTTCAAAAAACTAATCAGTGGGCAATCTAAGAAGTTTTCTGGGGAAATTCTTGCTGAGATATTTTGGTAGTGGTTTAGGTAATACAGTAAGTGTAATACCACAGATGCTGTGTATTAATAACAAGTGATGATAGTTCTGGGATAAATGCCCACTTGGGTTAACAAACTGCATCACTGTCTATTATTTGGTGGAGAAAAATATAAGCAGTTAATGAGTGTTTAAGGGGAAGAAGAAAACAAACAAAATGAAAACAAACAATAAAAGCAATCCAAACCCAAATCAGATTCTTCCCAGGTCCCTCAGGAAAAGGAAACACAGGAAGTAAAAAATCATTTATTATTCTACATGATTTTATTTCAGCCAGAATTTTGCCAAAGGGTTACAAAGTGCAGCTCAGCTTTAATCAGTGGAAATTTTGAGCTTGATTCATTTTTGAGTAGCATTAAATTTCATTGGGTTTATAATGATATAAATGTAGAGGTCTCAAGGTGATCTAGACTTTAATAGTTACTAGTGAATTTGGCTCACACATTGCATTAGTTAACTGCATTAGTTACTATAAAGATGCTTATGAGGTGAAGGGTAAGTAGGTAATTCTTTGCTAGCCTAATTCCAATGAACTATGAAGGAATTTATTATGGTTTAATTTGTTTGTTCTGAATACCTTTGTAGGTAGCGCAAGTGGAAAAAAAACATAAACACATAAAAATATTTTTAAGAAACAGCAACAACAACAAAACCCCTAAGAAATATCCAAAACAAAAACCAGTTTTCAAGTACTTTGAATGGAGAGAAGCTGTAAAAATGTGGAGATACTAAAAGAGAGGAGCTGGACTGTTTGATGGTTCTGGCAAATGACAGGAAAGCCACTGGAACAATAGAGAAGGGAAAAGTATAGTTCTCTTTTAGCTCACTCAGCAGGTAGTTTTGACCTATTGAAGTCATCAGAAAAATTCTTGCTGATTTTTCTAGGGACTTTAACTCAGATATTGATGAACTGTATAAAGGTTCCTGAAGCACAGGAGTAGCAACAGGGTGGACTGGGGAAGAAGGCAGGGGACAGTTTTGAGCTGAAATATCAGAGTGCCCTGACAGCCCAGATGCAAGTCTTTTGAAAAGCATTGAGTGTCAATAGCTCCAGCCTGTACGTGGTGAACATTAGCTGTGGAAAACAGCTGTTCAATATTTTTTTAACTATTCTGATTATTTGTAGTTCAATGCCTCTTTAAACCTGGACTGCTCCCTTATCTCTGTACCTCTGAGAAATCTGCCTTCTGGCAGTTCCCTTTGGAAATATGGCTTTTGCTCATAATGTGCAGATGACAGTTTTCCTCCCTTTTCAACCTTTTCCACTGAGAATACAAAAGGAAACTTCATCCAGAATTCATGCTGTTCAAGAAGTCAGTGTTATCTGTCAAACTTGTGATTTCACTGAATTTTTTGTCTGTGTGTGAAAATGTACAGATTTTTATTAAAATGTGCACTGTCACTGCAAAGCTCTCCCCACTGCAGGGGATTATGTTTTGAAAGCATGCAAAGGTGTGTTGTATGTAAGTTTGTAATGTATATGCTCTAAACATGTGTTTGTGTGCATGTGTGCATATGCACACACACACAGATGTAGTTTTGCAGCTTGAAACTGTGTTGGGGAGATACAGCTCCCAAAGTAGGACACGTACTTTTATGTATTGATGAGTTAAGGGTGAAATCTGGTTGCCTAAATACTGGCATCTTGTGCCATTGTAGACATTTTTGGATAGATTTCTTCTCTATCTACTGTTATGGTCTGTCACAAGAAGTCCTCTATCATATCTGCCAACTATATGGTTGTGTTGGGTATTGCAAAGGGTACTAGAACTGTATTATAAGAAAATTAATTGAATCCCTAAATTTAGTGCCTCAGTCTGACACTGAATTACATCCTTGTTAAATAGTCAAGACAGATTTGAACCTCACATTCACATCCTTAACTTGTCAAGTAGAGAAGGACAGTGTCTAACCTTAGAAAGCCGTTAATCCTTAGAAGGACTCTCTTGCTGGCCTTTTTATCTATGCTTGGTAAACATCAGTATTCTGTTTGCTACCTTCTCAATAGACCTAAGCCTTTTCAAGTCCTGGCCCATCCTTATGGGCTTACCACTGCTGTAAGATTATTTTTGGACTCTCAGTCAAGCATTATGTCTCATGAGAAAGTAGCAGAAGCAATGTGTGAGTATGATATCTAGACTTTCAAAATATATATTATGTCACTTTCTAGCTGTGAAAGTAAATTTTTCTTGACTATGCATAATGTTAGACCTGCAAATTAACACTGATAATGACACTAATGTTTCTTCCATATTCAACTTCAGGCTCTCCTGTGGTGCTGAGCACTGAAAAGCCCATGGAAACGAATGGTATGTTTGTGTGGTTCTTGCCCAAATGGATTAAATTACTCCAACATTGGAACTTTAAATTTAAACTCTTCTGAATGTCACTGAAAGCTACTCTGATTCAAATCCTTGCAGCTGAACATTCATTTTTAGTGCTGTTTCTGGATCACTTTCCATAGCATATGTAGCACTGTTTATATTTGAAGGCAAGGGTAAGCTTGTCATGTCTTTGTATTTTGGCAGCCCACAAGTTAGCTCTTTACAGTATTTCTCTAAAACCTTTTTCTTTTACTAAGACTTTACAAAAGGACCAAACATAGATTTGATAGAAGAGGTTCTAGTATGAGACAAGAAAACATTGTTTTTGGCACAAGATGGTGAACAGCAAGAGATGAAACAACATTATGGAGATTTGGGCCCCAAATGCATAAAGTCTCAAAAATGTTCCATCAATTAGCAGTCTTTTAGCAAGGTATTAGCAGTTTATGAAAGAGTTGTCAAATCTAATGCAAATTTAAATGTAATCAATTCCCTACCAGGATAACAAACCCATCTGTTTTTTAGTTTACATGAATACCCTGATAAACTGGAGCTGGAACATAATCCTTACTCAGAATATCTAGTTTGAATATGGCTCCAGACCCAGAAGCCACTTTCTTGGTACATCTACGTGGTGGTGTTGTGAATATTTTCCATTTTTCCTCTTGGGATAATGGTTTCTGTAGATGCTTCCCTAAACCAAGAGCTGAGATTACTGAGGTGGAACAGCAGCACCCACCATGCTGTGGAGATCCATTGCCCCTCAAAAATTGCATCATGCCTGCAGTCAGGAGCATACAATTCTCCTCCAGTTAGGCTCCCTTTCAAACACAGTTCTCTTATCTACAAAGGGCTGTCTTGCTGCTGGACCTACCAGCTCCAGTGGCCACAGGAACCTGTATGGAACATCTTACTTATTATCTTTCAGAGAGCTGCTGCTGCTGCTGCTCTTTTTTTGAAGAGCATTTCCACAACGTTATTCATGGAGCTGCCCGCTTAATGAAAAATCTTCATAAAGCACTAAAAATATTCAGACATAGACAGCTTTATCATGAAGGCAAAATTTGTTTCTCCTTTTCCTTGAGATGTCTGACCTTTCCCTCAAAGATGATCAGTTTAAGGTTTATTTAATAGTAATCTCTCATAATAGAAAAAGGTATTCATTATTGTGATTTATTATTTATTAGGGAATCCTGCTGTGGCAGGGGGGTTGGACTAGATGATCTTTCGAGGTCCCTTCCAACTCCTAATATTCTGTGATTCTGTGGTTCTGTGAACTGCAATCCTTCCTGTGTGACTATTAACCATGCCTTACTAGAACTGAGAAATCAGCTGAGAAACTAACAGTTCTTGGTTTTCTCGCTCCCCAGGCAAATTCAATTGAGGACTGACCTTAAAGAACAGCAGGTCTTAAGCAAGACTTAGTGAAGAAAAAAAATACCTTTCTGTCACTCCAACTCCAGCAGTTGTCAGGTGAACTATAATATCTTAGGTGTCAGCCTCTAGGACAACCACCTACCACTGATGTCTATATGGGAGCAAAAAAGACAGTGTACATTTCACTTCTTTTGTTATCACTTATATTCCTCCCACAAGGCTAATACTCAAGTGTGCAATCCTTCATTCATGAAAAAATGCTTCATTTTAACCATATAAACTCACTACCAGACTTCTAGCTTAGGTTATTGAAGCTGAACTATTTTATACTGAATCCTTCATTTGTTATGTAGCAGCTTGTTGCCTTTCATACATTAATCATCCACACATTCTTTCCATAAGATCCTGTTCATTTCCTGCTCTATCCTGTTTGTTACACATTATTTTACAGTGAAGCTTGTAACACACAAAATATCCACTTCTCTTCCACATTAAAGATTTTTTTCTCTGTAGCTGTAACTTAGCAATGTCAGAGACTGGGAAGTCACCTTTTAGTTAGACATTGTCTCCTTATTAAGTGAAGGACAAAGCAGAGATCTTCTGACAGACCTGTCTGTTCCTAGTTTCCTATTGCCCAACACCTTTCAAAGTGGGAATGAACTAAGAACTGGCCTTTTGGACAACTGCCTGCCCTTTTGTACATCCTAATAAGGCAGAAGCACTGCAAGCAATCACATGGTGGATTTCTTGCCACACTTCCGGTGTGTGAGCTGCTTGTAGCAGACTCTAAATCACACTATTGTTGCCCCATCAGTGTTTTGGCTTTGCAGCATGGCTTGGTCCCCATCATTGCAGAGGTCTGATGCCACTTTGTTAGACAAGGGTGCAGGGAGTGGGGTTCATGAAAGTAAATTTCTGTAGATTAGTTATACTACATTTAATTCTGAGATCTCAACTGGTATAATTAAGCATTGACTTATTATCAGGCTCCTTTCTGTGATTGCATAGGGTTAAAAAAGTGCAAGAAAAGGCAGAAGGGAAATGGGGTTGGCTTGTCTGAAAACAAGGAAAGCTGAAGAGTGTGGGGAGCTGGAGGGATAACATAGCTGTTAAACAGAGAAAAAGGGCTGCTGCATGACAGGAAGGGATTGAACTGTTCTTTCCATTCCCTTGGAAGTAGGACAACCTGTAATGGGCTTAAACCGAGGCAAAGGCTATTTAGCTTAGGCTTTGAGAAAGACAGAGCAACGGTCTCAAGCTAAGAAGAGTTAAATACAGACATCACAGGCATGGGGAGTTGGAGGAAAAATACGATCTTGTATGGCTGCTTTTTATGATTTCTTGCTAGGCTAACAGGTATAGAAAAATAAGCATTGACTGCAGCAGCCTTGTATGCATGCTGTGGGGGAAAAGCAAAACAATACTACAACTAACTGTAGCAGGGCTCCCCTGCAATTCTTTCACAGCAGTGTTCACTTAATGGTATTTGCCTATATACATTTGTCAACGGGAATTTGGTTGAAGGAATAAAGCTTTAACATAAAACTCTTGCTACTCATGTGGATGCTGCAAAAGAAGTGAGATATATATATATATTTATATTCTGCCTGATAAAAAAGGATAGCAGGTGCTGAGGAAGAGGGAGATTTGATGGCAACCCACCATATCTTCTTTTCTCTTCCAGAGATTCCTAACTAGCCGTATATTACAATTAATGATGTTTTGTCAGGCTGCCACATGATATATGGAGCTCCATTACACTAGTGTAATTACTTAATGCAACCTTCTGAATAATGTCTTTAACTCATCACATAAGAGTTCAGGAAGAAAGAAGTATAAACAAATTTTTAAAAAGGGGAGGAGGGGAAAGCAAAAAAGCATGGAGTCTAAAGAAGCCACCTAAGGTGTTAAAGAAAAATAAAAAGAATAATCACTCTCTCCACTCAGAAAAAACAGGAAACAAGGCACAGTGACATTTGCAGACTGTAAGCCAGACAAACTTAATTTCCAAAAATTGGATTAAAAATAAAATTGTAGGAATCAGTAGTGTCTTTACAAGCCTTCAAAGAATTACTGCTCCCACTGTGTTAGCTATGAAGAAGGAAAGATGGAAGATTTGTACAGATGTGACTCTTGCTCATTTTTTTCTGAGAAAATAACAGTGTAGGATTCATAGTAACTTGAAGTTTCTGCTAAGTCAAATGATACCTAACCCCTGCCTCCTGTACCCACCAGGAACAAGGGGAAACCAGAAGGTTGCTGTTGGATGGGATGGCTATTTTGCCTGCATGCTGCATGGCTGGTTATGGACTGAGACACCTGTGGTGGGCTGGATCGGTCCTATGAGATGGGTACTTTGCACTGTTGTCTGCAAAACTTTAAGATAGGTAACTGCAAAGTTGTCCCACCAGATAGCACACCTCCATGAAGGACTATAAACAGTTGACAACTCTATCTGTATGGTGGTCCATCCAGAAACGAAAGGGGCAAAAAACCCCATTACAGTGAAGTTCCTAAGATAATGAGACCTACAGCTCCCCTGCTAATATAAAAACACAGAATGTGTAAGCACTGAAAGTTTAGGGTGGGGATTACACCAAATCCAAGCATGTGAAACTCTTGAAAAACAGTCCTCCTCTTTGTACTAACCAGGATTTGCTATTTTCTAAATCAGTGTTTACTGGTTCTTGGTTGATGGTATCAAAGACTGTGATTTTCAAAGGAGACTAAGAGATTTATGAGTTCAGTTTCCACAGAGAGGAGAAAAAATATAATCAGTGAGATCAAAAGCATAAAGCCAAGACAGAGTAACCAAGACTGAGCCAGGCCAAGTTTATCATGCTAGGGACATGTGTGAAGATGGCAATGTGCAAGTGTGATCCCTCTGATAGCCAGAAGAGCAGTTGTTGCATGAGGGGACACATGGATGAAGCAGGACACCTGCTGTTTATGCACGGCAGGCTGGAGAGAGCATGTGTGCTCTCATATGTGTGCATGAGTACCTGGAAAGCTATAGAGCTATGACTAGGCATGTTTACTAACCAGAACTAAAGCAAGTCTCCAACATGACTTTTAACTCCTTAGGCATGTGTGCCCTTGAACTACCCATGATAGGTGCTACAAACCAGCATTAGTAAGTTATGTCAGGAATGTGCATGATGACCAGATATCCTCCGACAATAGCATTTAACTATAGCTGAAATCAATAAATCCAGACTGTGGGCACTTCAGCTTTTATTAATATCAAGAGAGATCTGTTGGCTTAGAGTTAACACGTAGACGCCTGAAACTTAGGTTTCCCATAATCAGCATTTTTTAACGTCCATTCAGGTAGAAGATAAAATAATAACACAGAAGGAGGCATTTGTATTCCACACAAAATCATACAAAAAGTCTCTTTTTATTAAATATACATTATTTACAGTTTGTCTTTCTTCTGTACAACAGTAACTATAGAAAACAAAGGAAGCTAAGGCTAAATTTTTTCAGTCCTCGAACAGTGTATTAAGACACATGACTTTGTCTACAAAACTGACTTGGACTGAGGCAACGTCCTGTGGAATTCTCTTTAGAAAACCAGATCGTGAAAGGGGAATAATCTAAATCTCCATTTTGCTTTTTACTGTAACTGAGAGACTCTTGCATTACCCTTGGACAGACCATTAAAAGAAAAAAAAAAAAAGTCTTTTTTTTCTTTGCTTCTGAAATGAGCAGTGTTCTGGGAGATTTATTTAACATAACTGGAGTAGAACAAAATAAAATGAATGATGGAGGCTCATCCGTAGAAAGAGACAATTTTTTATTATTACAAGTACTTAATCTCAGCTAGCTTTCACAGCCTGTGATGCTGCTCTTTTTGGCTGTTTTTTTTGTTGTTGTTTTTGTTTGTTTTTTTTTTTAGGGTGCTTTCATGTACAGCTCGTCACAGTCCACCCAGGGGTGGACTCTACTTAAATGCCATAAAATCCTTCCAAATTCAGTGGGTGGGGTCCCAAGTTGATTGGCAACACACCACCCACAGACCACCCTTCCCCTTACACACGTTTCCAGAAACTCCTGAAGGTGACTTAAGCCATATCATTGGCATAAGTGGAGCTGAAGTTCATTGCCTTATCCCAAGTTTTATCCACAGTTCTGCTAGAAGACACAGATAATTACATTGAGTGCAACTCTTTTTGACAGCAGTAGGGGATGACGAATATAGGGTCCTGACTTGAATTCATATATGTCAGCCTCAGTTTACAGGAGATCATCACTGTCCTTGCCTAGGGCAATTTGAGGCTACATTCATCTGTGATGTATCTACATTGACCTCAAAAGCATTACAACCAGGTCTGAAGCTGGATCTGTTTCTTTCCCAAAGTGTATTTCAAAGCAGGTCAGATACTACAATGTTTAGCTTCTTGCTATCATCTAGACATAATGGTCTCTGTTAAATATTTCACTTACAATACTCACAGAGTGGAAATTTGTATGGCTGGATGCCTGAAAAAGAACATGTACATGCTTGCTCTCCTAACCTCTATCTGAAATAGAGTAGGCTTGGGTATCCGAGTATTCCTCTATGTCGTGAATGGGATGTAAGGCTGTGACTGGCTGTATCTAAGCTTTATCTCAGAAGCAATCAGTTTTCTTTCTTAATGATACATGAGCTCAACATTGGCAGCAACAACAAAACATGTCAGAAAATGGTTTGCCTAAATGATGCAAGAAAGAACAGTAAATGGCATGCAAAAGTGAGTAAATAATTTCTCATGCAGAAATCGTATCAGATGGACTCTCTTTAAGATTGTGAGATTGAAATCCATGAAGAGAGTAATGACTGGCATATCAAGAAGCAAATGGTGCTTCAATGTGAACAGCAGGTAGTAGTTTAGAAAGAAGCTGCAACAAGTATCCTGAGTGAGGGACAGATTGGGAGAGGAGAGTCCCACCATTCTTTGGATCACCTGTTGTACCCAAAATTTCCTTAATGTTATCACTGTTTCAGGAAAACTATCCCAAATTCTTCTTTGGGGTATTAGGGAGAACTCCAGTGATCTAACTGGAGAGATTCAGATTAATATTAGTCAGAGGTCTGAAATCCTCTCCCATGTTTGAAACATATCACCAATACTTTACAGAGTAAATAGGACAGTTAAGGCTATGTTTTGGCAGGCTAACTAGTATTTCATTCCATGGCAAAAATGAATTGTGGAAAAACACCTGAAACCCTCATGTCCACCTGATGATTACTTTGCCTGGTTTCCAACAGCATAGTCTTTTGAGAGCTTTTGCCTCCTGCACTGCTTCATTGCAATTTTAATTTGGAGAGCTACTGTCTCCATTCCCTCTTACAGGTCGCCCTTTCTAGATGACTACATCTCCACATGGAATGCAGTCTCCCTTCTGGCTGAAGACTCAGCTCACATTTTGAGTCATGCAATTTCTTTGAATTTCTGATTTCTGTGACTTCCAGGAGAAAAATCATAACCTTACTTAGAATTCTAATACAAGTTCCTCTGTCTCCTACCACCAATTTGATAACCCCACATGTTAAAGTATAAAGGAGAGAAAAAGAATACAGAGGTGAACCAGATGCAGAGTGACACTGTCAACACAAACTGTTGCCTTAATCCTTCCTTAGCTCGGCTTGTAGACTCAGTACACTACAAACAACAAACAACGAGCTTCAAAATTACAATAGTTCAGCAGAAAGTGTGCTTTTTTCCAGTTTTGATTTTGTCATAGTAACAGTGCAAAAGATCACAAAAATAAGTATCAATACATAGAAATATCCAAACTCCTATATGCATGAATCAGAATAAACAACCAAAGAAAAAGGCTACTTTCAGACCCAAAATGTATTTAGAAGTTTCATGTACAAAAGGAGCAGAGAGGAAGGGGCCACCCACACCAAAAGGGGATGTGGAGAACTCTTCATTGGAAAAGCAAGCGCAGCAAAGTGCAAAACCAAAGGGGACAAATCATGCTTTGAAGCTGTGATAATAACTTGCAAAGTTATTATCAAGGGCATGGTGCAATGTTAACGGTAGTCAACCAAGAGGCCTTCCACTAACTTCAAAAGTCTCTGAATAAGGTCCCTAGTTTAGCAGGGATGTAACTGTCACTTGGCCTGTTTGATAAATAGCCACTACAAAACTGCATGAAAGCTTTCAAGTAGCATTTGTCTTAGAAAGCCTCACAAGGTTTCAGCTTTTGCTTGTCTTTTACAAAGCGTTGCTTTCTGAAAGAGAAATAAAATAAATAAATACACAAATAAATAAAAGAATAAACCCTTTGTGTTTGTGAAAAGCTGGCAGTGCAGAACAATACCTGAAACTGATCTTCAGTGTAAGATTTGTGTAGGTGATGGCAACAAACAACAATGGAGTGAGATGGTGAAGCACAAAGGGGTCAAATTTTGCCTTCTGTTATCCACTTGTTAAAATGAGGTGAAGGAAATTCTTCCACTGATTGTTTTACACTGATGGAATGGAAGGTTGACTTTATTCTGTAAATAGGACTTTTTTCTGGCATTCATCTTATTGAGAACTTAAGTGTTCTGGACTACTATAATTTGAAAAGTCAACTGGTATGAGACATATCTGCTTGGGGCTAGAAGACACATGACATGACAGACAGGAGACTTGCACTCTTAATGGAGCTTCAGAGATATTCTAGTTCCTTTCAAATGGCACCAGACACAGGGCTATAATGCCATCTTAGGGGGTCTGAGTTAGTTTTAGATTATGAAATCTGTATAGGTCTGTCTACATGTAAGCTATCTGCCAAAGCTCCCACACGAGGCAACAAATGGATCTGGGATCTTGGATCTACAATAGACTGGAAGGAGAGGTATCCTCTCACAAGCCTCACATATTACTGAATGGATGGCCACTGACTCAAATGGGTACTTTAACACCTGATTTTCATGTATGTGGCTGTTAAGTAGACAGATGCATTCCCTAAGCAGAGACACCTAGTCTAATTTTAGATTCAAGAAGGTGTCTTTACTTGGTCCCAGATGGCATCTTAATAAAAACCAAGTCTCTTTTAAGACTTGTGCAGACGTGACTACTAGAGCTGCAGGACCAGTGTAAAATTCCTAGGCAAATTCTTGTAGAAGTATTTAACCTATTGCCAGGAGTTTACCCTGTCTCTAGGATCTAGGAGAGAAAGACACACATCTAGAGAGTGATTTTTTTAATCTTAAAGATGTTTGAGACATTTGTCCTGCCCTCACTGGCCACAGGACAGGACCAGACGACAAGTGTAAAATAGGTAGCCTGCAAAACCAAATGCAAAATGAAACAAACACAAAAGACTGAGATAAAAGCAAGCTTCAAGTGCTTCCATAGGTCTAGGTCTCAATCCTATGCTCAGCAAAATCGATAACTGACTTCATTAGGAGAAGATTCACATCCCTTTGCCATAGTGAAACTATATGATGTATCGATTGCTCCTCACCCAATATGTGAAATATGCTAATGCTAATCAATGCTAATATAGACAAACACCTCATTAAAATACGGGTTTGGCTTACAATGTAAAAATTGAGCAATTGCTAAACAGGATGGGATACATCTGGCTAGATCAAGTTAACATAAAGCAGAAAGAAAGCATCTCATGTTTGTATTCTGGCTACCAGTTTTAACTTAAATGTCAGGGGAATCTCATGGCTAAACACAATCTGATAACAGTACAGTCCTAAATGGCTTGCTTTCACAGCTATATTCACCCAGATGAGAATCCTGTTTAGCCAATGTGAGTTTAAATGCTGTCTTTTCTTAGGCTTTGTTTTCACTGCAGAAATACCTTAAAGTCCTGTGCCATAGCAAGAATAATAAGAAAAAAATGTATATGTTAAAAATTTATTCAAAACACATACATAGTCTTGTGTCTCGTAAGGGAGGACAGATGCAATACTGCTGATTAGATAGGTGACGTACTTAGGACCAACATTTTATTTCCAAGAGAGATATGAAACTCAACTTTCACTGGTATTTTAATGTCCTATAGCATTTGAAAAAGTTTCACAGCAAGGCTGAAGCAGAAATTAAACTGAAAAAAATATGAGTCAAGTGTTCATGCTATTTAGTTACTTAAGTATTGATACATATCCTCAGGAGACTAAATTCCTTTGAAGGCCCAAACTTCACTCAGGTGTCAGCATATGTCTCACTGAATATCGGTGGGATTTAGCTTTCTGACAGACAGCCTTCATTTGTTTTCTATAAACAGACATCAGACTTCTCAGACAGTCCTTCTAGGCATCCATCTCAAATTTTGCATGCCTAAATATGTTTATAAGCATGGCTGTTATTGGCATGTCATTTATGGAAAACAGGAATTTGCACTGCCTAAATCCATAACTACGTGACTTAGAAATTTCATTGCCCAAAAATCCCTGCCTAGCAATAATAATTTTCACAGGTCACATACTGTAACACCAGAAGGAAAAAAGAGACTTGGTATCGCTCTACCATCCCCTTAATCGTTATGAAATTTGTCTTGGGAGAAGGAAGAAAATGTAAACAACCTAACAATGCCTCCAAACAACTCATTGATACTCTTAGGTTTTCCATTTCCATCCATAAAATCCTGACATTTTATATATAAAAACATTATCCCCTACATTTACTGAAGAATGTTATCTAGAATGATAGCAAAAAGAAAAAAACCCTCCTTTTAAAGAGCAGTTTAACAAAAACAGCAGAAATAGTTTATAACAGATGGGAAAGAAGGTCTAATTTGGACTGTGGGAAATGAAAGCAGTTTTAAAGTAGGTAGTTTAAAAAATTATTTTTAATTGCTTTTAACTGATACTGAAGTAAATCTGACTATGCCCTCAGTAAAGAAAGCATTACAAAAAAGAGAAAGGGCTAGTATTAGGATACTTCATATAGAATCTTTTATCTACCTTTTAATAAGAATAAAGACATCCTGAACTAGAAAATAGAATTTTAAATGGCAAGTTCCATACAAATGTGTTGAACACATTTGTCCAGCACTGTAGCATGTAAATTTTCACATTTCCTTCCATCCACAGATACAGCTGCATGTGTTTCTGTATACTCATGCATACACTTACATATGTGCAGTTCTTTCTTTTTACAGATGCACACCAATGCAGCTAAACTTTCAACGAGTTTGGCCAGCCTGAGCTACATTAAATGAGGATAAGGAAAAATGGACAAACTACTTACACTGTTTCACCAGGTTTGGGTTGCACACAGCATAGAATAGAATAGAATAGAATAGAATAGAATAGAATAGAATAGAATAGAATAGAATAGAGTATCCTGAGTTGGCAGGGGACCAGGAGGATCATCGAGTCTAACTCCTGTCTATGCCCAGGACAACCCCGGAAGTTATCTTTTCTCTGGCCTGGAGCTGAGCCACTATGCTGCTTCTGAAATGTTTGCAGTAACACTAATTACCTATGTTTGGTGAAGGGAACTTGATCTTTGAGAAAGCTCAGCACCTTGTAGAACCAGGCTCTAAGATGGCTGAAGTTAATTTAGTCACATGAAAAATGAGAAGGCTCTGCTTCATTGCTCAGTCTCCCTTTTCCAGCTTCTCTGCTACTGGAGCTGCTTTGCACTTTATTGTTACACTTTGGAGTAATTTTATTACTCAAAAGTAACATGTAGGAAAGCAGAAGGATAATTTCTATCTGTTAGTTTGGCTAGAGAAAAACACACACCCATGGGCTTTCCCCTTCCTCCTATTCCATTTTTCATAAAGCCAATTAAGTACATTAGGACTTCAGAGATGGTCTCATGCAGAGGCCATTTCAGACAAGATGACTCAAACATGCACAGAGGAGCACATCTGCTCACTTATTCCTCCCACCATGCCAAATAAAGCAGCTTTATCTTGAGGGAAGGAAGAAGAGAAGGAAAAAAGAGAATTGCTTTTCCAGGATTTCACCACAAAAAATAAAGCAACATAAAGGGAATGCAGCTAACGAGTCCCATCATCACACATCTCATCATGCAGAAACACTCTCAAGTAATTACGTATCATGCAAACAGACAGCATGAGGTAAAAGGGCTGTTGGTGACCATGGGTAAGGATGAATGTCACCAATACTAATTTCAGTATAAATGGCTTTCTAAAATTGCTTGGTTTGAGTTCTGGTTATAGGGCTGGCCTCACATATTCCTCTTCACATGAGAGTGATATTATTCCAAGATTGCTTTCTCATCATGAACGCTACATCTTATAAAGTCTTCCAAAAGAAGTGGCAAAGAATCACCATATCCAAACTGTCATAGATTTATTCTTCTTTGTCTGTCCCATCCAAAAAATAATCAGTTACATACCTTTGCGATGCACTGCCTGGAAAAATAGCACCTGTAACCTCATCTGTAGTTTGCTGTGGGTTAGTCATATAGTGATTCTTTGATTTTAGTCTGTGTAAAAAGGATCACCATGCAAAAACCCCAGCATTACTAAAAAAGGGCATAGGGGCAAAGAAGGAGATTCAGGTGCACAATTCATTGTATTGAATTAGTTCTTATCAAGAGTACAGCAATAAATGTTTCCTTTTTTTTTTTCTTAGCTGTGGATTGATTCAACTTCTGCCAGAAACCTTGGAGTCTGACAGCAAATTCTACATACTCTACAGAAGCCCTGCGAAGCAGTATGTCACACAGACACAAGTAGGGTGCAGAAAACCTCCCTTGGTGGGAGTTATTCATTTCTTACCTTTCCAATATCTGTGACTGAAAAGAAGATTTTTCAGCATCACACTAAAATCATGCAGCACAAGTAAAATGGGTAAGATTTGAGTCTTCAGTATGATTTCCAATTAGGAAAGGACAAAAGGCTTTAGAAAAACAGGAGAGAAGACTAATTCAGAGTATTTGGGATCTTTCTTAACTTGTTTCCCTAATTAAACAGGGTTGATTAATTATTAAACTTTTCAGATATCACATCAGACCTCCCTCTGTTTAGCTTTGGAGAAGATATTCCAATTTCTACAAACAGGAAGTACTAATCAACCTTTCATGCAGTTTTGGGGGTAGGGGTGAATAGCTGGTTTGTTTTTTTTTTCATTTTTAGAAGAGCTGGCAGAAGGTGTGACATACTAAGATTAAGCTTTTTCTTTTTTTTGCTTTTTTAAAATTTTGTCTATGTACTTTTCTTTGCCATGGTGGCAACAGTGTTTAACCTCAGCATGTGATAAATCTCCATGTGGCATGAACAGGTATATGCTGCTTTTCTAACATTTCAGACAAATACAGAGCACCTAAGTCCTAGCAGCTTCCTAAAACCCTTGGAGATTCAAGCTACTATTTTCCATGCTTCAGCTAGAGTACTTTGGGTCTACATAGTCAGCCTTATGAGATGGAGGTGAAAAGGGTGTACAGGAATGACGTTTCTTGTTGATACATATATTGTTGGAAAAGTACTGATAAGCCTAAAAGTTACAGTAAAAGGACAGGAGGTTAGGCAAAGGAGTTTGATGAGGACAGATTTATTTTTCCTTACCTCATACCAGCTTCTCAACTGGCATAAATGAATGTAACACCATTGAAATCAGTAGATATATATCAACTCATAACATTTGAGAATTTGGCTAGTTCTTTATGATTGTTGTAAATGAGCCTGCAAAATAAATCTGGCATTTTGGTGTCATTGTTTCCCTCTGTCCTGTCCCAGTATCTGTAGAGCTATGTGTTCAGCTACTCTACCACTACTTTACATAGTCCAGCTCTCATGTAAAAGTGATGAATTAAATGGCTCCAGAGAAAAACACAAATAAATGTAGGGACTTTGAAATATCCAGGAATGCACAGCATAAACCAGGTGTGAAAGTGGATCTTATTTTGTGTAGAATGGGATAACAGGTCTGTTGAGCTGCAGAAGTAAACTGTGACAGCGAGGTTCTTGTGCAGTGTATGAATGAGGCACTGTGATTGCTGTCAGTGTTTCCTGTGCAGGGCGGTCTTTTTCCAAAACAAAAAGAAGTTAGCAAAAAATGAATGCTTAAAAGAAAATTACCAAAAGAAAAGAGGAAGGAAAAAAGGAATAAAGAAGGAAGGTTAAGGGAGTAATAGAAAGAAGAAATTGCATTGTCCATCAGATGAAATATTCCCGTTTGCACTCGCTCACTGTGTTCTGCAAGTCAATATCAGCTTTAAAGGAGCTCTCAAGGTTTTCTGGGTACTCCTTCTCCTTTGTCTGGCTACTTCGATGTGCTTGTTTATGCTGATAGAGGAATCTGCTCATGATGGCAATGATGCAAAAGATGATGAATATCACAACTGCTATTACACCTGAAGAGGGGTAAAAAAAAGCATAGAAACAGTAAAAACCAAAACCAAATTCAAAACCCCAGTTACCTTAAAAAAATACATTACCAGTACACACCAGCTAACGGATATGATAGATCAGTTCATCTCAGTCTGCACACAATCATCTGCCTCTATCACATCCTTCCTGGTAGTTTTTATTTTTATTTTGTCACTTTAAGTAAGACTTAAAGCAGCAAGCATTGATGCAATTGGTGTTCTAATTTCAGTCAAATTCTGATTTCACTGGAAGCAAAGTTGGGTCAGTCTGTTTGTTTATAAAACACTAGATCTGTATGCTCATTCAAATTCCTGCTCTGTCGTATTTTCTTCTGTGTTATCTCTGTAAACCTTGCATGAGCCTTGTACACTTTGGTTTATAGCTTCTAGATATTATCAAAGGCAGCTCCCTATAGGGCATCCTATAAAATAAACAGAGATAAATTGCCTTCTCGGTGATTAAAGGAAAATGAAAGCCATATATGAAGCTATGAGGACAACTTTCCCATGTATATGAATGCTTCCATGACCTAGCAAGTTCCATTACACCACCAGCAAAGAGAGAGCTCATGAATACAGGATATGTGACTACTGTGTTGAAGCTCTCATCACAGTGATGTGTAAAACAATCACTAGTTAGCAAGGTCATCTTGTCCAAATGACTTGCTCAAGTAGACAGATAGACAGATATTGATTATGCTTTATAAGACTCAAGTTGTTGATGATCCTTTTTATGGGTGATATCCAACATCATCTGCTGCCACTGTTGCCTTCATCCATAACACGGCTGCCTATCTAGGTAGCTTGATACAGATATCTGCTCACAAATACAGCAAATATGAGATGTGCATTAGATTACAAAAAACTTGTACTGGATTTAATGGAGTCCAGATTTAAAGTACCCTAGAGTTTTGCCTTAACAGAATTATTTTTCAATTGTAATCTTTAAAAATGAAGTTACCTCCAATCACAGCTGAATCACTTCTGACTGCATTGGTAAGAGGCTCTCTTTCATCTGTCTTCCCAAAAGGATCTGCAGTTGGTTAAACAAAACATGACTTATTTTCTGTATTGACTGTATTCATTTTTTCTGTGGCTTAGACATAAGCGACTCTTACCGCCATGAATTCTAATCTGTTTTCAAAAGATATGATTTGGGTAATTGGAGAATCAAACCAGAAAGCAGCCTGAAAAATAACGTGAGCTTGCAGGACAATTTTCTTCTACATCTTTAGGAGCAAAGTCTGCTAAGGGTATATTTAAAAGGAAACAGAAAGACTCACACTGAAAGTGCTGTCTCACTTAGTAGAAGAATCAGAGAGACATTTTACCTAAATAGGCCATTGGAAGCTTTTCTTAGTCAGAGCTTTCTTTTTTCTTTTCTTTTTTTTTTTCCTAGACAGGCTAGGTAGATTCAGACCTGACCTACGTTTGTAGTTGTAGATATACAAGTCAAATTTAATCCCAGAAAGAGAAGCAGTCTCTGCTTGGGATAGCTTCTTGGAAAGGATGCTTTTCTCTGGATGGCAGAAATGCTATGGTCAAATAGGATTCAAAACAGAAAGGGGATAGAAATTAATTCCTATTTTAAAGACTCCTTGATGTTGGAGCTCTCTTGTACTGTATCTATAAAGAACTACTGTTGAAACACTGGGCCAAACAGTCTACATTTATCTCAGAGTTTTATTTAATAAAATAGAGGAAAAGAACCTACTGATACTTTATACCCTAAGATGACTATCAAAGATGAATAATGTGATTTGCCTGTTTCTTTCTACAAACCAGAGGAGGGAAGTAAGCATTATATTAGACTTAAGATGAGTTATTTTTCAGATACTAGAAATCTAGTGGAATATTTTCTACATAGCCCTCAGCAGGTATGAGTGAAATCAGTTACAGAAAAAATGCACATCTGGTGAACATCTGAGAGTTTCTGAGAGAAATCTCCAGCTGGTGCATGGTATTAGTTAAACTGAGTCATGGAAGACTATTAACTATGCATGAAAAAAGAGCATGAAATCAAATTTCTACCTTAAAAGTTATGCAAGACATCATTCATGCCTAAAAGATTATGGAAGATCTAACACTAAATGCTATTAAAGCTTCACTATTTTTTGGCAACTATTACCAGAATTTAAGGACTGAGAGGAAACCAGAACAAATGTTGGAGATTGGTTTCAGAATGGAGGCCAACAGACATAGGCCTTAAGAATTATGTTTTCTCTGAGAAATAAAATCAGGATACGAGGAGGGGAACGTTTGTTACAGCAGAGCAGATGGCATGTGACTGCAGAACCATCTCCAGTGGGAAGGCAATAAACTCCGAGGTAAGGAAAAGCAATATTATGTCTCATATGAGACCTTAACAGGATAACCTTCTCCTTTTAGATAAAACTGATGACATTACAGTGTAAATCAATGAAGCTGGAAGCATCGCTGAGGTCAGAAGGCCCCTCTGGAAATCATCTAGTCCAAACCCCTACTCAAATCAGGGTCTATTGCAGCAAGTTTCTCAGGGCTGTATCCATTTTGGCTTCAAATATATCCAAGGATGAAGAGCCCTCTCTGGGCCTCCTGCCACCTTTCTAAGATTTCCTGCATATTGGTATGAACCATTTCTGATCTTGGAGGAGGTGAGAACATCTTTATTATGAGGGACACCTGAGGGAGCTGGATGTTTTTAGCTTGGAGGAGACTAAGACTTTCGCTTCTAGAGGAGACTAAGGGGTGACCTCACCTATGCTTATAAATATGTGAAGGGTGAGTGTCAGGGGGTGGGGTGAGGCTCTTCTTAGTGAAGTCCAGTGATAGGACAAGGGGCGATGGATGCAAGCTGAAGCATAGGAGGTTTTGTGTGAATAGAAGACAATTTTTTTTTCCCAGTTCAGGTGCCAGAGCACTGGAACAGACTGCCCAGAGAGGTTGTGGAGTCTCCTTCTCTGGAGATGTTCAAAACCCATCTGGATGTACTTTTCTGAGACCTGGTCTAGGGAATCCTGCTGTGGCAAGGGGTTGGACTAGATGATCTTTCAAGGTCCCTTACGACCCCTAAAGTTCTGTGATTCTGTGATCCTTGAACCAGCTCTTCTGAACCCCTCTTCTCACCCATTCTGTATCCCACGGAACCCATGGACTTCTTCCAAGCAGGTCCATAATCAAGTCAATAGTTGTTCTCCTGAAGTCTGGGGTTGCAGTCATGCTTTCTGCTTTTTTCCCCTCCTCTCAGTATCCTGAACTCCACCATCTCATAGTTGCTACATCCAAGGCTGTCCTAGCACATCCTTGGCCAGATCCTACTTGTTTAGAAATATCAGGTCCAGCACAACTAGCAGAGTGAGATAGAGACTGCTAGTGTTTAAGCTACCTTTCAGAAGAAAAATTTTTCTGTGAAGTTTTAGATTTATAGAAGTCTTTGGCATTTTTTACTTTTAATACATGAAGACCTGCTCTTCAGCTGGAGCAGACAGACAGCTCATGACTCCATCATTCATACAGCTGAATCTGCTCTGGCATTTATGGTATTTTAATATATAAAAATTAGCCCAGTAAAAGTCCATTACCTCTACGCCATCAGTGTAGAGTTTAGAATACCAAAAGTGCCACATATGCCTCAGCAAGGAAGAAGGTGATTTGCAGGTCTTTGTTAAGTATCAAAACAGTAAGTCACCTTTCATTTTGTCTTTCCTAATCAGAAAGAGTGTGTATGGACACTGAGCTGTGAATGAATGGATTTTATTCCATATCTGTCTGGTAGGAAACTTTCTTGAAGACAATAAGTATTCCTCTCTGAAGGAAACAACTTCAATTGCTTTCAAGTTATAAATATAGAAAGCTTTTTTCACACATATAAAGAGAGATTTCCAAGAGGGCTTTTTTGTTGTATCTATACATTAGAAAATCAACACAGACATGTACAGTCAACTTTGAAGTTCTATTTTTCTTCTTAGACACTCAATAATGAGAAATTGGGAACTGAGGAATTGAGATATGAGTAGTAAATTTCAAAGTTAATCCTTAACTCTGTCTTCTTTTTATTTCTTAAAATGTGTCCTTTCCTTGTATAAATGTAATTCTCAAGTACATTTATACAAAGTATAATTTGCTACAAATTGGAAATTTATTTTTAACAAGAATCTACTGCCCAGTGCTCTTACTATAGCATAGAGAGACATAAAGTCTTCAGAACTAACTGTTATTCAGGCTTTAATCAAATCCAGTGTCAATAGTGAGGCAGTAGTGTTACCTAATTCATCATACTGAGAGGAAATCATATTTAAAGCACAGGGCAAAGACAGGGATGAACTTTTATAATAATTCTGCATTTCTGATGTAACAGTGCTTAATCTTCACAATAGAGTGCAACTGACTGTAAGCTTTAAATATTGAAGTCCAAAGATGTTACACTCTGCTCTGTGTTCTGTCCAGCAGTTCTGAGTCTTGGGTTTTACTGCTTACTCTTCAGAAAAAATAGATCATCGAGGTAACAGATCACAGGGCAAGAAGTTCATATATTGCCCTTTTGGTATTTAAAAGACAGTTCTTCTGTGTGTGATAGCAGATACCTTAGACAACTCTGGGTGGTGAGAAGAAAGTTGGAGGGTGAGGAGAAGCACACACAGACACTGGCAGTCTCCACAGAGTAATCAGCAGCCTTTTTGCTTATGCAGAATGCTAATAGCATCGTTTGTTTTCTGCTGAATATCTGAAGCAGAAGCTGCAGGAAATGAGGATTTGATGCAAGAACATATGTCAAAGGAATCACATTATGATCTAAGCCAGAGTTGTGTTAGTTATCAGAAAAGAGAAAGTGGTTTCATAGGTCAAGGGGCAAAAAATAGTCCTTAATTTGAACCCCTGTCTGGTCATTAAGAATTCTGCCACATCTATGTGTGACTAAAGCATCAACTTGATTGCTCCAGTTCCTCGTGACAACACTTCCAGCTGCTCTGAGTTTCCTTCTCTGCATACAAATTCACATATGTAAAATAATCAAGATTCCCAGAGGACAGTGCCAGGATTGCAAAAGATGAACAAACTATTGGGATCATCTTACTGGTACTGCTCAAGTAGTGCTCCTTCTCTTTAGCCTGAGAGAATAAAGTACAAGCATTCAATAAAAATAACACACATATGTCACGGGGTTTGTACAAAGACGTTTTGCTCATTTCTGCTAGGGTGGGTACAAAATTCACTTGTTTGCTACATGACTCCTATTGCTTTGTCACCACTGGGATATGGAAGCTGTCTAACATTTGTGTTCTCCTTTGAGGTCTGCACCACTGGAGCTCTCTAGAATGGACAGGAATGGCAAATCAGGCATAACCATACTTCCAATGCTGTTTCCACTATGGCTTTGGGACATTTTTTTGTTCTAGGCATGTTTTATGGAATCCAGGAACTTAGCTAGAAAACTTATTTTAGAACAATGACTTTTAAAGGGGCCTGGACTAATCCTAATACATACCCTCAACACTCCTAATGCTGAGAGAAAAGGCAACTTCCCAGTTCCAATATTTTTACCATCACAGTTGCATTATAGCAAAAATGAAGGAAACCTTATTCCCATTTTCCTCTTGACAGGACATACCTGATGAGGAATATATAGTGGTTACTGTGTTCACATCAGCTTCCATTTTGGATGCACAGCTGGATTCAGTCAAGGAGCCTTTGACAGTCACAGGAGCAACACTGGGATGGCGTAAGGCTGCTTTCAGAGGAGCAATATGGTTGTACTGAACAGAGGACATGCAGCCAGTGAAACCATAGGCATTTGCCTTTGAGACTTCAGGGTCCAGTGAGAAGCTATCTGAAGGACAACAGAAAAAAATCTGAGAATTACGTGTTTTAGGAAGGCATTAAAAAAATGATCCATTTCTGCCTTACCCACCTCTTTTATTCTCTTCATCCAATCTCAACGCTTAAGATTCTCCTTCAGTAGCCTGTAAGTTCTCCCTCACCAGACCCATGAGGTTCCCATCCCCAGTCCTTCATTTACAATGTTACTTACAATGGCTCAAACTGGCTCCAACATAAAAGCCTGCACTGCTTTCTTTTTCCATTTTCTCTACTGCCAAGACAATTTATAAGACATCATAGGTGCTAACAATGGAAATAACAATAACAACAATAAACACTAAAAATAGGGCACTGAATATGATAGGATCCTGGGGATGATGCTTTTAAACTTTTTTCTTGCATCTGTTAACAACATCAGTTTCACAGATGTGGACCACATCTTTAAGGCATGCTACTTCCTCTGCTCTTTTCATGAAGGACTCTGCTTTCTGTTGTCTGTTATACAATGCTTTATTTGGCCTAATGGCTTGCAACTATAGCCTTCCGCCCTTCGTTAAGAGGTTATTTTTCAACTTACTTTTCTGACACACCTAATCATGTTAATACATTTTTATAAAGAGTTCCTAGGAATCCTCCTAGTTATGAGCCAAGCTTTTACTCTGCTTGACCTCTTCCACTAGCAAAATAAAAAGCAAAAAAAATCACCTCTTATCTAAATCAAAACAAAATCCAGAATCTCCATGCTTTGTTCCAGTCTGAAGACAAGGCAGCACAATTAATTTATCTGTTGGGCTGTGTTCATTTAAATTTCACAAAGAGAAAGCCAATCAAAGGTGTTTTTTATTCAGTTCCAAATTTTTTAATATCAAAGATTATTTGGGAAAGTCAGTGAAGGACAGTGAAGCCATCTTCTATTTCTTTCAAGCTCTGATTTATTTACTTTTCAGAAATTGAAATTTGTACTGCTCAGAGGTCTGTTAACATGATATGCCTTATATCTAGGTCAAACAAACAAGAAATAAAAATGACAAATGCAGTTATACATAGTACTAAAACTTGCTCAAAATCATAAAAATTCCCTGCTAATGAAAAAAAAAATTAAAAGCTTTGGAAGTAATTCCAATAACATTGGAAAATAAGAATCCTCACCTTTTCAAGTTTATTTTCAAAGTCTGAAAGAATAAGATGGTATAAACTCCAAAATAAGGTCCAATTTTTCCACTATTATTTAAACACAATTATTTTCAGAAGCTCTCAGACAAAAGGATTTAGGAAAAAAAGCAGACTTTATCTTATAACTGACATTTCTACCTGAATTCCATAAACTTCTTTTACATATAAGAAAATACAGAGATATCTCAAAACTAGCCCAAAGCACACACTATTTTGGTGCTCAAGATTTTTGACTATCTTATGATAGTCAGAGTCAGATTGCAGTCAGAGGGAATCAGCCGAGAAAGATTTCTAGTTATGTTGAATGTCTTTATGGAAGTGTAACATGGAAGAGTCTAGTTGCTTCTCAGCAAAGCAAAGTATGGTGTGAGCTTGCTCTCCAAGGGGACTTAAAGGAAAGACACTCAGTCTGTAGAGCTGTCATGGAAACAGCCTCTGGGCTGTGAGTAACTGCAAGGAAGAGAGGTAGGAAGGGAAACAATGAGGTTTTGCCACTGGAAAAACTAGTCTTACAGAGGTTCACATTTGCTCTTCTCAAAGCGTGTAGGAATTGGCTGCAGTCAGGCTTTTAATGAGACTTTGGCAGGGATGTTGCAAAACAGACAAAGAACTGTTACCAAATTTCTGCAAGAAAGCTTATATAAGAAACCTAAAATACTGATTTACACTATTTGCTATCTTTGTTGAATTTATAAAACACTTTGTAAATACTCCTACTCTCTGCCTTTTCTCTTTTCTTAGCTCAGACACAAGAGGTGGATTTGTTGATATCTTTTAGACATCAGGCAATCCAAATTGCTCTGTTCTGCCCCAATGTGCAAAAGGTAAAGTCTAAGAAATAATGAATTCCTTTTTTATGGTACAATAGTTTGAAAAGTCTAAGATACCATACTTTTGAAGGCTTTTTAAAAAAGTAAAATTAAGGGCCAATTCTTTTGTCAAAGTAAGGTTTCTATGAACGAGAACAAGGAGACTTGTTATTGAAAGGCTTTGAAATTTGAAAAAAATAAATCAAAGAACAAATATAAAACAACTCCAGAGTCCTCTGGTAAAAATACCACATGCATAGATGCAGATTCCTTTATCATATGGCTTTAGGTGCATGCCTTATGTCTTTCAGAAAGGGGTTTTTCACTGTTCTCAACAACAGACCTGAACAACTTGGATGTGAACAATTTGTGCTGCCCCCTAAACTCTTGAGCAGATAATGTAAATCGGTGATTATGACCTGGTTCTCTCTGTGAAAGACTTATTAAAAGCCACTATGTTACTTGCAGTCTTTAAATCATGATAAAATGTTTTTCCAGAAGTTATTTTCACTACATGACATGGTGCTCTGTAAAAGAAGCAACTCAGTGAAGTTCCAAGGTCTGTGTTGAAGTAAGTTCCTATGAAACAGAAGCAGCCTTCCCCTGCCCTGGTCACACTGTGAGTCTCTCCACGCATTTCACATTGAACTGCAACTGATGGCTTAGTTTGATCTTCTGACATTTTAGCACTGCATTTCTGTTCTTGATACTGAAGACTGAGTTACTTTGGATGATTTCTACATGAAGGGTATAATAAAGCAATCCTTTTCAGCTTTTGAGTGATTTAACTATTCATTCCCCACAACTTTACCCATGTTTTTAGGAAGTTGTTTTTAATCTTTGTCTGCTGAGTTGTGCATAAGTTAGTTTGGCTTCTTGCTGGGTCTGCTAGCTGCTTCCTGGAAGCTGTCTGCAATATCACAGCTTAGTAAGTTTTTTGTTAGTTTATCTTTCCTGTTCTCCATGTATTTGCAATGGATTTCTGTCATAATGAAGATTGTCTAACATGTAGTTGTGTTTTTTTAAACGTTATTGGCTGCATCAACATAATTCATCCACTGATTCATTCCTATTCATGAAAACAGACATTTTGTATTATTGCTCTTTCTTTGTGCACCTCTGCCATGTACAATACACTTGTTTTGAGATCTTAAATAAAACAATTTTAAGTCTTAATATCTCAGTAATGGGGAAATAATTTTCATCACAAACAGAATTCTGCCAGAATTCTCTAGGACCAAGCATTAAGCTTCTCAGCAACTATCAGTGGATTAACACAGTAAACTACAACTAATATGGCAGGTAACTGGAATCAAAGAGAAATCAGAAGCGTTACTTTCTCTCAGGGAGACTGGCTCAAAAGACCTTTCTAAAGATACCACTCTGGGAAATGGGAACATAAACATTATCCAGTATCTTTCTGTTCTTTCTTTATAAACAGTAATTTCATCTGAGCCCAGGGTTTACTTGTGTGCTCACTTACACCCAGGAAGACCCAGCATAGCTTTCCTCATGGAAATTTATTTTTAATGTCAATGAGAGCAGACAGAATCTTTTTTTTAAACGTCTGTGCCCTAATTAATTAAACTAAGTGAATCGCTGGTACAAGCACAAAGGGTAATTTACTCCATATGCTGAAGCACTGGTGGCTCTTTTTTGGAGTCTGAGAAACAGAAATGAGTTTTCTGGGAGTTAAAGTGTATCCATCACCTCATTTTGCTAAGGTGCTGAACAGCACTGGCAAGATTACTTCTTGGACATTGTCACTAGATTTGAGCCCATGACCTTGAAGTAAAAGACTCTTGTAGTCTCCATACAGCACACATCTCAAAAGAGTTGATTAGCAGGTACTCTGTAGTTACCACAAAAAATATGCTGCTAATATGTCCTTCAGCAACCTCAGTAAACATTGCTGGTACTAATCTATAATTTAGAAAGGGACTAGACTGAAACTCACAAAAAAGCATCTTGGGAATAATCTAATTTCCTGGTGTGAGCAGGCACAAAGGCAGTGGAGCAAACAACACAGAAATTTTTCCTGGTTAGAATCATTGAGCTCAACCTGTTTGCCTCTTGCTTAAGAAAAGGATGAGTTTGAAGAGGAAACAGGCTCCAGGCATTCAGTGCACCTCTAAGACATTTCTGAAAAAGTAAAGGACATCAAGAGCAAAGCAAAAGTACTTCTCACAAATTTTCCCAGGAATGAATAGAATGTGGCAGGATTTGCTCACCAGCAGTTGAAGATTTTGTGCCAAATGGAACATTTAAGAATTATTGTTTTATTAGGCTTAGTGGAGATGATTTCAGATACGCATTTACTATGTTCTCTGAAAGACAGTTTGTCATCGAAAGTGAAGCCCTGCTTGGAGTTTCAATGCGAAATTTGTTACATCACAGTTTTTGACATTTGAATCCTAATCTGTCACAGCACAGCCAGCCCTGTGTGACTTTGCATGGGCTCAAAATATAATCTATTAAAAGAAGAAAATGTAAAAGAAGATGGAGACAAAACATGCAAAATTATACTTGCTTTCCTCAGGAGCAGACAGCTAAAAGAAACTCCAGTAGCAAGAATTCAGACTAAGAAAATTTCTGGATAGAAGCAGATGACCTCAGACGTTTATTTAGGCAGCATTATTATCAAGAAAACAGGGATTTAAACATGGTGTTATGATCATAGAGTACATTATATTCCTGGGGATAAAGTCTGAACAGATTTAGTCTCTTTTTGATAAAAACAAAATGGCATTATTGGCTTAGCCCTTGGATTGCTTGAAGTACTAGGGGTAGCCAAACTTTGTTTATTTTAGCTGCTGCTATCTTGATCCCATATGCCTTTCCTCTTTTACCCTACGTAGTCACTTCCATTTTCCTTAATGCTTTACTAGGCCACTAGGAGGAAAAACAATGACTTTTAAAGGTGCTGTATAATCTTTTTCTGGGGTATAGTCCTTCTAAGAAATAGGCACTTAGGGCAACAAGAGTCTGCAGTAAAGAAAAGAGTTTTGTAGTGATGCAAAGTGTCCAGTCAATATCACTTGCAACCATTGCTGTATTGTTTAAAATGCTAAAGCACAACATTCTGAAACTGTAACTTTAAATTTCTCAAGTTAAGGTGCTAAAGAAATTAAACTTCTTAAGTTAAGGTGCTAAAGAAATATTTGCAGCCTTTTTCTTCAGAACACTCTTAAATCCTTTTCAATGCTACCCTTTTACTCTGGTACCACTACACAGCTAGTGTAGTTGATTGCTCAGAAGCAAATATGCAGACAATGAGATTCAATTCTCTGCATCAGTGATTGTATCTCCATGGATTATAATGGTGAAAGATTTAGACATGGGGCACAGTAAGAAGTTTTCAAAGATTCATTAATGTCAAATCCAAAACAAATAAATTATATTTTTCCTTGGGATAGAAGCTTTTTCTAGACAAGACCTAAACATATGCAAATACCTCTCTGAGATCAGAAAAGTATAGAATAATTTAAGTTGAAAGACACCTCTGAAGGTCATGTAGTTCAATCCCTTGTTCAAAGTAGAGTCAGCTTCACAGTTAGGTCAGATTGCCAATAGAGCTCATGTGGTTAAATACAGCAGTATCATCTCTGCAAGGAGTACTTAAAGTAAATGAACTGGGACTCCAGTTAAGATTTCACTGAGGCTTTGCCATAAACTCTATGGCCCACTTGGGGCCTGAATCCAGTACTCACTAAAGTCCATGGAAAAACTCCCATTGACTCTGATGAGCTTTGGATAGATCCTTTTTTGTTTTGCCTCTACATTTGTGATTTAAAAATGAGAACAAACTACAGGATAATAATATTTTTCCTTTGCTGTTAGATGCTGTGAGAACAAATTCAACAAATGCCCATTGGCTACCTGAATGCTGCTTCTTTTTTATTCCCTTGTCTTCAAAGCCACACTTATATTTAGATTGATCTTTCTAAGGCAGCTATATGGCCCCATTACTGTGGATCTGAACAGCTCACAGCCTTTAATGCTTTTATCCTCCTAGCACCCCTCTGATGTAGGGATGTTCTATTATACATGCTTTACTGATGGAGAATACATAGTAAAGCTCAGACTGGTTTCGGTGGGAATAAAATGCCTGCTTACCTTTATATCTCCACATAAATGGCTTGCCCAAGGTCATTCAAGCAGTCTGTGGCAGAGTGAGTGTCCCTGTGTTTTGAATTCCAGGTGAGACTCCTCTGCCTTAAACAGAGGGATTATTTTTCCTGGAATTCAGAGCTGGGTGTAGGGTAGCCATTGGAAAATAAAGCAGATTTGAAAAGCAGAAAAAGTTATCAGAGTTTAAGTAGCTTTTGACTAAAGGAAGTCTAATGGGGCTGCAAGGGGGTAGCAGGGTAGGAAGCACTATTATTTAAAAACTGGTCATTGTATAAAAGTGCACTTTCCAGCTGTGCTAAAATGGTTATCATAAGAAAATCTGGTGCTGAGGAGATTTGAAGCTTTTATGATGTCCTGCAGGAAGCTCTCTTTGAGATTTCTCAACCAGTGGGAAATGAATGGTGGAGTTCAGAAAGAAGGTGGTATAATCATCTGGTTAAGCAGCCAGGGTTATGCTGTTAGAGCCGGCAAAGGAGCAGAGGTGTGCTAGTAAAGAATAGTGACAAATTTGCAGAAGACTGACAAATATCCAGAGGACTATAGCATGGATAATATAGGACATGTAGAACAGAGGCATTTTTTATATGGTTCTACTTCAGTAGACTCTTAAATGTTCCTAATGAATGCCTTTATGTACCTAAATTCCAGTGGCATCCAAAATAAACACTACAGTAAGTATACATCTCCTTTGAAGCACTACATGTCTCTGGAAGTTTTTGGTTTGCTGAGGGGATGAACAATGACAAGCAAGAACTTGGAGGATATTGGTTTAGGTCACTAGTATTCACCTTCCGGTAAGCCATCATTAAAAGAAGCTATACTTGACATTTTACACATATAATAGTAGAAATGGACACTTTTGTGCAAGTTCTACATCCCTAAAAGATCCAGGTCTCCTTTTGATACAACAAGGTAATACTCTTGGCTTTGTAGCAGTAGGGATTTTTTTTTCTTCCAGTATGGGATAGTGTGCAACTTGAGTAAGTTTGGAGATGATACAAAATTGAGAAGGAGAAGAGCAGCTGGTAGACCAGATAGTTGTGCCATCATTCAAAGGGAGAGTGACAAGCTGAAGAAATAGGAAAATGGGAACTTCATGAAGTTCAACAAAAGAAATGCGAAGATCTGAACTTGGTTAGGAGTAACCCCATCCACCAGCACTGGTTGGGGGTGATCAGCTCGAAAGCAGTTTTGCAGAGAAAGGCACGGGGTTCCTGGTGGACAATAAGCTGCAGGAGCCAGAAATGTGCCCTTGCAGCCAAGGCAGCCAAGGACATCCTGGCATCCAGGGCTGTCTTGGGAAAAGCATTGCCAGCAGACAGAAGGTGATCCTTCCCCTATAGTCTACATGAGTGTAACACTGCTGGAAAGCTGGGTCCAGTTCTGGGCTCCCCAGTGGAAGAAAGACACAGACTTATTGGAGTGAGTCCAGTGAAGGGCTGAAAATATGATTAAGGGACCAGAGTATCTTTTATATGAGGAGAGGTTTGACAGAGATGGGACTGTTCATCCTGGAGAGAAGATAACTCAGGGGGATTTGTGATTCTGTGAAAGGAGAAGTCTACTCAGCACAGCTACAGCTATGGGATAAAACCTGGAAAAGTAAAACCTAACACAGAAAAAAAGTTTGTGGAAATTCACTTAACATATCAGAATTAGGGTTAGGTTGGAATTAAAGTGACTTGCTGGGATGCATTGTATGATTCCTTGTACAGCAAAGCAATAAGATCTCCCACCATCTGGATCACCAAGTTTATGGCTCTAATGTCAATAGAGAACATGAACTATTGCTATTATTATTATTATTACTAAAACAAAATCCCAATAGATTTTGGGACAAGAAAGAAATAACAGAAGGATATATCCACTAAAAGCTGTCTGGAGACAAGTCTGTGGTGTTCAATGGAACTGAATGCCAGTCCTCTGGAGATACATCTGGGCTTTTTGGCCTTGCAACAACCTTGTACTTGTGAAGTTAATCATATTTTTGTGACTAAATCTAGTTTCTCTCCATGATGTTGAGCTGCACCTTGTCAGTTTGTTGGCTACATGTTTGAAGGTCTTTGTGCTATGTTTCATCTTGCTGGTTAGAAAAAAACTTGGTATCTATAGCTAGAGCTTTAGGTAGAGGCCATGATGAGCAATGTTCTTTTAGATTTTCAGCTCTACAGATGACTTTTGACAAAATAAGATTTTTAGCTTTACTCTGACTTGGGCTAAAAAGTGCCAGGTCCTCAAATTTGTCCACAAAAGCTTGCAAGGTTGCTGCATTCTAAACAAACATTAAATATAATTGAGGGAAAAATCAGTTTCTGCCCTTAATCCACTTAGTAAAACATGACTCAGAATGTACTAATGTCATTATATACAATTATATTGCACAAGTAGACACTAGAGGATATCTATGGTTTCTGTCTAGCCACCAGTCCCAAAGGCCTTGGGTGTCATTAATAAAACATAAAAATTTGTAATAGTGAAACAGATGTCAGCCTTAATATGGATGTCCAACTCTAACAAAGGACTAAAATGTCTACTACTGGGAATGAGTAACACTTATATATAAAGTAATATAACATGCTTGACAACAAAATAGAGGAGTTCTATTCTCCAAATTTCAGGCAGAGTTTTTCTTGTCTTGTTTTTGCTTTGTAGTGTGGAGGGTAAAGACCAAGAATATCCATGCACAGAGCATGCAGAATTGTGGCCTCAGTACCATAAATAATATAGATACTCCTTGCAGAATTCAAATAGGAAAGGACTGGGGGAGGATGAAGGCTCACAGTGCTGTTCTTCTTATCATCAGGAAACAGAGATAGCTTGAGAGGAGCAAGCTGTAGTCAGCAAAATTGTATCATTAGGCTAAGATGCCACCCTGTGCAGCCACACAGGCAGTATGAATCACTTTACTGGAAGGAGCAAAGGGAGAAGTTAATATTGCTATCAGTGCAAACAATTAAAGCTGCCAAATTTTTGCATTGATAAGATATATAAATAGGAGTACTGGAATGCTCAGGCTAACTGTTACTGCAAAACCAACCAAACAAAACCCCAATCCTATTAAAAACCCAACATGTAGCACAGGTTAACTCCATCACTATAACAACTGATGATGAATCAGGAAAATTTTTAGTAGAACCTACCTGTGACCTTGCCCAAGGTGAGTGATTTGATGGCCTTAAAATCAATCTCAGAGAAGTTGTGTTTGAGTTTGAGAACTTGATCAACCTGGAAGAGGTCAATGAAATTAGTTTGTTACAACAGCATTTAGACACTCCTAGGTCTCTCTGAACTGCAAACTTCTGGGAACGCTCTCAGCTGCAAGTCAGTTAATTCTGCCCCCAAGCATGATTCAGTTTCTAAAGATAGCAAAGTGAATGTGCTTTGATTTTAGCATGAGAAGCTGAAAGGTACACTAGAATAGTCATAAAACAGGCTTAGAAGAAACTTTCCCTGCAGAAAAGCTTAAAATGTTTGACACTGAAATCCCCCTGCTTCCCAAAATCGTTGTGTGTTCACTTCAGAATACACTAAAAGGAGGCCTCTCTAGAAACATATTGTGAAGAATTAGTTGTGCATAGAAGAAAATCACAGTGCAGCAGGCAACAGGAGATTGGTACTTGAGTAGAACCCTAGCTTTAGCATAAGCTTCCTTCCCAGATAATTGAGCCTACCCACCCTAGTTATGTGCTGTGGTATCCTTTTACTACACAGACATGGAAACTGTAGAAGAAAGAAAAACTGTGGGGTCCCTGTGTTTCTGTCTCCTCCTCATTCTATTTCTTAACATACAGCTTCTCTGTAGACTCTGCCACCCTTCTCTGTCAAATGACTGCCACCCAGATCTAGCCAACTTGTTTCATAATATGAACTGCTATAATTAGCCTCAGAAGGAAAGTAGAAGGAGCAGTAAGATGGCCCTTTTCTCCCTGTCTTGGAAAAACAGGCAATGCTGGGAAACACGTAAGAAAAGCATTCTTGTCACCCATGAGGTTGTCACATTCAGCATGGCTTTCTATCAAAGGGACAGGGCATCGTCATGCACATGGTGGCTGCACTCTGTATTACCCCAGCTTTTCCTTTTCTGTGAGAGGATAAGGCATCTGGAGTCACATTTTCCCTTGAAGTACATACTCTAAATAAAACTACATTCCAGGTGCTCCTTCCTCAGATGTCTTCCTCCCTTTGGGAGATTTTCAATGATCCATACTGTGTGCTTCCTCTGGGACTTCAGGTATAAAGATACCCCTAAGCTCCAAAAACACTCCAATGGTCCATATTAACTTCTGTCCAAAGGTGTTTCCTAACCCACAGATTGTGAAAGACAAGGGAAAGGTCACTCAGCAGAAAACACCACTGTTGGGCATTCTTTGAAGCAGTGTCTGGATGGAGTTTTGGCCTAACCTACAGGGCTCTTCCGCTGGTGAACCAGCTTTGGGTGCACCAGATCAAAGAGAAACCTTTGCCTCCTATGGGTCATCAGGCTTTGAAATCAGTGGGTCTGAGCCATGGCATACCTGTATGACGAGCTCTCTGCCTTCTCTGTTAATCTTCACATGGTGCAGCTCTCTGTTGGCAAAGTTTCCAGAGTCAATGGTGAAAATGAGGAGCCCATCCTTACTCAGCTTGTATCGGACCTGTAAACTTCCTTAAAAGCAGAGCAAAATTCTATGTATAAAACCTGTGTCAATAATGAGACACTGTTCAACACCTTTACACAACATATAACTAATTTTCTTTTTACTACAGTGGAGTAAAAGGGTTAAAACATCAAGAAAGAGGTTGCATAGAAATGAAAAAGTGCAAACTATAATGACAAGTATGAAAAAAAAGTTGCACTGGAAGAGCTTTCCTTCCTACAAGCTAACAAACTCTGCTTGGAGAAACATAATGAGTAACTAAGTACATCAAAGGAAAGTGAGTCTGTCTGCAGGTCAGACATTTAGCACTGCCACAAAAGCTGATCTACATTAGACTGTTAAGGATCGCTTCCACCAGAGGGCATGCAGGTCTTGCACTGTTCAATTAAACTAATATTGGTGATTTTAGTATTCTTTTTCATCAAGATGTAACAGACAATGCAGAAGACTGTGACAACAGTGAGAATTATAACTTAATTTTAAATATTTAAAGGCCTAGTCTAATGCAATACAAAAAAGATACAATGTGATTATGCAGAAAAAAATATTTTTACTTCAGTGCTCTAACATATTTTAAGAAATAAACATAGTTCATATAAACATGAATGCCAAATTCTCTGAACTTTTGAACCCCTTTTTAGGCAGCAGCGACCAGAATACATGGGTCAACAGTGGTACCATAGAGTTAAAAATCTTTTCTGACCATACTTTGTTACTGTGTTTAAGGAGAAAATGAATGCTGATAGCACCACAGCTGTGACCTAAGGGTTCTTCATTTATATCCTGTTCTGAAAATCATTGTAAAAGTACTCTTAAGTTCAAACTATTCCAAGTATCATGAGATTTTGCAGAAGGCTACAGGCAAACATTCCCTATGCTGAATGATAGGGACTGACTGACTGTCAATGAATATGTCAATGATGGATATGGTCATGCTGCTTTAGCTCTAGGACTAGTTCCAGTGTTTGCAGAGGCAATGCTTGTATGCACATTGCAATGAAGTGCCATGTCAGAGAAGCCCATGGTACACCTACTCAAGCTGCTACCTATGTGTGGTGCACCGCAACATTATTCAGAGACACCTCTGACCCCAGAACCAGGCCGGCTGTTTAATGAGGTGCATGATCAGCCCTGCTTGGCTCCTTAATTCAGCTTAATTCAGCTCCTTAAATCAGCAAGACTGATTGCAGATCTAGACTTAGTGAGAGAGGACAAGGGGGGCAGTTCTCCTTCACTACATAGTGTGGATGCACCTCCTCCTTTCAGCCTTCCAAGTCCTGCCTCAATAAAGTCAGCTTTGTTGTCCTACAAGCTACTGTAAAATCACTTATACAAAGCTTAAAACAGAGGGAGAATTTTGCCACCTCTACAGAACTCACAGTGAAGTTGGTAGTACTTCCAGACTGGACCCAGAATCCAGTCAAGATCAGCCGTCTGCCTTTTCCCTCACCACCATGTTTGCCTGCTCAGGCTTTCAAGATCTGCACTTTTGTAACGGTCAAATATCCCAAGAGAACACTGCTGCTCTCTGAACTTTGGAGGGCACAAACAACAGGAGGGAAAATGAGAATGAACTACTTGGATGAAGGCTTTTTTGCTGATTGAGGGGGCTGCTGGATCAGGTGACCTTTTAAAGTGTAAATAAATAAATAAATGAGAGATAAAAGGAATTTACTTTCTAACCCATAGTCATGGATGTTAGAGTGGAATTTGTGAAGGTCAGTAACAATGGCTAAACTAGTCACTGTAATATTACAAGTCTTGATTCAGCTGCCCCAAATCATACTGCAAAGCTCCTATCTCCTCATTGCACAGTCAGGACAAGTAACTACTGTCTATCACCATTAATGCCACACTTAAAGACCCAAACTTAAATTACAGTCCTATTTTCTAGCATTGAATGAAAGCTCCACCAACAGGGAATAACAGTGTAAACATCTTACAATAGCTTTACTTTAGGAAGATGTGAGAAAAGAAGCTCAAGTGCAAGGAAGTTAAGAGATATTGTTCAGACTTGCTCATTAGAGAAGTGAGAATGTTGATAAAAAATGGAATGGTTGCCAGACTCTGCACATCACAGCTGAGATGACCACAAAGAATAAGCTGAAACTAAGATGTGATAGTGAAACAAACTGAACCAAATTAAAAATTGTATCCCAGCAGAAGTACTGTCTAGAATGCCTCTTACCTGGAGCCTTTGAAGGGGGTGTAATATGAAAAATGAAACAGGGCCTAGATTTGGTCTGTGACCTTATACTAGTTGCTTAGTCTGTAAATGTGAAAAAACTTCTCTGCTCATTTTGAATGCTATGAGCACATCAGTATATAAAATATAAATGGTACTACTATATCCAGGTGATCAACACAGCAACCAGCATATTTATATTCAATGAGAGGCAGCAGGATATGCAATCTATCTAGGTTCTCAGCTGCTGCAAACAGGGTTTTACACATTGAATTCACCAGATAAGCACTGATTTTAAACCAGAAACCATCTGTCCCGTTTGTTGGAAGACAATGGAGGAGGTTCTTGACATCCATTAATAACAGATGTTACCTTCTGTAGTAGTACAATTTTACCTTAAATCATTTAAAGAGATCAGTTAAGAGCATTTGATTTTATCAAATTGCTTTGAATTCCAATGGAATAGTTTTTTAATGGCTGCTCTTCAAAACCATTGAATTCAAGCTGGAGTTTTTCCTGGGGTCAAATTTGCATTAATATAAACCAGGAGTACATGGGCTCATCTCTCCAGAGGTGTTTAAGCTTGCAAGACTGAGAGCTGCTTTTGACTACCAAAGGTACGTCAGCAGTACAGAATAATTTGTCTGGCAGATTACATTGCTGTTTTGCTACTTGACAGGCACGATAAATGGATTATTAATTAGGATTATTATTATTAAGAATTTTTTTTTGTCCTCTGATTTTTGATTATCTGGTCCACTGACTTTCACCATCACATCAGCTCAGTGTCACTACCTAGAAATAAAAACCTGTGCATAAACCAGCTCTACTCTCCCTATTCTCTATTCTCTTTTGCGTCATTTTTGCTTCACAATAGGAATTCACACTAATCATGAGCAGTGTAATTTCTGGCAGTCTTGTTGCAGTCATGCCTGTCATCCTCCTTTCAGCTCCTTGTGTCTGAGCATGTACACCTGGAGTGCCATAATGTTCAAGCAATGCACCACCTGTTGTGTTTTCTTCCTTCTCTAATGTAGGTGGATTTGATGGAGGCAATTTCTATTAAGTCCATAAAAGAGGGAGGGAAGGAAAGGGAGAAGTATCATGGTTTTGGCCTTGGGCTGGAAAATTTTACTGGGCTTATTACTCTAGTAGTTTTAGGTAAGAGTAGATTCACATTTGATTATTTTAGTAATCCCTTTTAGCTTCAAATTCTACAGACTGCAGGTCAGCAAGGAGCAAGGTTCTGGAGCCAGCTCCAGAACAGCCCAAGAGGGGAGCAGGCATAGTTTAGCCAGTGTTACAGAGTGCAGCATGGCCTCTTTTTGCAACTTCTGGAGAAAATAAGTCCACATGGGATCGATCACATGCTACTGTGATAAGACCACTACCAGTATCAATGCTGGCTTGCTGACTATGGTCTTCAGTCTATAATCTGCAGTAGTATACTCCATGACTGCAGGCCTGAATGGCATCTCTTTGCTGATATCAAACTGCTATAAAGCCATTTTAACAGGATTCCTGGGGGTCCTCTTGTGCAAAGGGAAGTTCTGGAAAATAGAGACCAAAAGGCAGTATTTATGCCACCCCATGCTGGTGGTAGTTTGAGGATGACTCTTCTGCAACAAAACACTCCCAGAACATTCTTTCAGCAGTGATGGAGGCCTGGGTTAGTACTTGCTAGCAGAACACTAATAATCAGTGTCAGTGTCACTAACCTCCAGGCAGCTACAGAAATAGCATGCTGTATTCAAACTGCTTCTTTTTGCTGAGGACAAGGAAGATGTAGTAGCACCTTCTGAGTGTAGTGGTAATAAGGACATTAACCTGTTTAGAGATTTCAAAGTGTCCAGCCTGAAGAAGAAATAACTAGTCTCAAACAGCAGAGTGTGAAGAAATGTCTTAGCCATGATGTTACATATTCTAAATGCAAAACCTTTTCTGATTGAACATGTCAACAGGAGAGTTGTCCTTCTTTTGCCTGTGTATCCAGTAGTGCCTGTGTTTCTGAGATGTCAGAAACATCTGGTGGCTTTGTGGCCTGTGCCTACTTGAAAGGTCTCACCCTGTGCTAGATATTTGGCAAAAAGGTTAAAGCAGCTCTGCAGAAAACAAAAGGTGTATTCCAGATATTTGGCCTATAACTTCATCATTCATTAGCAAGGTTCTTGTCACACAAGTCACCAGGGCTACAGGTGTTGTGTCATTTAATCTTGAAGAACAAAACAGCAAAGAAGGGAATGGCATGCCCTTGGAGTCTGAGACTTCTCTGCAGGACCTTAATTTACAGAAACTGTTTTTAAATGAGCCCAGATTGAACCCAACATCTCTGCCAACTTTAATAGCACTTTTTAATGACATAAACTGGCTGAAGCAGCTGGCAAGACATCTCATGTCAAATGGAGAACCTGAGATTAGTTCAAGGAGCACATGCAGGTGGCACACATAAAACATACAACTTTATCACCATCACATAACATCAGAAAAAAAAAATTTAAATCAGGGCAACTGACAACTCTGATTTGGGAGAAATATGTATGTATAAAACAAAGAAACAGTGCATTAAGAAGTGAGTTGGGGACTACCCCTGCATGTCCCATTGCCTCAAAGGCACCCAGAAACAAAGGAGTTTAAGACCAACAGAACCTTTTAACAGCTGTCTCAAACCAGCAGTCATCCTCCTCAGACTGTAAGATGTTAACTATACCACTGCATCCACCCTCAGCACTCACCCCTAGAACTCACCTGAACTATAGATAAAGCAGAAGATAATTAAGGAAGGCACCAATTAAACCAAGGGTGGAATGTGTTAATGAGGCTATTGATGTTGCTATTATGAAAACAATAATAATTTTTAAAAAAGTATTTAGCCCAGAAAACCATTTGCAGCTTGCAGGGTGGAAATGTTTGTTCATTCCTGATCACAGAACAGAGCATGAAAGCTTTCAGTCACCTCTACCATGAAATATCTTTTCGACAACTAGCACAGCTTCAGAGTGACAGTGTTCTTTTTCATAGCCTAGATATTTAAAAATGAACCACCATTTTCTCAGCTAGGAGCAGCTGGCTAAGAAACCTGCTCCTTAATTAGCAGCTTCTCCCCAGGGGTATTTACTCAGTAAATTTACTCTTCAGTGGAAGTGCCACTGGTGATTTGAAAGAACAGCGTCCAGTGGCATTTAACTAAGAAAGTACCTGCATATTTTTAGCAGGTGATTCTTGCTATTTGTTTTGCATGGAGAAAACAATGAGGTGAAACTGTTGAACATGTTTGCTGATATGATTACTCAACTATTGCATTTGCTTACATGATACTACTACACAGGGTTTAAAACAAAAACAATACACCCCACAATTTTTTGTAATCTGTCATAGTAGTGAAAAGGTAGGTGCTTACTTCTACACCTCTCACTCAATGCTTGAGACATTTAAGGCTTAAGGATCATATTCAGGCTATCTTATATTAAAAAACAAACAAACAACAACAAAAAAACCCCCAAACCTAAACACTTTCATGTCGCATTTCTTCAACTTAGGAAAAAACACACCCCCACAAGCCCCTGAAGGAGCCTGTGTGGAGGCCCACGACCTCAGTTCACTTTACAACCCTGCTAGGCAGCTGGAGCCAGATTGAGAACGTCACTTAAATATCAACAAATGTAGCTAGTTCCCTCACATGACCGACAAATGTGTTTAACCTCCGTAGACATCTCATTCCCACCAGCTGCCAGTTGGCTTAACACAGGCTGACCAGCAATTAAAAAGGAACTGGCAGACGCTTCTTACTCCAAAGCTAGAAAATATTGCAAGTCTAAAAGATGACCCAGAGGACCACAGTCATAGAGCTTATTATGCACATTCTGAGTGGCAGAAACACAGAGCTTATTCCAGTGATTTTAAGGGGAATGCTCGTCTAAACAAAACAGTTCACGTCCATGCTGCTGTGGCTGGGCTTAAAATGGGATAATACTAAACATTGTCCCTACAGTTCAGCTGATAAGTAAGCATACTTATACAGTGGTGGATTTATGGAGGTGGTGGACAAAGCACTGCCACAATCTGGGATCTGTCAGCTTGAAGACTGCTGACAAATCATCTTTCTTTTTTGTGTCACAGTTTACTCATTGGTGAAAATGACGAATGTTAACATCCTTTGGAAAATGACATGAAACCTCTGGGTGAGTAGCAATTTAAAGAGATAGTATAAGTCATTATCATTATCTCTCAATTCCTAGATATTTCTTTTTCATGAAGGAACTGGTTGCTGTTTCTTTTACAAAGTGATGCTACATTAATTATCTTTTTTCCCTGAAAATGACAGAATGTAGAGATGAAGGAAAGAGCTGAAGGCATCAGATGCAGCTAAATCTCCTTGAAATTACCTGATTTTTGATGGTGACGTTTATTCTGGTAAATTTTAAACTATATCTTTTCTACATATTCTTTGGAATTTTAAAAGTCACTTTAACATGCTTCATTAACAAAAGCTATCTGCATGATCCTATTGGATCTGATGGTCAGATCTCCTGTCTTTAAACACACACTGGATAGCATTAGTATTCTCATGGTCAGACATTCAGTTGGCACTATGGTTTGCTCACTTTCATATGTAGGAGAATCTTGCCAGGCTTTCATCTCACACTGTACCTTTCATTTAAGAGCAGCACAGCAGCCAAGTTGGCAGGAAGAGCTTATATTCTTTACCCAGTGAATGAAATAAAAATTACCATCCTACGAATTTTATTCCAAAAGCTCAACTGGCTTTGCAAATTATGCATCATCACTAACTCTGTGCAAACAGCTTCCAGGAAAAAAGACTGAGATCCTCTCTTGTGACACCCTGAGGAATTCATGCCAACCTACCCTCACCAAGATACTGGTTCACAGTTTCCATTCTTTTCCTAATATCTTTCAAACATTACTGTTTCACTTTTGACAGTTCAGATACTTGTTCAAGCAAGGACTTGTTTCATGCTGACATAACAAGTAACCATAATGTTCAGCAACAAAAACATGGAAAAAGATGGTCTGAAAGGAAAAAAAGAACAATCAACTTGAGCACTACATGATGTCTGTGGAGCAGGACAGCAAGCAATAATCTTTTAAATAAAACTAGAGAAAAATAACCATATGTCTTTCTTCTCAAACCTCCTTTTCACTCTTAACTCATAATAAAGACAGCACAGAACTTTGTGGATTAATGGTTTTCTAAGGTTAATGATCATTGTTTGTGTTGAGCTATACAGACACTGCCTGGCTGGTCTCTGGGAAACATCCTTCTTTTCTGACCAGTAAGCCCATCTGAGCCCTGCCTATTTTATAGTTTATGCCAGCCTTTACCACTAGAGAAGCTGGATCCTTTAATCAATGACCTTCTCCTGATTATGGCAAAGCCTCAAGAAAAATATTTGAGTTTCACAACAAGCCACAACCATTGTCATACAAAGAACTGACTCATGTTCTTAATTCATCTGAGAGAGAAAATCAGAGGAAGGATGAAACATTTACTTAGTAATATATAGTATCATATAATGGCAGCATTGTGATGACTTTTCTGTAGCAAAACATATATTCTGTCACTGCTTCACCTTCAAATGTGTGCTTCTGCAATATTTCACAGACTCATAGAATGGCTGAGGTTGGAAGGGACCTCTGGAGGTCATGTTGTCTCATCCCACCCTCCTCAGCAGGGACACTTAAAGCCAGTTGCCCAGGGCATGTCCAGATGGCTTTGAATATCTCCAAGGAGGGAGATTCCACAATTCTCTAGGCAAGATGTCAGTGCTCAGTCACCCTCACAGTAGAGTTTCCTGATGTCCAGATGAAACTTCATGTGTTTCAGTTGGTGCTCATTGCCTCTTGCGTGGACTTGCAATGACATCTGCTAGGTCTCTTAGCACTCATGGGTGCATCCTACCATGGCCAATGGATTTATGTATGCCCAGTTTGCTTAAGCATTCCCAGATCTATTTCTCTTCCACCAAGAGCACATCTTCCTTGCTCCAGACTTTTCCTCTGTTCTCAACCTGGGATTCCTGAAGGCTGGTCTCACTTGTAAAGACTAAGGCATAAAACACCCAATTTCATCAGACAAGAAAGACAAAGTCACCTTTTCATTATCCAGCCAGTATAACTGATATGTGATGAGAAAAATTTACATGCTATAAGGATCCAACAAAAAAGTTAGAGAAGAAAGTTTACTTGCACCCAGACTGGCCCTTCCCAGTGTTATTAGCCTGGGGGCTATGTTGTGTGGAAAGAGATAAACTGTTCCAAGGCAGCACTTGAACCAGCAGTTCTGCTGGACTGCAGATCTCACTACACAGCATTCTATGTACACAACACAGATAATTCACAAGAATAATTGAAAAATGACTATTATCAGTCCTCAGGGATAAAGGCTTTGGTAAAACAGGTTCTGAAAAGACCCTCAATTCAGAATTGTTGAAAAGCGTATCTACATATATATTGGTAGCATCCATTTAAAGATAGGAGCTTCTGACCCTCTGTCCTTCCTCCCCACCCTTTTCAGGACAGCTGCACAGAAATCAAACAATTAAAATGACTTTTCTCCTGCAAAATGTGAAGAAGGTACTTAAGTCTTCTAGTAGATAAACATGTCCTCCAAGCAAAGGGAATGTACATTTTCTTCCTAGCTGATTATCTCCAGTCAGTGGTTTTGGGGTTTATGTCTGATACCAGTAAGTTCAAAGTCAGTCTGTATATATGCAGAGAACAGATCACTTATTAACTGCATGCTCAGCCTTTCCTGCTCAGAGTAATCCAATTACAGTTCCCTTGTTTTCCTCTTTTGGGTCTCCAGAACATCTCTTGACCTTTCAGTACAGCAAAATGATCTTCATGAGTACAAACACGTCCATGAATTCAGCTAATGAGACAGATCTTTCACTTCTTTCCTCTTGGAAAGCAGATAAAGAAATCTGCCAGAGTTCTTGGCTGAATGCTATGGCTGCTTCTCCTTTCAAGTTGGTTTTGCACACTTAGAGATTAAAAGTGCCATATGCTAAAACAAACAAACAACAAAATTGGGCTTGTGTGCCAAATACACCTCAAAGACTTCTTAATGCTGTATTTGAACTGAAAATTCTAATCAGCATTCCTATTTTCACTGAAGCATGCTTACTGCAAGGAATCATCCAAGGGATTAGAGATGTTTCTAAGATCAGTAGTTTCTCTGTTTATATAAATAAACTCTTTTGGAGATCTCCTACCACCCCAAACCTTTCTATTCAGTGTGCCACAACCAGCCTCTCATTTACAAGCAACACATTTGATTCTTTTACATTCACTGTTCCTGATAAAACTCTCATTGACCTCTTCTCAGTAAATAACATTTCAGTGTCATTTACAACAATTGCTTGACGTTATATTTAGCAGATATATAGTCCTATCTGTGATACGAAATAATTTAATGGCTTTGAACCACAGCTAGACTGGGAACAGTTCTCAGCCACTCACAGACTGTTGCTTGAAAACTAGTCTCCTCAACAAAGCTGTCTCACACAATTCCTAACACAACTCTGTTTTCTGCTACTGATCTGTTAAAAATAATTACACCTGAAACTTGTGTGGCAGACGCAACTGGCCTGATAGGACAAACCCAAGTGAAAACACAAAATCAGAAATAAGCCTCACTGACACCCTACGAGGGGTCCAGATCTTGTGAAAGTCCTGATGAGGTGGCCACAGGTTGGCAGCCTGCAATGAAGTGGCACCCCCATGTCTAAGCCTTTGTTGTAGGTTCACCCTTCCAACTAATTAAAATGACCACAGTTTACCCTGAGCTAGGGTATAACAGAAGACCTGAGAGAGAGGCACTTGGAGTTGGTCTTCTTGATGTAAGCAGCTTTGCAGTCTGGGCCCTGCTCTTAGACTGGGACACCACGTAAGGACACTTCTGCAGATTGAGTGAGTCCCCATCCCCTCTATGGTGAGTGGGTTTTTCTCTGTACCCTTGAGTGGGACATTTTCCCTTTAAAAGTGTGAACACATTTTGGTTCATTTTCCCAAAAGGATTATTTCCTAAAGATTAAGAATTGGTTGTGTAGTACTGTACTCCCAACTGACATCCAAACTTGTAATTCAGTTTTGTTGGAAGGAGTGCTAGGTAATTTTGGGTACAATAAATCCACATTTTGGGTAGCTATTGCTGTCTGCTTTGTGGGTGTCTCCATGACACTTTAGCACCATTTTCAGTCATATAAATTGTGAAGGTTGTTCAATAGTTGCTGAAAGTCCATAAGGCAGGAAGTGTTCTCAAAAGATAATCAATTGCACTAGCAATAGCACAGCCTAGAGGGTCCTTCTGCAGCAGTTAGTTATGTCCTGTGGTACTTGCATCCCAAAACTAAAACCTGTGAGGTAGTAAAGCAAAAGCCTCAGCAAATTCACTCCCCAAACTCACACTAGTGTTTCAGTAACTATTATTTTCCTTAATTAGGGGCTTTGCCAGATTGAACTCCAGAGTGCACAGCATGAACAGAATCAAAAGATTCTTTGCTTCAAAGATTGAACTAGATTTTTTGCCTTTCTTTACCAATGATAAAAGCTTCGGTTTTGCTTAAGAAAGGTTTTTGCAGATGCTGCTCAACAGACTTGCAAAGCAAAAATAAGGAAAATCTATATGCCTTCAACAGAAAGGCTTCTTCTGATTTAGAGACTGGAGGAGATTACTGTAGATTTCTGGTTTATTAAAAAGAAAAAAAAAATCAGTAACTTCTCACAGGTAACATTTGCTTCTTTTTTGCAGAGTGTTAGTTCAGCTCACCTCTATTACAAGTTTTGGTCTGTTTTCCTGTTAACTTCAAATACCAGCTGATTTCAAGACCTTACAGGACAGGGCAGTGTAGTTGATCTAGGTCCTGCTACTATATTCTGAGTATCAGAGACCTAATAGAAGAATTATTCAAGCTGTTTTCATTTGTACTTTTGTTTTTAAGTGCTTCTTTTTCCTTGTCTTTAATCTTTCCTAGGCAGTTTCAGAGTCTTGTTTTCCAAAAGAAATTGAGAATAGAGCTCACTGTGATGGCAATAAGTACTGGATAGAAACAAAGGGGGGAAAAAAAAGGACTCAAATTATTTAGTTTCTTATGAGATCAGATAATAACTACAGATAAATTTTCAATCACTCTAGGATAGTTTGAGAATCTATTTCTTTTCTTTGATGCTGGCTATCTGCTATTTTTCTAGATTAGGGATCATATTGTTTCCATGGAGAAAGCCAACAACACTGAGAATCAAAGACTTGGGAAAACATTTTCCAGACAATATACTTCATCAGATTCATATCACATTTGATTACTTGCAGGGGAGAAGGAAGAATGGAGAAAGGAGAAGCACTAACAGTTTCTTTCCTAACATTTTTCTGCCCCATCAATTATTGTCTTTAGGGATTAAGGCAACAACAATAATACTAAGGTCCTGGTAAGTTGGTGAAATTATGTAAATGCAAATATATACAGTGAAAATTTAGCCTGGGAAAGAAAATAAATATTTTTTTCTTGGCAGTAGCTTCCCATGATGTTGAATAACTTCTGTGGACTGATACATTGAAAAGGCTAATTAGAGATATTTATTCATTTTCTGTAGCTTAGTAATGGGCACTATAATTTGAAATTTCTACATCACTGATATTAAAACTGCCCTGCCAATTATTACAGTGCTGCTAATCTTTTGGATGTGGGATCAACTGGACTATGTGAGCTCTACATACATACCCATCTATACACAATACATACCCATCTATATAAATGTGCAATTGAAAAATCCACGGGTACAATATGTCAGATGGAGGAGAAGAGGCTGATGCTAAGTTTTTGCATATGATTTTCAAAGGCACATGTATCATTCAGATAAGTATTAACTAAAGGTGGAAAGAACCCCTAAGTCATCTTTAAAAACATTCAGAATCTTACCCCTAAGCTGCCAGAACATGAGCCAATTGATCAGAGATAAGAATAAACTTGTGATATAGGTAAGTTCTTTGGGTAGGAACTGTTTCTAGAAATATTAGCTGCTAGGCACTACTGAGCATCTCCTTCTATAGAAGGAAGTGATCTGTATAGGTCTAGAATTGTAGCTTCTACACTGACATATGGTGGTACCCAACTATGCCAGGTGCAACTGCCCTGATGGGGTAACCTTAACAGAAACACAAAAGCCTGAAAGATGCCTCACAAGGGTCCAGGGCTTGCAAAAGGCCTGATAAGCATCAGTTTGGTGCCTCAGGACAACTGAGCCAGCCATTTAGTGTCCCAGCATCTGAGCTCTTTTGTTGTGGGTTTGTCTATGAAACTGACCACAGCATCCTTAACTAGGGTATCAAAGAAGACCTGGTAGAAAAACAGTTTGAGTTGGCCTTCATGAAAGAAGCGACATAAGGGGTTGCATCACAACCCTCCCTTTAGGATGGGACACCGTCTAAGGATGCTTCTGTGGATTAAGTGAGTCCTAAGTGAGTCCTCACCTCCCCTTTGATGAGTGTCTATTTTGGGTACCCTTGAATGGGAGGTTTTCCTCTTCATGAATGAGTGCATGCACATTGTGCTTCATCTTTCCAGAAAGAATACCTGAAGCTTAAGAATCAGTAGTGTAGTAGTATATTCCCAACTAACACCTGAACTTGTAAGTTTACTTTGTTGAAAAGAGGGCCGAGTAATTTTGTTTACAACAAATCTCCATTTTTGGGTAGCTTTCACTCCTTACTTTGTGGCTGTCCCCATGACACAAACATGTGTCACAACTTTACCACCTTCTTGAAACACCTGCCATCTAGGGCTCCAAGCACTGGAAGGGCTTTCTGTGTGGGCAGCATTGATATGGATGGGTAAAGCCATGAGTGGGCATGAGGAGATTTTATTTCCTTTCCCAGACCTGAGACTGGCCTGTTGGGTACCACTAAATGAATCATTTTATTACCACAATTCTAGCATCTCAATCAATATGTACTGTATCTTATAATGATATGACCTTCTTTACAGTGTAAAATATGTTGGGGTTAATTGTAATTATTTATTCATTTTACTGAAACCAATTGGTTTTACAGGAAACATTTCACACCTGACTGGAACAGAGCAGAGCTGCCTATATTAAGTTCACATCCATATAAGTCCCTTTTAATATACTCTAACTACGAATAAGGTTTGCAGACATTTTCACCTCTTTTATGGTAAATATTTAACAAGGGAAGTCTGAATTACCAGAAACATTCTTCTCATTGTCACTTTTATTAACTAATAGTTTGCCCAGTTATTTTGTGGGTAATAGAAAAGAGGAATAACATAATACATGAGTAGTACCTTGAAAAATACAGAAAGTGAAGTATTAAAGCATACATAGACTGTTATAAGATAGTTTCTTAACAAGTGGAAAGGGTCTTGAATTGTAGCAAAGAACATTACTGCTCGCCTCATAAGTGAGAATGCCCATTCCTGTTTCACCTGGATTCTAACCTTTATTTAACCAATCAGTTATCCAGCAGGGACTTGCTTAGATCCTATTATACACTGTCAGACTCAGCAAGATTCCTTGAAAAAGAGCCAATAAGAGAGAAGGAATTGTGCTCACTTTTAATGCTACAAAGGACATTGTTATTCATAGTCCGGTAACTTTATGGCAAGTATAAACCTCTTGGAGGAAGAAAGAGTAACTTATCTGAACATTATTTTCACTGGAATAATTTCAATTCCAACAAGACTAAAAAATAAGAGGATACAAGATTTAAAAAAAATTATTACATTTGGGATCAGACACAGAGAATATACATGACCAAAATGACTGTCTTAAAAGAACAGTACAGAAGCCTGCATAGACTAACCCTGAAAGAGGCTTTCAGGAGTTAACCAAGATGAACTAGTTATCTTAATAATTCTTTGCATATAGTGCTATATTTTATGGTCCAGAGTTTTGGAGACTGATGTCTCACCAACCCTCTAAACTACTGTTATTTTCATTTTACAAGTGATTAAATACAGGTACAGATCTACAAAGAGCACCATTGCCTTAATGGGCTGAGAGCTGCTCCACCTAATTTCCAGAAGTACTGAGAGTTCCTATCCCTGTATGAACCAAAGCAGAGATCTGCAGATGGTGCAGCTGCCAAAATGCAAAGCTTATCTCTGTTCTTGCTTATCTGCTACAAGAGATTCTAGTGTCCTGATCCCAACCCTGTCCTCAACCACCATTAAATTTGCCCCTTCCAGAACTTCACAATTATAGCTTTCTTATGGTTGTATTTCATCAATAAAAGTCAATTGACTCATGTTTCTAAGGTCATTTTACACTACTCTGGCAGCAGTAAAGGTGATTTAAATGGATATTACATTTTCATTCACTTTAGGGCTATTTTTGATTGCCTGAGCACCATCAAGAGACCTGAGTGTAACTGAGAAGCAGATTCCAAGGTCTGACCTCAGCAGGGGATGACCTCTGCCACTGGAGCTATGCACTGGAACGTTCTTACATCTGAAAATCATAAATATTTGCCTTCAAGAGCATATCAGAGATGGAAATCTGGGATTGGATAGGAGAGGAGAGAGGCTTTCTTTAGTAGTTCCATCACCCTGATGTGACTTTGCTTAGGGGAGATGGGTGCAGGCTGATATTTTCCCAGCTGCTCCCCCAAGGGATTTGTATACTCATCCCATGCTAGCCTGAATGCTAGCTACGTCACATAACCAGGAGATAAACCACTGCAAAGCACATATAGAGAATAAAACTTTTTTTTTTTTCTTATAGTTTCATTTGAATGGTACTTGAAAGCTTAGCAATTTTGGAATTTGCAAGGCTTCAGAGTGGTCTGGGTCATTCGGTCAAATGTATGTATTCAACCAAATAGCATTAACTTTCTATTGTTCTGCCACAGGCTAGTGACTCACCAACATGCTTACTCATCAGTTCCAGCGCTCCAGAGCCTGATAACTCCTGAATAATTCAAACATCTCCATTTGTCTAGGATGATGATTGTTTGGAGTGAGTTTTCTGAAAGCTCTGCAAGGACTCAGGAGCCAGAGTCTTACTGAGAAGACATAGGGCCTATGCCCCTAAAATTTTTACATGTTTTCAAAAAGTCCCCAAACCAGGTACCTTGGATTTACATCTCATGTTTTGATCAGTGAACCTAGAAAACTTTTACATTTTCTGCCTTTAATATTCAGACATACTGGCCATATTCTATTGAAACAACCCAGTGTAGAGCAATACATGTGCCAAGACAGAATGCAAAAGATAAAATGATAATATATTTCTGCACCAAGTGTTCTTGCACATTCATGATATTTCTCATTCCCTTATCTTGAAGGTCTAATGGATCTCAGTGTGGAATAAATAGCAAAGAATTGCTATTGTACAGTCTTGCCAAATGAAACTCAAAGCACATTTTAAACCCCAACAACATGATTATTCAAAGACTGAATAGGCAAGTGTAGCACTGAATGCCAAATAAAGGGACATAAACAAGAGTGATGGCCATTTGCGTGAACTGAATACCATAAAGTTAATAAAGTTGCAGACACAGAAATGAACTTAAATCAGTGCAGAATTCCACACTATTCTCACAAAAAACTTAAGACAGTTACCTTGGTCTCCTTTTGGTAGCAAATCAAGAGTACTTACCATTCTTGGAGAGAATTACAGCCAAATATTCATGAAAGTAGGTGTTGATGTACAGCAGAAGGCTTGGAGTATGTGCCGTGAGAAAGCTGAATGCAATATTTTCCTTGGACATGACAGCATCTGCATAAATGGCAGAGCTTGAGGTGCTTGCATTTTTTGTGACAGGATAAGGTTCTTGGAAAATATAGGTAATGGAAGTGCCAGCTTCAAATAATGCAGAAACCTCTGAAAGCATATATAAACCAAGGGAGAAATTTCAGCTGCAGCATTTTCCTATTTCCCACACAGGCATGGACATGAGCTGACTGTCTCAGAAGCAGACATTGCAGAATGCCCCTGACCCAGCTCACATCACTGTTCCTTGATTTGGAAGAGCAGTGTGTTTGTCTGTCACAGAGAAGAACAATGTATGGAGACAGGCCTTTACATTCAACTATTTTAGTGCTGGAATCCAAGCTCCAGAAGGTGGAACAGGCCAAAATGTCTGTCAGCCAAATAACTGCCCAGTTCACCATCTTCTTACAGCTGACATACAAGGCAATATTTTCTGTTTGTCCTTTATATTTGTCCTTTCCAGTCTCCTTTGTAAACAGTCATTATTAAAGCAATACATTGACCCAAAGACAACCAGTAACAGAAGCTGACTTTGATAGCTCCAAAAGAGAAACATCTACCTGTGCATGTTCAGATCCCAAGAACTCATGCTTCTGTTTTAAAGCATGAGTGGACTGCAGTACAACTAAGCCAATTTGGCCTACTAAGTAAACCTGTCATGTTTGTGAGGTGAGGGGCAGCCGTGGCAATTAAAACATTCACATTGCACCTTGCTGTTATTGAGCAGGAGTTTTGCTAGTTCCTTCCTCTTCTAAAGAGCATACTATCTGAATTGGATGTTCTTTGTTTGCCCTGCTCCTTTTACTGGTGTTGGCAACATCTACAAGCCATCAGAAAGGTTCAATGAGGACACATTCACTAGAGACCAAACCATGCAAATTGGAATGCTTCATGTTTATTTTTTAAGTCTTTTTGGATTTTAAAATCTTATTTTAAAACCTTTTGGATAGTTTTTCACAGGAATGGCAAAAAAACCCCCATACAAACCCCACCTCTTATTGTAACGCCATTGCTCCAAAGCTCTGCAAACAAAGGCTCTCTAGATTTTGTTACAGTGGACAAAGATGGATGAGGTTTAAAATTAAGCAAACTAAACATTCAGGTATGAGTGGACAAATGTGAAAAATTGCAGCCCTATTTGTTATTGTCTGGGCTCAGTTATATACAATCAAATACAGTAATCATAGAGGGATATAGTTGGTAATGTTAATAGTACAATTAACACTATTTAATTTCTGAGGTCATCATTGAAGTCAACAAAAGCAGGTGTTATAGCCTGCTTAACCTGTAATGCTGAAGGGACAGGTGATATTAGAACATCTTGTAACATGGCAGACAGCGAGCTGACACAGGTGAAACTGTGCTGTAATTCAGAGACCACTCAGAACTCAGGATCAAAGATTGCTGCCTACCTTCCTTGCAGAAAGGTCCTTCATAGGCCGAGTTGGTACAATCACAGGAGTAGCCATTATACTTCTCCACACACTTTCCTCCATTATGGCACAAGTTACCATAACTGCTGCAGTGTCCTGGACATCCAGGTTTAACACCAGGTGTCATTTTAGCTCTCTCTTCAAGGTCTAGTTTCTGTCCATTTAAATGCAAAGATCGAATGCATCCCAAAAAGCCCTTACGCCTGGAAGCTGTTCCCCCTGAAAAAAAGGAAAAAGGACAAGCACTCATTGGTGAACCTGCACAGTAAACAAAGGCCTGAAGTCCAATCCAGAGGTACAGTATGAATGTATGAATTAAAAAATCCCCTACTATTATATATCAATGCATACAGTGGCAAAAGATGACAGATGGAGAGATGTGGAAACTAAAGGTCTCTGTTTATCTTTATGAAAGGACTAAAAAGCTGTATGCGACACTTTCTTGTTGCCATTCTTCTGTTTTCTGCCTTATCTACTGCTCTGTCTGGCATTTAAACTGTAAATTCATTTGGGAAAAAGATTACCTTTTTTATCATATGTCTGCATATTATAAAATACATGAGAAACCTAAACCTAAAATATTTTTTTTTCTATTTGTTGCCATAGTATGGAGTATGAATAAAACCCTAATCCCACCATCAGGTGAGTTACATAGACATTCTGATGAGTCCAGATAGGGAAGAATCATGTTCAGCACCAGGCCTGCTGGCTGAAGGAAAATGACTTTGAATCAGAATTTATGCATGACTGCCCAAACTAATGTTGCATGTGAAAGGTTGTTGTAAGGAAGAAACATGAGTTGAGGTCACAGTTGTGTTATTTACTACAATTGTTAAACATAAGTGCATTTTTCTCTTGAAGACCAGAGTTGTATGGATCTATGGGAGAGGGTACTTCAGGCTCTACAAATTAACTAGCTTATCTGCCCAATGAAATTGCTAACAGTGTTAAAATGAAGATATGTCTTATGTAAGAGGTGGTCTCTGAGAATGTTAATAATGACAATTATTAGAGTACTTTGTGAAAATATCACCGTTTTCCTCATTGTAGTTTTGTTTGGCAGTTGCCTCATGTTTTACTTTTGAAGATATGGCAATTTTGATTACTGCTAAGAAATCTTATTCTGGTTCAGGAGTTAGCAGTTGTGGGCTCTAAAATGCAAGCTTTGTTGGTGATTCTCCTGCAAAGTAGTATGAAAGAAGTTATCTTTCTAAATTATTCTTCTGTAGAAGCCGGTTCTATATCAAAGTGCTAAGATAAGAGATTACATCTTTTGATAAGTCCTTGCAGAAAAGCATCTGGGTTTATTGTTTTGTTTTGTTTTGGTTTTCCATAAATTGATTAATTAAAGTAAAACTTCTGCCAGAAGGGAATGAAGTAATAGTCTGAAAACAAATCTCACCAAAACCCTGTTGTTCTGCTAAACCATTCTAGCATATTTTTCTTTCTGGTACACTAACAACTGACATACTGGATTTGAATTAGAATAATTGAACTAAAGGTAGTTATGTGTGAGACAGGTTTATTTCATGGTAATTTTATGAAGCCTTTCTCAGAGAAACAAATATTTTCAAATTCCTCTTTAGCTAGCTATTTTTTTTCAGGTGAGTAAATGTTAGCTCACTTATTTTAAAGGCCCTTTGGGCACAATAATCAGGCCTCTGTGTTTGCTGCACTCCTTTTCTTTGGAGATTTTTTCTCCAAAACCAAACATACCATACAGAATTTACTGTAATGTCCAAATAAGTAGAAATGTGATTTATCCCTTGAAGGTTTCCAGTTACTTTGGCTTCTTTTTCATGGGAGGAGATCACAAATATTACAAGGATAAATGACAAACTACTGCTAACTATTCCACAGGTGTCAGGCTTACTGCACTACTCATATTCTTACTGCTCTCTAAAGCACTTTGGAAGTCCATGTAAAGAAAATTTCTCGCTCTTCTCTTTTAATGTCTGGAGACTATAGAGCTTAACAGAGACCATCTATATGATTCTAGATACACACAGTATTGATTAAGGAAATCTGTTTATTTTTTGGACAGTTTCCTTCAACTCACTAGACCTAATCTTCAAATACATTCCTGTGAAGCAGAGAAAAACTGTAAACAACACCCAAAACTCTTCTCTAAATTAGCCTTTGCAGATTCTTCCTACCCTAATAGATCTGTTGGACTGACAATTTCATGTTTTCAACAAGATGTTTATGCAGCTGAATTCTACTGAGAAACCTTGGGGCAAGGAAGAGAGAGTATGAAAGGAGGGAATAAAAAAGCAAACAACTGAGTGCTCATAGTGTAGCTTGGTGACACTATTGGCTAAATGACATTCTCTCAAGGAAGTGAAGATTTGCTTTAAAAGGCAAAGGATTTTTTGTTGGCAAGAACTTGACTAGGGAGGCTGAAGCAGTGTGAATTAGTGTAGAAGCATTCTTGCTTTATGTACCTAATACAAAGAAAAGGAAAAGTCATGGGAGTATAAGAAACATTATTATTATTATTTGCTAGCAGTAGGAGAACTTGCTATAGAATTCCTCCGAAGATGTCCAAGTCTCACTTGTTAGTCTTTAACTGAAAGTTGCAAAAAGCAGTTAGGATACACAAAGGAGTTAAGCACTAATTCCTCCTCCTGGCCTCCAAAATATCCCAAAGTGTCTGCAGATTTCTTTAAAAACATTAAACAAATTATGATCCTTCTTTTTCTGTTCCTTTTCTCTGTAGTCCAAGAAAGTTTCTCAGATGTTGACTCTTTCTGGGGTATGTTGCATTTCTACAACAGACAGAGGAGATTCACCCAAGCATTCCTTGCTCCACTGCTCCCAAGACAAAACCAGGAAACCAAGAACTTACGTCTCCCTTAACATAGCAAATGAATTGCACGAAAACTTCTGAGCAAGGCATAAAATTAACTTCTTAGGATTTGCATTTTGCTTTTTTAATGTTACCAGTCAGAGTGCAAATCCTGTTCTCAACGAGGTCTGCATGGACTGTCTCTCCCCTCCCATGCTGGAGTTTTATGGCCATGCCTCCTCCACTAGGTAAGACACAGTTTAATTTCAGATTACACCATAAAAGGAGATGATGACACACCTCCTCCAGGACCACAAGGATATACCAGGACACAGCTGCATGGTCCAAAAGGATGTCACTCATTATGAATGCTGAAAGTCACTGCCTATTGAAAGGAATTATTTCTACCTGTCCCTTCAAAGCAGGTAATGTGTCAAATTGGTCTGTTCCTGGGCAGTTTGGTGCAGCTGATATTACCTACCCTGCACATTTGTTTGGGGGTTGCTCCTTTTACTGTATTTTTTTTAAGTTAACAGTAGAAACATAGCCAGGTGCAAGGATATCCATGCTTTGACTGAGGATAATAAAGCAGTCTAAAGCAGTTACATTCCCAAGACCCACTTAAAAAAAGTGAGAAATGGTTTTCTAACTCCTTTAAGCTGCTTCAAAATCCAAGCTTTTTTGATTTTGAGTGTCCTGGCAATGAAAAGTCATTTCTCCTTTCCACTTTGCACACAAAGAAAGCTATCTCAGAAGTCTGTCACATACTCCATGTGTGCCAATGTCAGCCTTAAGCAGACTTTCTGTGTTTGTTCCAGGTTCTTGCAACAAGTGTAGCCAGAGAAAAACTCAAATACATAAGTATCCTGAGTCAATTACACATTTAATGCAACAGCTAATCATACAAATGTTACTTAATTTACACTTTTGTCTCTGACTAACTGTGCAGAACTGTTTCTCCAGAAGAGAAAGAAACCATAATTGGCTACAATCAGATATTTAAAGGAAATGATGAAATACAACAAGAATTGCAAATTTGAATGCTGTCACATTGTGTTACTAGGGATGAGGAGATAAAAGGAGAGGGATTAGATTTGAACACCTCCATTTTAATGCCTCTCCTTTTGGTTTTATCTCTAGGCAAATCCAGTAAGAAGGCAGACATTTTTACTGCAGTGGATTTTACTGGGAATATCAGGTAACAACAATTTCTTACACATGCTATGTGACGTGTAAGAAAATACAGAAAATTGCTGGCCAGAGCAAATGCTTAGGTTCTGCTCCCCCAAGGAACACACCCCCCAAAGACAGATGTGCAGGGCAGACACCATAGCAGCAAGATGCAAAAACAGCCAAAACCCATTGAATCAAACACAAGACAGGACAATGGAATGTGGCAGGGCAGAAATGAATGGAAAACAGGTGGTATGGAAAGAAATGACACCCATATTCCAGCATTTCTGTGAATACAATGAAAAGTACAAGCATGGTGAGGGATTTTTAGGAGGTCAGATAGTGATAGAAACAGGGGAAATGGGTGTAAACTAGAGGAGGGTAGATTTAGGTTGGATATTAGGAAGAAGTTCTTCACTGTGAGGGTGGTTAGGCAGTGGAACAGGTTGCCCAGAGAGGTTGTGGAAGCCTCATCCCTGGAAGCTTTTAAGACAAGGCTTGATGGGGCCCTGGGCAACCTGTTCTAGTGGATGGTGTCCCTGCCAGGCAGGGGGTTGGAACTAAATGATTATCTTTGAGGTCCCTTCCAACTCTTAAGAATCCTATGATCCTATGATTCTATACGGGAAGAAGGGTCTTATTCTCAGCTCTATCAATTCCTTTTATACATTATCAAGCTATTAAAGAGACTTTGAGGTAAAAAGAAATCGCTAAGTGAGCATCTCTTTCCAGGATATATAAAACTTATGTGAACTTTTCTCTCTGTGGTACCAGCTCCAAAATGGAAGTCTATTTGGCTAATTAATTATGGCTACTTTATGCTTATCAAGGCCAGAAGTGAGTGAAGAAACGTTCTCACAGAAATCCAAGTAAGGTAACGTGAGTTCAAGCCCAGTAAGACATGCCTGACATTCAGAGACGGTACACAGAAATGCAATTTAAGAACATTAAACACACCCATGGTTATACCTAAGTCTTTAAAGCAAGTTGAAAATTGATTTTTATCCTAGCAATAACACATACAATCTTAAGTTCAAGAAAATGCACAACTCTAAATCAGCTATAGTGTCTGAACATCTGGATTTCTCCACTGGGATAAGCAATCCTAACATTTGAACACTGAACTCACTGTCATTATATATCAGTTAGTATCCCTTTAAGACAATTTTTCACAGTCTTCAGGACACAGCTTTGCATTAGTTCACAATCAACTTCAGGATACAGCTTTGCATCAGTTCACAATCAATGTTTTTCCATGTAAAAGGATTAGACTGTTATCTTTTGTTTGTTTGGTTGGTTGGTTTCTTATGGAAAAGAATATTTTCTCACATGTGGTATATTTCTTTCTCTGAATCCAGCCCTTTTTAATTCCTTGCTCAAATTTAAGAGAGAGAATATTATGTTCTCCCATATTTCAAGAAAACTGGTAGTAGACTAAAAAAGAGAGAAATAGCGTCAAGGTCTCTACTCAGAAAGATGGAAGTGTGAATTCATCCCTTACTGGACATAAAAGAACCTACATATATAAAAAAGAAATCCCTCTCTCTGCTTAGTCATTGGAAAATCTTCAGTAAAAGCCTAAATCTCCTAAAATACCTAAGTCAGTCAATCTGAAGATAAACTTCAGGGAAAGTCAGGCCTTCTTAACTCCCATCCTTACGAAGTATTTAAAGGCTGATTAACTTCCTCACAATGTGTCAGTATTGCTGGATCAGAAGTAAATGAAGCACAGCTCCATGACTGCCTACAACTGACTTTTGTTCACATTGCTGGTGAAGGCTTCTGTCCAGCTTTCTTTTCTTTATTCACAGAAAAAAAGAAAATCTGTTTGACAGGCCAACTTTTTTTAAAACACAAAACACTAACATAAAAAACTCAAGATCCATATTCTTCTATTACATGCAGTCCCAAATATATCTCATTTTTGGGTTAAAAAGGAAAAATCTGGCCAAAACAGAAGTAAATAACCCATTCATAAAACAGGCAGAAAGAGCTGACAAGGAATTAATTGGTCTAAGTTAGCAGAACTCATTTAAAATTGATTTATATGCCAACCGCCCATGTAATAATGTTTTACAAATGTCTGAGTTTATTTTATATGTATGATCTACTGTATATAACTGCCTAAAAGAAAAAGACACAAAACCACCTCACATATACTGCATATAGTCTGAAATCTCTGAACAACAGGAAAATAATTGTAGTTTGAAAGCAACAGAGAACTGATCTCCATTCGATCACCATCATAATGCTACATGATATTAATATAGTTCCTTCATCCCAAAGGATCAATAAATCCTTCAAGAAGACAAATAAACTAAATTAAATTTTGACTTTGAGCCTTATTTATGAGATTTACAAAATATTTGAAGATATTCTAGAGAAGAATTGAGAAAAAAAAGAAAAAAAATTATATCTTAATGACTAGCTACCTCTGGTGTGGAAACCAAGTTCCATGTTTAAATGGATTGCAATAGAGAGATTCAATCAAAAAATATTTGGAACATTTTAAAAATAGCAACTCATGCCAGTTATACAGATTATTAATTAAGAATGTGCATACTAACTGTGGAAACCCCTTAATCACTGTCAGCATGCAGAATACTGCAGAAACAAATATATTGTGGATTATAGAGGGAGTAGGGAGTAATGTTGTGTGCTGCTGCTTCTTTTCCTTTTTACGATGTTATTTATGCATTTATTTTTCAGATGGGATAAAATCCACTCCAGAAATCTGAGGTATTTAGTCAGTTGTTTCCTATTAGAGATTGGAATGAGACCTTCAGTAGAGACAAATTATACCACGTCTGTGTATTGCTGGACTTCTGCCACCTTTCTCTCAAGCATCCAGGGAAAACTGTCAGAATCAGGAGGCTGCCCAGGTTTCCATCTCTTCTGACTGCTCTTAGGAAAACTCAGGAAGTCTTCAATATAGGCTTCAATATAGGCACCAGCAGAGCTAAGGTCACAAAAGCACTCTTAAAACCATCAGGTTTTCAGTCCCTTTTGTTCAGGGTTCAGAGTTCAACTGAATGCAATCTATTTACTGCACAGTGAGAACTTTTGACCTCTTAGCTCAGATAAAGTAACTGTGTCCTACAGTTTACTGTAAATATTAAGCATAATCAGATAGAAATTTTCCAACCTGTTCCTCAAAGCACAGCTCCATTCACATGAGATAGAGAGCCACTCCTCCACCAAAACCAGTGATTTTTTTTGTATTATTCTATTTTCTTTAGCTTGAAAGATCGTCTTCAGTTAAAATTACTGTATTTGCTTTTACTGTGTTCTCTCATATATGCACTCTATGGCCAAACAGGGGTTTTGAGAGGTGTCCTGGTTTGGGTTAGAACAAGAACTAGTTCTGTTCAATGATTTTAACTTTTCAGCTAAAGCTTCTCTAAGTAACTGCACTTTCTGAAGCTAACAGCATGTTTTCATTGACACTGACTGCTTCTAGCAGTGGTAAGACCTAATGTTTAGATTTACTGCCAGGGATTGGTATGCAAGACAAGGTCATTGCTAAATCTTGCATCTCACGTTGGGGGTGCATAGTAAAAACTGTACCTATAGGGAGGAGCAGACAGGGCAGGTGACCCTAAACTGACCAGCTTAAGTATTCCATTCCATATACGTCAATATAAACTGAGGGTCAGTTCCCTCTTCTCCTCTCTTCTTCTCCTGCTCTTCAATGGTTGGCATCTGAGGAGAACTCTGTTCTGCCTTCAATATTGATCCATAAGTTCCTGCATCTAGTACCAGGATCCAGCCCCTGAGCCTGGTTCCCATCTGCTGCTGAGACCTTCTGCTGCAGTATCAATGGTGATGGTGATGTAGCTACCGTCAAGGGGAGTTTGGATTTGGTGTTGGTTTTGTACATATTTATATATGTTTCATTATTTATTATTATTATCATTAAAGTAGTTTTAGTTTTCTCTTCCAATCCACAAGTCTCTCTCTCTCTCTCTCTCTTATTCCCTTTTGCTTCCTGTGGGGGGAGGGGCAAAGAGGGGGTAATAAGGAACATCTGTCACTGGGTTGGTGGTCAGCCCAGCCTTGACCCTTGATAGAAGGCATGCTTGAAGAAACAGATTTTAAGACCATACTGTCACCAGGTTTTGCCCCAGAAGCTTATATGACAAATTTGTGCTTTTTATATTGCACCTAAAAAGAGAGATTGCATTTCCTAGAGCAAATTACATGGCCAGTGCTGCATAAGAAGAAATAATATGAATTCTTTGACAATAAATATACTTCAAGCAATCTCAGATGTTAAAAATATCATTTAATATAGCATCGTTTAGCTATGGTTAGTTCTTTGAGTGTAAAGGCAGTAGTCTGGGTCTAGTGTATGTTGCCTATGCAGGAATGGAAGAACAGAAAGCATCACCATATGCAAGCTCAAGGGTAAAACAATATCATACCAAGGTAATGGACAAGGAGATACTGTAAATATCTACAGAAACCCTCAAATGGTCCCTACCTACAAATAACTGGCTGTTGAGTTGCAAGCGGAAGTGTCCCTCAGCAGGTGCCTCCAGGACCTTCTTGGGGAGGCTGTCCACCTGGAGAGAGGTTTGCTTGAGGTTCCTCTCTGCTCGGACGTAGTGCCATTGGTTGTCATTCAAGGGTGTGGGAGATTGCACAGTGGCTTCTGTGGGGCCATTCCCAACATCTATGGAGAAGGTGATCTCTTTAGGGGCTGGAATAGATTAACAGATGTGAAGAGGAAGTGAAGGTCTGAATTAAATCATGATTTTGACATCAAGAAATCTTACATAAATATAGACTCCATTAACTTTTACGTCAGCAAATAGTACAGCATCATTTACCTCCCATCTCCCACACAGCAGTTTATACATCAATCTAAGCCTGCAGCCTCATTGTTTGATCTCTGCTGTGATTATGCTTGGCTGTGGGTACCCATCTTTTTTTGCTATAACAATTACAGTGCTCTAAAAACAGTAGCTCTCTTTTTCAAGGAAAAGTGCCAAATGCTGTACAAAAGTCATGTAATGGTGGCAAAAAATTTTGGACAAATAATGCTATGATGGGAGAAAGGATGAAAGAGCTCTTTCTGACTAAATCTTTCAAAATGCATGTAACTTAACAATTGCAGAACTTGGCTGCATATGGCAGGGGAGAATCCTACAAGCATTTGCCTGAATAAGCCTGACCCAAGAAGCAAGTTAAAACAGATGAGCAAAACTAGTTCTTTGGTGATCCCACACTAAAAAGGCATATGTAACACATGTCCAGAGATAGTAAGGCTCCTAGAAACAGGATGATAATTGAAAAACAACAGCCATATAAGGGAGTCCATCATCCTCTGCTGGAAGCCTAAAAGGAGGAAGAACTTTAAAGCATTCTTGCGACCTATTATTTTTTCTCTTCCTTAAATGCTAAATACACCAGAAAGACTAAGAAACAGGTTCACAGACCACACAACTGGAAGGTTAAGGATTGAAAATTCATAAACCCCTGTTATTTCAAACCAAATAAACTGGATAGGTCTGGTTTTGGAAGCTGCTTCTTAGATAGTTAAGACAGGAAACACTCCATAGGGATAGACAAAGATCTATTCTGAGCTCATGCATCTGCTAAAAGGCCATTTCCCTTCGAAGCAGCTGGTTTGTGGAGCTTCCTTGATACAAGGCCTTTAGGCTGCAAATTCCATCTGGCAGCAAGAAACATAACATAAAACTACTAATGAGAAGCCTAAGTTTAAAAGACAGGACTTTCCACAAACTTTTGAATAACTCTTTTCTCTCAAAGTACAGATTTAACACACATAAAAAAGCTTTCACTAAACAATCCTCTTAGTAGTTTTCAATATTTGTTTAATTTGATATCAAAATGCCATTTTTACTTCTACATCCCTAAGAATGAAATACAGTACTGAAGTACAGCCAAATTAGACTTTGATGTTCATTAACAGTAAATCATACCTCATTACCTTGTGATAATGCACTATGTCATTTACCATTGGTTTAATGAATCAAAGGGCCTTGGGGCCCTGTTTTATTAAATTTTATGTTTGGGTTATTATAAGCATATTATAAAATGTATAGCACTCAGTTTGTTTTTCCTAAGCTTGACAGAATTTAGAACACAGAAGTCATATTTCATGTCAAAAACAAAGTACTATTTTGTCACTAATAAATATTTGAAGTCATCTGAGCAGAAGTGAGGTAAAACCTCACTAGTTAAGTTCCCTGCTACTCTCCTTTATACACTGAGTGGCAGTAATACTGCAGTCACTTACTAGATTTTGATGTATTCAAGGCCCATTACAACGTGACTGACTTATCTTGCATTAGCATCCTGTCCTTCATAGACTTTCACCTCACAGCTGTACCATACACTGAGTTCCTCTGAAACACTAGGGCTGCATCAGCTTGGGTATGTTGCTGATATAAAAATAAAACCATAAGATCATCAGAGTGGTTGTATTAAATATTTCATTTTTCAGCTAAAATTACAGTCTACAAGTACATCTAACCAGTAGCTTTTTCCCTAAAGAGAAAAAATAATAAAAAAAATGAGTATTGAAAAAGTAAATTCAGTCCCCTGTTTTTTTAAGAAAGATAAATCTAGCCATAACAAGATTAAGTGTAATGACCAAGGCTATATATGGAAACTTTGAGAAGAGTGGTAGATATGTCTAGATTAATGAGTCTTTATGGCTCCATCTTATCCTCTTCAGGAACCTCCAACCATCTCAAGAAAATATGTCCTTCCCTCCTCCCTGCATCTGTCAAATTTGGTAAATACAACCAAGATTTCTTGGAGGTGAAACTTACAGCTTATTTCAACTCGTATGAAGTCTTTAATCCCAAGGTTTTCCAAGAATACCCCGGAGACAGCAGAAGTTTTGAAGAAGAAGGAAATGTCTGCGCTGACCTCGGCATGGAAGGTGGGGAAGTGCAGGTAGGAGGCCTCTGTGTTGAAGGAAGCAGCGTTCCAGAACTGCCCTGCAAACACAACCCCCTTCTCTATAGTTAATTGGCACAGGACAGCAGCTGCAAGCTTCACATGGAAAGCCACCTTTCACCAGATAAATATATTTGAAAAAAAAAAATTCACACAAAACAACAACAAAAAGAAAGAAGGAACAGTCTGTAGCTATGGAAATTGAGAAGAGCTAGTACTCACTGTCTCCATAGCAACGCAAAGGGCCGATTTTCCAAGCAGCCTCAGAATTTGATCTGTTTGTGTCAGTGATCACTATCTGAGTTACAGGCAAATGGTCTTTGAAAGCAAGGAGGCCAGTATCATTTGTCCTGGATTATAATAAACAAACAGAAAGAAACAAGTTAACCAGAGACAAAATCCTCAGTGTTCCTTATGAAAGGCAATATCTGAAAGATGCTTACTTAAACACGAAAGGTCTTTTGCAGGATTGGTTACCTGGAGAAATTGTGACTGGTACTTACTGCTTAAGATACATATGTGCACATGTATGCTTTATGCTCGTACATAACACTAGACCACTGAAAACACTGTATTTGGAGATGTAATATTGCCTGGTATGGACTGTACCTGTGTTCCAGCTGTGCAGAACAACTGTGAAGCCCTGCCCAGAGCACTGCCATTTTGCCCAGTGGGCATTAATGTAAATTAGACTCTCCTGTGTTTCTTCAGTAGGATGAATTTGAAGTAGAACAGGTATAAGTCCAAGTCTGCATTTCTGTTAAGTTAGTTGGAGATAGATAATGGTATTTATGATGACTTTATGCTTAATCCAAGCAGGAAGAGGACACATGATACCTGATCCAGCATGCTGTTAGCATGGGGCAGCCAGACAATACCTGATCCAACTTCAAGATGGCTGGTATGCAACTGACTCAGCACACTACAAAGATGGTTGAATTGACAGAGTGCATCTGGACTGAATCAGCCTTTAGCATTACATGACTGTGGAAATTTTGGTTCAGCAACTGAAATCCTGAAGGATGATTTACTTCATTGCTGAACCATAGTCTCTTGTTTGTATCAGCTGGGCTTATTCTTCAGCTGTGCCTGACCTATACATAGGTGGCAGAAAGGAAGAGAAAAGAAAGAAAGAAAGATTCCTAAAGGATCATCTCTTTGCTTTTACTCTGAGTGTGCCAGGCAAATTGTTGTACTCAAAGTGCAGCACTATTTCATGGCAGCCTTTTGGTCCCTAAGCTGATTCTAGGGCTTTGACTCTGGCAGGGTATACAGATGTGTATTCATCCCACTGTACTTCATGAACTGAACTGAGTCCCTCAGGCATCCAAACCTGACCTTCCCAGAGTTGAACTGTCCTCTTGAGATATTTTTATGGATTGATTATAGAGCTGTGTGTGTGTTACTGTATCTTGTCACCACAGTGATGAGTTTCTCTTCTCCTAGCTCTTTTTCTATGGGTTGAGGTTTACTGTGCATCTGGGCACATAAACCTGGCAAATCATCCTTCACAGAGCCAAATCTCAACAGTTTTGGAGTAAAAGATACCTACCTCTGCATGTCCCGTGTATATGCAGTGTCTGGACTCAACTCACCTGTCTGCTCAGAGATGAAAGGTTACATGCTGCTCATGGAGATTGCAACAATGACTGGATCCAAAATCCCAATAATCCCAAATTTACACCCACTGCTCTTTCAGGCAGGTATGACACAAAGCCTCAGGAAACAAGTATCACTTTTCAAGTGATATCACCACCAGAGTCTGATATCCCAACAGGATCCCAAACTACCTATATGATGCTTGCAATGTCACCTTCCACAAATGTACCTCTCACTGTAATTCCAGCTGTGGGAAGGGACACAGGACTTGAAATAATAAGTATAATGATAAAATGATAATAAAGAAATAATGAAGTGGATCAACACCACAACTGTGCTCTGACACCCACCCTTGGATGTTTGCTTAGTTAAGTGCTCTACTCTTGATTAATGTTAGAAAAAGTAGGAGTATTTTGATCTTTTTGATAAAGGCTGCATACACATCACTTATTTTTTATTGTTTCTAATTGCATGCAGCATAGTTAATTGTCTCATAATTCCAAGAGGAAAAGGAGATGTACCTTCTCTGACCCTAACATTTTTTTTCTTGCTTCAGTGGGTGTCTGACATGCAGATAATTACAGATATAAGTGCAGCTAGATGAAATTCCCAGGCACAAGGCAGAGTGATGCCTTCAATACAGACTCAGAAGGAAAAATACAATGTATGAATCAAATGTATATGGTCTTCAAATCTCCTCATGGAGATGTCTCAGCAGTATATTTATATAGCTTATTGTATCAACTTTTGAAAGTTAGTGTAAATGTTCTCAAATGATTATGAAACAGTTGTAAAAAAAGCTGAACTATTCCAGTATTTATTAGGAAGACAATTAAATAAGGTGTTTCAGCTGCTGGGAGGAAGAAGAGTAGGCAGAATGAATGAAAAAAAGTCAAAAAAATGCATAGAAAGAGGACATAAAATATGCAATATACACATGAAAAAAACTAAGCTGACTTTTACTTCTTAAAAAATAAAATAAAAATAAAAAAACCACAAAATATTTAGGGAGGTTTCCTGCAAATTTATTTTCATTCAAAAAATACTGCAGTCTTTTGACTAGCTATGATCAGCATTTAAATAAAAATCAGTATCTTCCTGCAGATACCACTGAAGATACCTACAAAAAAATGAAATGGTGACATTTTAAAGATATCTATTCCACATCTCTGAAAACTGCACTGCTTATTAGATATTCTGTTATATTGCATGAAGTTCCTTTATATTGAATTTTATGACTGAATTTTTTCTAGTTATATGCCAGTGTCACAGAGAACTTTAGTAGCATAGCTCAACTGTGAGAAAGAAAAATATTCTAGAACTAATAAAAATCTTCACTTTTATGTTAATGCCTTGAAAACTCAACCAAATTTCTCTTGAAGCTCTGACAGAACATTTTATGTACTTTATTCTCTCACTCATGGAAAAAAAGACTTGTGTAAGGATATATATACTCATATAAGCACATGTTGAAACAAAACCTATTAGAAAAACATTCTGCCTTTCAGAAAATGTGCTAATTACAGGAACAACATACCTATTGTTGCAGTTTATTATTATTTCATGGTGGGAAATCAAGCTTTTGGTGCAGAGTCAACATTAAGATATTTCAGCTAAGAAAAGCAGAAAAAAGACTTCAGAATGTTATGTGGGTCCTCATGGGAGCTAAAGTTTGAGTGTCTTAAATTCCTGTCATTCTTTAAATGGAACTTATTTCAGACTCCATTTCTTGCAAAGCACCATGTTTCCTCTTCTGTTTATGTGCTACATCATGGCAGCTCCTCAAATATAGTATAATATGACTCAGAGAGGAGCAAGAGAGCTTCATGTACCTGTACAATAATTTCCTGAAGGCACAGTGGTGGCACAGTGGTGGCACTGCAAAATCCAAATATTCCAGGGTTTGGAGAAAACATTTTGAATTTTGCCTGAAGGGGTCTTGGAGATCACTTTTAAAGTACAGTTTTCAAATAAGAAGTGCTATTTTCTGATAGGAAGCATCTGCACTATGATGTGCATATACATGATTTTGTCTTTTAAACACACAAACAAAGGCTTTGTTAGATGCATTAGTTTCGTATTTGTTCCCAGAGGTAGTTCTTACTTATATGTACTTTAATTTAGCAGGTCACATACACTTAAAACCAGATTATATTTCATTTTCCACAGCTGCTGCTCAGGTTAGCCAAAACAACTGCTTTATTTCTCAGCTGGTTTCACAAAGAACTCTGACCACTTCCATCTACCATGCCTTTTGTACCACGATATGCCCTGCTTCTCAGTATTGAGAACTGCAGGTAGATCCTGCCTGCATGAGGGTCCTGGAGGGTGATGCTGCTTGGCCAGGAATATTGACAAAAATCAAAGCAGGTTTTACCCCTTTGCCGAAATGAGTCTTGTACATGCAGAAAATGGTATAAATAAACTTGGGAAGTAGATCTGCTTACCTGACTTGGCACTCAATTTGGCACATATTCAGGTGAAATTCTGAATGTTTTTCAGAGGGTGCCAAGCACCCTCGGTGAACAGATGTTTCTCTGAGCTCTTTACATAAAGGATAGTATCAAGTTGTGCTTCCCACAAGCAAAACCAAACCAAACCAAATTCAGTAATGCCCTTTAAATTAAATCACTGGAATATTTTTAGTTATATGTACTAAATAGAGTTGGATTTCATATGTTTATCCATATCTGAAGACTAACGTCTATATCTACCCAAAAGACTTACTCAATAAGCTATGAGGTATGTTACACATCAAACAAATGCTGTATGTATGTAGCAAGGAGGGGGGAAGAAAAAAAAGAAGAAATTAATTTTGCTGCAAGTGCAGTGGTGCTAAAGGTGATAGCGTAGCAACTGGATACTTTAAGATACAGTGCAGGTAGTCTTAACTGTAAAACACAAATAACTATTTTGATGGTAGAATTAGGAGGCTTTTTTCTTCTCCCTGGCTACTAATAAAAGCATGTTCAAAAAAACCCTCACTCTTTGGTGTCCTAACAGTGTAAGCCACCATAAATCGGTAATCTCTAGGTAACTGTTTCTGTATTTTTTCTAACAGATGGTAGAGCATTGGTGCCATTAAATATAATTTTTTCTCATATGATCCCCTATTGGTACATTTTCTTCTTTTACATTAATGAAAACTCTGGTGGAGTCTGAGCCTCAGTACAGATTTTCATGAATACAGTATATTTGGGAAAAACAATATTATCATCAGCAGATGTCAATGAACTGCATAAGGATTGCGCTAGTGAAGCAGGCTTCCATCAGAAAAAGTTCTGACCCCTGTGCAGGACATATAATTAATAACCTAAAAGAATACATTTTAATTGATATCTTATCAGCTGCATCCAAAAATGCTTTGCTGGGTAGAGACACAACAGAGAAAAAAACAACAGAAGAAAGGGACATGCCTAATAGTTGAAAGAAAGATGCAGTGGCTATATTTTCCTGAATTAGAGAAGAAGTACAGAGAAAGAGTTTTGTAATAGTAGTAATGAACTGATTCTTGACACCTCAGGGGCCTGCTACAGTCAGCTCTCTGCAGGCAGCTTTTCTAGTTTGTTGACAAATGCAGTCATGAAGGCAGATATCCAAGACAGCTCTATACAGGCCAGGTCATCTCCGGCAGGGTTTATTTATGCACTCCCAGGCTCTGCAGAGCTGCCTGCACTGCTGCTGGGGGAGCAGATTCAGCACGGGATAGTGGCTGAGCAAACAGAACCTGTCAAATCTGGGCTTGTCAGCAGCTGGGCTTCTCTGCTCTGCTCTTCTCAGCCCTTCCAGTTTTAGCATCTTGGCTCTGGTACAATTTTGCACAAATATAGCTCGTCCAAAGAGGACTTCTTCGGGGCTTTGCTCCTCCTCAAACAAAGCTGGGTGTATTCAGTATATCTCTAGGAGCCAAAGTGGGTCTGATAATAGTAGTATCACCCCTCTCTCTTCCTCTGTCTCCCCTTCTTTTCATGTCTTGTGCTTTCAGTACCCCAGAGGCACTGTAAAGAGGTGAATGTGTGTTACTTCGGAAATAGGAAGACTCAAAGGCTTAGTTCCCCAGTGAAGAATACTGTTCTGGAAAACAAAAGGGTACTCCTGCAACTGGAATAGTAAAAGTGGAGAATAGAAATAAAAGATGGCTAATCAGCTACTGGTTTGAATCAACACTGTCCACTACACTCCGCTGAGATACTCAGGCTTCCTGTACAAAATGACTTCCAGAGATGTTACTTTTTCTGTACAAAATAAAAATCTGTAAAGTTCTCCAAATTTACAAGGTTTCCAGGGGAATGTAGTCAGTAAGAAATAGGTTTAGTTTGATGACTGGTTTCAATCAAGTGCTCATATTTGAAGTAGAAAATGAATTCCAGGCAGAGACCACAGCAGCAAATGGACTTCAGGACAGTCATGGACCACCATGGCATGAAAGAGGTTCCTCTCATTTAAATGAAAGGTTTGGTGAGCAACAACAGTTTCACCACCAAGGCAAGAGAATTTTGCTTGAGATGAAAGACAATTTGGAAGAGGTACTTAAGGATCCAAAGGTTCTCTAAAATGGACTTAACACAACCGTGTCTGCATTTCAGAAATGCTATATTCTTTGAATCAGTTTACTACCTTTTCCCAATAATGCCTGCATCAAGAATGCACCTTCGGTTTGAAATTGTTCATGTCTTTTGAAAGACAATCACAAATCTATCTCATCTATACATAATTTGTCCCAACAGTTAGCTATTCTCACTGTTGGGCAAGACAGAGAAAGAAAACATTTTCTGAACTAGATTTAGCTTCAGCTTTCAGCCACTGGATTTCTATGAATGTTCCCACCCACCAGCAAGAGCTTTCAACAGTCAGGAATCTCTCTTTTTTGGAAGCATGCAAAAACTACAGTCATGTTTAACACCTTTCCAGATCCTATGCTTCAGTAATGACAACTTATGCCTCTGCTCTCTCAGCATAGGGCTTCCCCATTCTGCAGCAAATAACATGAAGATGCTCCACTATTCTGCAGTGACAGAATTAGCTGTCATAATACTGCAGAGTTTGGAAGTATAGTGAGGAGCTGAAAGGAAAAACATACTTTTCACTAGAATGCTTTAATAAAAAGAAAGGTGAAAAAATACAAAAGTCTTCCCTATTTAGCATGCAGCCAATTATATTCCTGTTCAGCTGGCTAACATAACTCCAGGAGGACCAACTTGGTGTCAAGAGCTCAGAGAGAGCAGCTGGCTCAGGTGTCTGGTTAGATATCATTTAAAACTGAGCACGCCTAGAAGTGCATTGTGTGCTGTCAAACATCTGGCTCAGGAGTTTTTTAAGGTCAGTTTTCTCTTATTTTCTGTTTGTCTTGCTGCTCTGAGAAATTAGTATCTTCTTCTGCACCTAAGACTTAGTCTAGGGAAACCAAAGCAAAATCTTAAGCCTCCCTTCTCTTCAGAGGGCGCTCCAAATATTCTGGTGATTTCCTGCCTTAGAGCTGCAGTGAACAACCTGATTTATCTAAAAGGAGTGAAAATGATTTTCTGGTTTTCCACTCTGCAGCACCCATTTTATTTCATGCTAAGGCAAATAAATGCATCTACTGCTGTCTTGATCCTTCCAATATAATGTATAGCAGGTTGAAGTCACAGTTCAGATCTCAGCAGGTTTCAGATTCAAATGCTCATTATATATCAGGGGGTCAGTGTTCTAGCAGAGAAACACAAAAGCAATCTTCAAGAGGCATGAAATTTCATATGTTTAGAAACTCTTTGTAAAGGTCAGGGGTTTTTTAGCTTTTAAAAAGGCAACCTGCAATTTTTAATACTACTAAAATCCAAATTTCAAATGCATTAAAAATAAAAACAAAACACCTGAACCCACAAAGCAACAAACGGTAGGCAGTTCAGTTGAGAAAACTTATACATATCCAGTTATTATAATGAAATTAGGAGAAAACAAGTAGCTCTGTGAGCTGCCAAGCTAATGAAGCATGATTTCCAACATCTCTCTCCCTTGAGGGTTTTCCAAAATCTAATAAAAGTGTATGCTTGCTACCTCCCTTCTTGTGGGCTTTAATTGGCTTTTTCTCCTTTGCCTGGCATAAATTTTCTTAGAATCTAGAATTTCTAATACTTTTGAGATTTCTCCTTCTCCATTAAAGATGTTTGAAATGTGTCCACTTGTTCAAAATCATTGGATGTGGGGGGAAAATGGAGCTAAACACACAGAGTATAACTTCCTTAGGTCTCATTTCCTTAGGAGACCTAGCTGAAGCATTATAAAACTGCATTTACCTTTCACCTTTCATTGTGTCCTGCAATCTCAGACTACAGCCCCAATGGTTCACCAGCATAATACACCCTGCTCAGCTTGAGTAGTAGCTCCCCAAAAAGCAAAATGTGGATTATGAAAAGAGCCAAGCACCAGTAAAAATAGGTGCTTTTGATGCTTATTGGTAAACTTTACCAAAGAGCATCTAATAACCAAACATTAAAGAAAAGATAGATTAACATGCACAGCCAGGCCTTTCTATATAAATCTATACAAATTACATCCTTAAACCAACATTTACATCAAGATCTTCCAGAAGAAATCCCCTCACAGGTACCATTTTCAAAACTGAACAGTGACAGTGGGGATATAAAGGGGCCAAGAGAATAATCACTGTCTGGAAACTGAGCAACCAAAAAAGCCCAACACTTACAGTGACAAGTCATTTCTGAATTTTCTTTCCTTTCAAGACCCCTTACAGTTCCTTTCTACTCATTCTCTTTTAAGTGAAGGTTTCACAGGGATAATTTGGACACTATTTCAAACACAGTAGCCTATTACAGCAAGACATTTCTTGTCTAGTTCCATTATTTGTCATTTCTGAACTATTCAAGGTTAAAAGTCTTTTTTTTTAGAGAAAAGGGAGTAGCTCCTATCAGTGACTGGTCCAGAAGGTCCAGAGGGAAGCAGAGTTTTCTATGCATTTTCACAGTGTTTCAAATTGTACTTTCAACAACACCCATCTGGCATTTCTGTTCCCTCCAACACAAGGATGGAATTAATTGGAAACTTTACCAACTACCTCTCAGCTGCTGAAGAGTCTCTGAAGGTGCAGAGAATGGGACAAAATTGTGAGGTGGCCTTTCCAAATTAATGCAGCTTTGGGGCACAACAAAGGTCTAAACCCAAGGAAAACTTTGAACCTTTATGCTGTAAGTCTAAAACTTCCTATGGAGACTGAATCAAAACCTACAGAAGCCAAAGGAAGCCTATCCATTGACTTTATAAAGCTTGGGGCCCCATGTAAAAGAAAGTTTAGGGACATACAGATATACTGTTTCAATAGAAAATGACAAATCTTTTTGATAGTTCTTTAGTTGTCTGAACCTGAATTTTGCTGTCTATACCTGAACTTGCTGCTCTGATGTATGTCCATGCACCAACCTTCTAGAACTATTTTCATGCAATGACTCAATCGAATCAATGGAAATTTTCAAACAAATAAAACAACAGGATTTTCTATTCAACACCAAAGACCTGATTCAGCCAGAGATCTTATCTTTGGTTGAAATAAGAAAATTAAGATGAAATCAGAAGTCTGAATTCTAGTTTGACTTTCCTTCTCATTTGATCATACTCAAGCCATTCAAACTTCCTGAGCTGTGAATCAGGAAAATATTTAGGTCTTCTTGCCTTATTTCCTATCCTCAGCTCTCCCACAGACACTATACACATGTTAAAATTATTACCATTCTTCTCTATCTGCGTCACAGTTGCAAAAATATCTCATATCCAGACAACTTTCTTCCAGTCCACATGCACACTGTTGAATGCCCGGAAGAGATCCTCCCCAGTAAAGATGCTTTTCATTGGCACGGCCAACCCACCAAGCAAATGGCATTCCATCTGGATGAAAAGGAAAAAGAGGGGGAAAAAGAGAAAGGAGAGTAAGAGAGAGAAAGAGAACTTGATAAGCAAATTGGATTCTCCTGATAATGAAAATAAGAGAATGAGAGTGGACATGTTAAGTAATACTGAAATAAAAGATGGAAACTATGGAGGAAGTAACAAACTGTAAACTTCATCAAGTTCCAGTTTATGGAATACACATTGAGAAGGCAACAGCCCTATGATAATCCCATTTGGTTTGAGGAGCAGATGTTTTCCCCATAGCGCTTACGTGCCGATCACCCATGAGAACTTTGGCGCATTTCACCTGCAAAGATTTTTGACATGTGAACCCAAATCATTGTCTGCACCAGCTGTGTCCAGTGGCTTTGTGTGGTGCTAGAGGGGAGATCTGATCACTGAAGGAGTCTGAAACAATTTCCCTGCCACGACTCACACTGCACAGCTGTCTCAAACCACCTGCCAAAGACCTCTTGCAGAGTCTAACCATTAAGAAGGAGCCTTGGATTAGGATTTTTACCTTAAGAGTCATATACACAGAGAAAAGAAATCTTCAGAAATACCACACAAATTGACCTATTACTATGGTCTTAATACAGTTCCTCTCAAACCTAAGACCAAAATTTGTATTGGTTTCTAAGGGAGCAGGACTAGAAATTTTAATGTGTTCTCCAAGGGTGGAATTTGCAAATGCAAAGCTCCATAAGATATTAAAATATCCTGGATTAAGGATTCAGGCAGGACACAAGTGGAAAGAAAGATTTCCCTACATTGGAATTAATTTGTCTCTGTGAAGTTATTTTCTATCTACAGGAGCACTAAGATCTATGTATTTATATAAACCAAGATAGTTTTTGTTTAAATTTCATAATCCTTTTTTACATCAAGCATTAAATATTAATACTCAGGTACAGTAAGCGGATTCAGATGTAATGAAATTCATGGATTAACATTTTGCTAAGACAGACTTTGTCTTCCAGCTCAGATAACTGTTTCATTGACTTCTTAATCCTTAAATCAAGAAATGTAATCAGTTAGACATACAGGTAGATGGCAAAATTTAGCAAAATTGACAAATCAAGACTTTTTGATCAAAGGAGCTTGGAAAAATAAACTGCACTCTGGTAATGCAGAAAAATGTAACAATTTATTCTTCTGTTTTACTAACATGATTAGGAGGGAGTGTTCCTCATTACACAAAGCAAGAAAGTCTAAAATATGAAATGCAATCATGGTTAAATGTAGAGTGTAAGGGACTAATTAAAATGAGTTTTGGAATCACTTGGCAAAATTAATTCATATTTGTTTTCCTTCTTAGCTTAAGCTGCTGAGCTGTAAATTCATGAAAATAAGGAGGAAAAAAAAATAAGAAAGCATAACTCCATTCTCATGATACCAACAATTAAGACACAATGAGTTTGACCAATACCCAGAGGTACTCATTAAAAAAACACAATTCAAGAACATCTAAGGATTCATCTTACAAAAATAAATACACTCATTTTAGGTCTCCTTTATTATTTTTTCTTTTTAGTTGATTTTCTTGTAGAAGTTGATTGCTGCAGCTAGTGAAACAGGTCTATACTATATTATTGGGAAATTACTTCGTAAAGCTTGAAATAGTAATGTTAATTGAATAAAAGGGTGATTTGTCTTGGAGTTGAAAAAGAAATTATACAGAAGTGCTTAATCTAATTTTAAAAGTGCCCATTCTGGAAAAAAATATTTAGATAAAGATAAATCCTTCAGGCCATCAGTAAATAATAGTATTCATTAATCAAATTCAACTTGTGTCAGATTCTCTTGGAAGAAATCATTATATACTTAAACATAACAGTGAAATAAGCGATCATTCACAAGAATTAAGCATGAGTAGTTTTCTGATGTCTTTTTCAGATCTGTTGTTATTTTCTTTATCGAGCAATACCAAGCAAACATATACACATTCAGATTTATGTTATAGACTAGGGAAGTGGTAGAAGCACCACAGTTTGAGACATTTGCAATTAAATTAAATACACTGCTAAAAAGCAAGAGCATTCAACACTATAAGAACAATCTCAGATTGCCAAGGGAACAGACTATTAAAAAAAAGTGCCTTTTAAAAAATTCTATTTATTATGCAGAGTTCTGCCACCCTTTACTCAAGATGAGTAAATTTTTCTCCCTAACTAGTCCCTTAGAAATCAATTGTTGTATTAAGGTAAATTATGCCCTAATTCCTCAAAACTCTTTTCCACATGCTTAATTTTTAACTCATGAGATACCAGTTCTCCACCACCTCAAAATGAAGTAATATCCTTTTTGTGCTGAAGCCACAGACTGTCAATAGCATTAACCAAGGAGTTAACATGGTCTCATAAATCAATGATTAGATAGGTCAGTAGAATTCCACTTTAAAATTTTTAATATAGAAAGTCCATTTAATAAGAAGCAATACGAATTCTTCATTCTGTGCTTACACTCTTTCCAGTAACACATTATTTAACAAAAAAAGGTAGTAAAAAAGCCTACTACAGAAAAATACTATTTTTCATGCATTTTAAAAAAAAATGTGCCATAATAAATACATTGTTGTCTTTGAATTCCATACTATAGTTTTGAAGGAGAATATGTGTGAAAAAAACCCCAAACCAAGCAAAGCAAAGAAGCCTCAAATGACTGAATTCACCAGTAAGAGAAGAGAGATCAGTTTCTTTCAAGTGATTTCTTCTTGCACTGATCAAGCTGCCTTAGGAAGGTTTTAATTTTGTTAATAAAATTCACCAAAAAAAGGCAAAAATAATAATTTCCTGCAGAAGACAATAACCCTTTCTGTGATTATGTTGACTGGAAGCCTCTACAAACAGCTGTGGTATTTACATCTGTTTTTTACCATAATTTAATATGCTATTGAATAAAAGAACTGAGCAGGCAGACAGTACTTTGTATCAAATCAAGCACTGCTACTTGTTCACTCTGCCAGGCTCAGGCTGTAGAAGGAAGTTGGCCCAGGTCTTCTGAAAGGAAAGAACTAAGGTTGTCATCTTCATGTGATCATCTGGATGTTTCCATCTACCTGTCTCCATAGGTTGGTTCTTTGTGTCTATTGGTCTATTCAACAGCTGCTGTGCTTACGTATCTGAATAGGCAAGTTAGACTTTGGAAACCCTGGCACATACAATTCTGAAACACGGGGACACCAACTCAGTTTTTCTCCATCCAGCAAGTTACAGAGAATAAGCAACTTTCAGATGTCAGCAGATCTCCATTACCTCTCTATCAATGTGCCTAACTAAACTGTTCTGTGTATGAAATCTGTTTCAGCAGAAGCAAGCCTGGCACAGGCTGTGTAGTTTACAAGTGTAGAGGCTGAGGACTATGAAGAGAACAGAGAAGGTTGTTTCTGGTGATCCTTAGAAGGAGATGCAAATTGAGATCAAATTCACCTGCAATGCATATCTGGCCTTTCTGGTGACAAGAATGGCTGAACACGTACTTGGTGTCCTTCTGCCAGCTTACAGCAGAATGTCTATCTTAAATGTCCCTTGTGCTGACAGTTCTCCCCGTTTCTGTATTAGAAAGCATTGACATTGCTAGCAATACAAGTTGTTTTTAAAGGTTTTAGACCTCCATATGTTTTAAATGGCAGAGATTTTTTTTCAAAAATTATTTGTATAAGAACTTAGAAGCTAGAGGAGGGGGAGAAGCAGCATATTGCAACAGCCTTTAGGACTAAATTACTATGTATATAAATCCCAAGCAACTTCTGTGGACTCAGCTTACCCTTATATAGGCAGAAAGTGTTAACATTGGCTTTTATGTCTATACAGCATGAATTAAAACAGAACCATGCATTTTACACAATATTATATTTAAAATATTGGTGAAGATTTGTCTGCATCATTTGCTAGGTGGTTCTTGTTATTGCAACAAACAAAAATCTAATGATGGAAACACAACAAGACAAAACAGATCCGTTGTTAAACTCCTGTGCTGTACAACCCTAAAATCTGACCCAGTAACTACATACCCCAAACACGGGTAAAGCTTTTGGGGCACCCAAGTTACTGGAACATGTAAGTTAAAGGTCTTTTCCACCACAGCAAGTAAATTTATTTGTGTCCATCTATTGAAACACTGAAAACATTTTGCATTAAACTAACATTCTCCTGGCAGTCTTTATGCTCAGTTTTTTCTCCAAGATCAAACTGAGTTAAGCAGAACTGAATTATTCAAATCTAACATCTATACATCTTACTGATGAAAACAGATTAATTTACATCCGTGGTATCTTCTCTTAAAAGGGCAGTGATCATTACCAACAGATAGTGAAAAATAGGAAAATATTGATTGTAAAATTGCATAAAGCAATCAAAGCCAATTTTTGCTACTCCACTCAAAAACGTAAAATATGTTTGCACTAACCACTTCAACAATATCAAGTCGTGCAAATGGCTCACCTGATACACTGAACATTATGTGAAACAAATTGTTAGCATATCTTTTTTACACATATCTGTACATATACACACAGTGTGTATATATATTGCCTTACATGTCTCAGGTAATTTCAATCTGAACAACTGAATGCAGAGGTCAGTTATGATCTGCGAGGCACCTATGGCTCCGCCCCTGCCAGAAGGAAGCAACAACTGCCCTCCAAGGTAGCAATTATCCACTTCACAGAAAGCCTCTGCTTTTAAATGATCAGGTTATTTTGGAATAATTGAATATAAGCAATATGGACCAGGAGAAAAATTACAATCCTCAATGATACAGTTCCTTCGAACATTATTCACTGATTAAGCCACCAAGCCATCCAGTTGTTTTTGTACTATATTAATGTGCTTCCGTATGGACAAACACCTGTTTTATGCCTGGCTCTTCCCTTTTCAGTACAACCATAACAACCATCTAACTCTTTCTCCCTTTTACCCAAAACCTTCCTCACGTCAGTTATGCAATTGTTCAATTATTCAGCTTTCTTCCTTAAAACTGTCACTGCCCTAATTTTCAGAGATGACAAACATGACTGCATTGGAAATCACAGCAGGTCAAACACTGCAGCAAGAGAGTTCCATTCTGTACTGAGTAGCAATGGTGCCAGCCAGTGTTACGAAGATGTGCACAGAATTAGATTTCAGTTTCTGGCCAGATGCTGTAACCCTTATTCAGACCACCTTAACTGAAAGTGAAGTAGTGCTGCTAATGTCAGTGGACCTGCTCACTGGGCAAATAATACTTACAGAGTCTGTCCCTCATCTTAAAATTATTTTGTTAAGTGTGGTGAGAAAAAGGGGAAAGGCAGGCAGCACTTTGCTGACATTTTCTTTATTGTTATTCAGCTTTGCTGCCAAGGTGCACTGCTTTCATACAGAGTCCCAGGCTGAAGTAATTGTTTATAAAAGAAAAGGAAAAAACATGTAGCAGCATTTGTCTGCATCTCTTTCTCTTGAGGAGAGAAACTGCATCGCCTTCTGGAGCAGCTGTTATCATGGTACACTCTGTTCTTCCTGGAGTTAAGATATTCTCTCAGATGAGAATGGGCAGAAAGAAGGTAAATAAACATGAACTGTTCCTTCTTCTAGATTTAAGAGGAGGCTAATGAGCAGAACTGCTGAGCTTCAATGACCAAGTTGTGCCATCACACACTAATTGTGCTTCTGTAAAAGCAAAATCATCAGCAGCTCTTGGAGAGACAGATTTGAGGATGGGCATAAGGGTTTCAGACCCAAACACTTTTATAAGCTGAGGAAGATTGAATCTACATCCAACCTAAAATTTTATGCCTCATGAATGGCTCTGCCGAAGGCCAAAGAAGGATGAAAATATTATGAGTACTTGCATTCTCCTCTGCCAGCTCAAGCTGGGTTGTTTTCTCAATAAATTTATGGCCAAGCGACAAGCTTCCTGAAAGATTCAAGTGGGATTCCAGCTAGCAACAGAAACTATGGGAGTAGCTGAAGGCATGCAGGTAGGAAGAAAAAGCAACAAAATCCATCCCAAAACTAAAAATGCAGAGAAGGTTACAGTTTTTAGGGACAAATGACAAAACCTTTGAATCCTCAGGAGTTTTGCTGAAGACAGACTGGATATCCCGATGTTTTTTGTTTTGAAACAAAAAAAAATCTTATTTCCTTTATCTCCTGCATTCCAGCTCAGCTTTACTTCAAACCTGTTTCTCTTACTTTCAACAGCTTTTTTCTCTTCTTCATTTAACTTTTCTTTTCCTATTTTTGCCTGCGTAGCCTAATTCCTCTAGGTAAATGCAGATAAACAAACGCTGCCTTGCCTTAACAGACAGGCTATAACATTTATGCATGTCCTGCCACATCCTTACTCTGCTCTGGGACTGGAAACCCATCAGTGGCCTGGATTAAATTTCAACTAAACAATGACCACGGATAAACCAGAATGGGCTCCAGATGACCCTGCTTGGGTCAGGGGAGCAACTCTTGCTCAACAGATAAAACTTCTTTTTCCTATGTCACAGGTATAACCAGAAATAATAACAGCAATAACGGGATGCCATCACTTGTTGCCCTCTCACTGTTCATGCAGCTCCTACGTTTTCATTCTTGTCCTTTTTCACCAGTACCAACTCACTCATTTCCAGTGGAAGGACATCTCTTGTTGTGGCCTAATACAGTGCCCAGGACAAACAGTTCTCCTGCATAAATATAAAAACAGTTAATGAGAGCAAATAGTAGCAAATGCTGAATCAATTCCCAGTCTTGTGAAAATGCCATGGGGTACTGAAAGATCGCATGTGATTAACACTTGGTGTTCTCTGCATCTGCAGCAGACTAATGCTCCTCAGCAGCCCTCTAGAGCCTGAAGACAACAAGAGTGACATTCAGTCACCCTGTATACAGCTAGTAACACAGCAGAGTCTTTCAACATCCTACTGAAGTCTTACCCATCGTTATCTTACGAGCATACTATTTGAGGTGGCCTATTTTTAGATCACCATATACCACATGGGCTGGAGGAAGGCACAGAAGAGATGAGGTAAGTTTGTAAGCTTAAGACAGATCATATACTCTTCTACAGAACTTTCTTTTTAAAGTGTTTTATAAAGGCTGTGAAAGGGCTGCAGGGTAAGAAAAGACTACTGTACTAATGCATCTTATAAACTACTGTAAGGTGAGAGAAGTAGGTTAATCATAGCACTTTTTGTTCTTAAATGCCAGTTTTCACAAAGGAAAGTAATTTCAGGCCTAGAAATAACATCACAGAGGAACAGCTGATGTGTCAAAGACTACAAATGGTGCATCAAACCACAAACCAATCATTTCACCACAATAAAACTTAGTATTCAGCTATTATTCATGGAAATGTTGAAGTGAGACAACATTTACAACACCGTAAAAACTACATGAAGCAGCTGTCCCAGGAAAGACTGCCAGGAAGAAAAACGTTGCAGTTCATTCATTCTTTCATTCACTACTGTTTTCCAGGGATAAAATGATCCAGCAACTGGTATAAATCATCTGGCTCCAGCTATTTGCCCTCACTGAGTATCATTCTGTTCACAGGAAGATGCAATGGTTGAAGCTGGAAGGGACCTCTGGACACCATCTAGTCTAGTCCCTGCTTCAAGTTGTTCTGAAACAGATTCAGGTTGTAAGAATTCCTTAGAGAAACTCTGTGGCTGTCACTGAAACAGGTAAAAGCACCATCTGCTGTTTCGCAATGACTAAAAAAAAGACCAGAAGTAGCTGAAGGATGTATTATTAAAGGGGGTAAGAAAGGAAAAGTCTTTATATATTTGATTCATTTACTCTTGAAGAACCATTGTGACAGCTCATACTTTTGGGATAGAGCATGGATGAAGGGTAACAGAGGGACCCTACCTGCAGAACTTTGCACCTCATGCACTCAATGTTGTGCAATGGTGGAACTGTACACAAAACCCCCAGCTCTGCACAGCTCTCAGGCTCAAGTACTTTTACCTGCCTACCAGCCCTTCATCAAGAAAGTCCACAAAAAAACCAGGTCTAAGTCTGGCCTAATGGTAGGCTGGAAGCCAGGGCACAACTCAGAGCATGTTACTCTATTTTATGGACACAAGTCAATTGGAGTAAAGTTGAATGGAATCAGTACAAAGCTTCATCGAATTTGATAGACTAGAAAAAGAAAATAGATATAATGGGGACATTTGAGACATTTAATAGGAGACTGGATAAGTTACAGGAAAACATGCTGTGGAAAGCAATCTTTGCTTGGTCCTTTGGGAGACACTACATATAGTAATAGTTCTTCTCCCTCCCCTCCTTAATTGAAAAGTGTCTGAGTAAAAATGGAATCACCTTACTCAACAGAACTATTTCCTGTATATGCAGTTTTAACTACCAGCAGTAATAATAAGAAAAGTATTATTACTTTTTTTCCCTCCTGCTCACATTGCACCAATACAGTCACTCATGACTGAAATGGACTGTCCTGTGATTTGACAACCCTCCACAAAAGACAGACTAATTTTGTTTCCATTATACTTGTGATGGCAGCTTCTAGGGATAATAAAAATTAGATTTGGGTATAGAGAACCTTTATTAGTAATATTGATTCACAAAGCAACGAGAACACACCTTGTCTTTCAGCTCCCAGGTTAATATAGCATGGCTGACAGCTGGAGAGTAACATCTATTTACACAGAGTGAATCTGATCAGAAAGTCATTGGGACAATGTCATTTCCCCAAAGTGCCTTTTTGAAGTGTAACCACAAACTGGTTCCTGTAAGTGGCTGATAATAACCACTGGATTTCATGGCTGAGACTAATCTTAAATAAAACAGGAAACATCAGTAAATATGCTGAATTTCTGAATGGGGGAAAAAAACCCAGAAAAAGTCTTAATAGAACGTAACCTAGAAGAGGTAATAACACATTGTTAATCACTTTGAAGCTGTAATCTCTAATTAAATAACTGAGGGGATTTTCTCAGAACTGATAATAGCACTCACAGATATTGTTGGGATAGTGCTTCTGTTTTGGAAAGAATCCTTTGGAAAATAAGAATCAAGTTCTCTGTAAAATTAATGGGGCAAATCAGCATCATTGGTAAGAGGGAAATCTTTTCCCATGCAGCTTTATATAAAAAGCCAGAGAGTTTCTGTTGTTGTTGGGTTTTTCTGTTTTGTTTTTTTTTTTTCTTACAAAGAGGGGAAAAAGCAGTATATTTAAATTTATGAGAAACAGTTGAAAATGTCCTTGTGCAGAGCATGCAATATATTTGCTGTACTATAAAAGACAAGCACTGTAAACAACCAAAAAATGAAAACAACACGTGGAAAACAGTCTAGAGAATAATTCAGGCACATTTCCAAGTCTTATACTAATTATGAGCCAAAAAGGCAGCTTGGACAAGCAGAGTAAAAACCAAGGTCTTATCCTCTCCTCCTACTCTTCTATCACAACCCTACTGAACTGAAATTTCACAGGGCCAGTTGTAGTGGATTGTTTATTTTTTTGGTCATAAAACATGTTAGTCAACAGAAGACAGGTCTCAGTTGTACTTACTACAATCATAACAATACCCATCTGGATGTCCAGCACAGCAGTGACCAAAGTCTCATTTTTAAGCACTTCATCAAAATAACACAAACAAACAAACCCTCATCGAACTGCATCCCTTTGTCTCTGAGAGGCTACAAGCATTACTGCAACTCATTAAACTTCTTTATTGTTTGATGTGTTACAACACATTACAGAGCAATGGTAAATAAATAACTGCTGGTTTTACACTGTTTTCAACTGCTGAGCACTTCTGCTTTCCTCAATGTTACAATTAATGTCAGCAGTTAATGCCTTAAGTGAGATCGGAAACTCAACTACAATAAACAAATGCAGTCAAGTTTCAACCTAAGGATATATCCAAACTGCAGCCATGGCATTGGTTCAGCTGTCCCTATCTCAAGCTGCAATTACAGTTATGTTGGTCAGAGCAGCAGGGGCATCATTTGTCATCCTAAGGAAGGCTGGAGTGCTATGAAATTGGGCACTTTGGAAAAATGCAGCTGTAGCAGAACATATGTATAGGCAAGACCATGAAATGAACTGGCTCCAAGCCAGCATGTAAGGAGAAAAACAAGAGAATATAAATGAAAAAAATAATAGAATACTGTACTCAGAAGATGCTCCTATTGATATATCCTGACCAGTTTTAAAGGTCAGGATGACAACAATCTGTCTTCTCTGGAACAGCTTAATCAATTTGCAGCACTCTTTTCTTCACCTTGTTAGCAATGAGTTTATAAATTTCAAATATATCTTCAATTTAATTTTTGCTATTTAATTGGTCTCAGGTTCCTGTATATCTCTCTATACAACTGTAGAACACAGGAAAATATATACATAGGTGTGTATATATACCTTCATGTGCAGACCATACCGGGTAGAATATGTACTGCTCAGTTTTGTTCTGCAGCTCTGCTGTCACTAACAGAGATTATTATTCAGCTCAAGAGACAGTTTTCTGCTCCTAGAGCAGAAGGAAGAACTCAGTTGTAACTTTTACACTGCAGTGAATACTGGAATGGGCAGTGGCTACAGAAGTACAAGAACCATTCAACCATGAGAAGCCACCAGTCCTTTTTCCAAATGCTGAACAGAACTGCATGGAGGCACAGACTCCTTCCCTCACCACACAGGCACACACAGATGCTGCAGACTGGAGCTGGGCACTTCAGCAGTTGTAAGAAATGTATTAAGGCATACCCAGTACCAAAGAGTCAGCCACAAAGCTTCACAGTTTTCAGAGACAACGTCTCCTGCCCTCTGGGTAAGATCAGGACATCTTATCCCAAACTAGCAGAAGATGACCTGGCCTCATTCATTGATTTCTTGGCAGTACTGGAGCACAGCTCTTGACTTTTGAGATAACTCCATCACATCACTTGTGAGGATCACAGAGGCTGCAATGAGCATATCAAATCCTTTTTTTCATTTTTTTTCCCCCCATGGAATATACAGTCAACAAGGTCACAGTCCTTATTTTCAGAGTAATTGATCTTGTATTCATTTCATCTGCTTTTCAGCACTTAACTCGGATGGCTACGTCTTCTTATTTAACAGTGAGATAAAGAACCACTATCAGAGTTATTCAGTGAACCTACAAGCTTTATGAAGCAAGAATCAAGATCTCTACACACAATGTAACTTTCTACCATAGGACTTTAATCACAGCTGATCATTTGGCAAGGTACACATTAATATAGGTTATTAGAATTCTCCAACTATGCAAAAAGTAACTGGGCTCCATCACTTCCATTTAACTGTCTACATCAGTTGCTTGCTTTCTTTTCAAGACACAGAGCCTAAGGGGCCAGGGGTTGGAGGAAATGAAGTCATGGACAAGATCAATCCCAAGATTTGTAGTTTAGAGCCAGTCCTTGACTAGATAAAATAGGAATCCCCAAGGAGTAAACTACTCCTAAAAATAAACGAAAGCCCCTCCCTCCAACCTCTTTATCCATATGCCTCCATGCATATGTACATGTCCATAATGGAAGCTTTTCCACTTAGATTTACTTTAAGGAATCAATAAATTTAAGTTACCCATTTATAGCTGTAACACACTCATAAGGGTAATGCTTTTTCTCACATTTGAAGAGAAGAACAAATGCAAAGGCAAACATTACGCTGATGTATGCTTTGTTACAGAACAGACTGCTGAAACAATCAGCAATATGCAACCTCTTGTAAAGAAAAGTGAAAACTTTCCTCCCCTCCCCTTATCTCAGTATTGCTTTTTTTCTCCCCCCACCCTCAGACAAATTACATTTTGCAAAGTTGACACTGTGCTGTATATTTTCTTCCACTCACATGCAACAGGTCAAGATAAAGTGCTGGTGCCCACAGAGGCAGGTAAGATACAGCTATAGTATGCTATAAACTCAGAGACACAGAAAACGGATGTATGTAAAGAAACCAACCCCGTAACACAAGGACGAATGCATTTGTCTGAATTTGGGGTTCTTTTCCCTTCCAGATTGCAAATAAAGGTTTTAATTGTACAGCCTTACTTTTAAATAAAATACACAAATGACTCCAAAACAGCTGGCCTACTTAACACTAGTATGTAAACATCTGTTCACATTCATGCATGCAAATAAGTGTATCAGCTAGCAAGTCTCTTAGGCTCAGATTAGTCTTTATCAAGTCTTCCCAGAAACCACCAGGGTGGAGGCCAATGACTGTGTGAAGGGGAAGGAAAGGGAACTCTAAAGATTTTTTTTGAGAATTGATCCTTGGAGAAAAGATGGAAAATGGAGGATATAAAAAACCTCAGCTCTCATGCTTCCTATTTTTCAGTATGTTTACTTTAATGGAAGCTTTCTTTCCTGTCTCTTTGTGGCAGTTTCCTACTTCATCACAGACTTTAGCAGCTTGTTATATACACAGACATTGTGTCAAATTTTTATTCCACTTTATTGAAACCATCTTTTGAAAGTGCCAGGGATCCCAAGCCTGCTCCTGCTGATCTAAATGGGATTCTTGACATTGATGTGAATGGAAACAGGACTAGGCCAGCTGTACGCTTCATTAGATACATGATTCTATAGCACCCTCTGAAATTCTGCTGAACTCTACTTTTCAAGCAAATAAAGCAGGTAAACTCAAAGGCCATGAAATGTCACTATTACGTTTCGACACTTAAACGGAGCTACCTGATGAATTAGCCATCTTCTTCCCAGGCATCTTAGAAAACTGCAGCCCCCAAGGGATTTCCCCTGGCCATTACCACTTATTGCAAAGTCAAAGAGAGAAAGCTAAGGTTATTGTTTTGCCTGTGGAATCAAAATATGCTGAGAGAGCATGTTATTCCCCAGACTTACAGGTTTATTGTGTTTCTAATTCACACCTAAGGTCACCATATGTCAAGTGAGTATGCATTCTGCTACCATGGCTACTGTCATAATTTTAACTCTAATGCTAAATAGTCCTAGACTGGAACAATACTATCCTAGAAACAGTGCAATTTAGTGCTTATAGCAGAAGACTGCTCTTCTGATTAATGATAGAAAATTAAGCGTTCTGGTTGCACCTTTGGGTTTGTTAGACTAAACTTAGTCAATCGCTCTGGACCTTTGTTTTCACATGAGAAAGCTAAATAAAAGCCCTGGATAAAACAAAATAAACAAAACTACTACAGTAACAAATGTGTCTTCTCTACTGAGAATGGTTTGATCAAATTTTTGATCAAATGACTTCCAGCATTTAAAACTACAAGATGAGGTTTGAAGTCAGATTCTTGTGGTCTGATGCGATTGTGCCACGATGATGATGCTTCCCTCTGCATAATGCATTAATGTGAATTTGACCACACAATTATAATTTCTTGTCATTTAAGTAGTCTTACAGTTAAGCAGCCATAATTGTCCTTTGGGTGTTATCTTAAATACATTAAAAAAGAAATTGAATGCTTTCATCATATTATAGCTGGGACACTTTTTCAAAGCTAATTTCTATGTCTGTGAATTATTCATAATACACTTCAAACAGGCTCTTCTGGATAAGGTAATTGACCTTGTCTGCATGAAGCACCTACTACCTTGCCTTGGGATAATTAAATCTATGATGTGGTCCATTATTTAAAGGTAATGTCTTTCATTAGGTTAGGCAATATATTATCACTCAACTAGTCACCTAATTCTGCATTTAGTGCATTCAAGTTTTCTCTGTTTTGTCAGGGGTTACACTCATCATAGCAGTATCTCACATTAAGTAGCATAGTACAACAGTAAGACAGCATTCTCTTGATAAATGGAGGCAGGACTTCGAGGACTAAAATTTCAAGATTTACTTCTGTATTTGCCATCTTAGTTGGCTGTGCTTGGTTTTTTTCTGTGGCTGAAAGCAACAAAGTGTATCTATTCAATAAAAGCTAGTGTCAGGTCAAAACTCAGGTACAACTAATGTACTCCAGTAGCTCCAGCTATAAAAATTCACATACTGTCCAGTGGAAACAATTATATGCTAAAACTTATGTATTGAATTCCATGATCTAAACTAGCTCAGGTACTTCTACAGAGTTTTATTTTGCTGTGTAGAGAAACCCTTGGATGGTGAGACATCCAAGGATGCAATTAGCCATGCTGGCTGCTGCCCAGGACAGCTTTGAACAATTTCAGCCTTCCCTGTAACAGATCTACAACACAATTCTCCACTACATATTCCCTCAAAAGATGCTGCTCAGTGAAGACCAAAGGAACTGATTTTTTTTTTTTTTGCATATACATGAGTGAAATCTTCTGAGAGAGGAAACTAAACAGTTGAGCACCCAACTCTCTCCTGTCCTCCCAGTACTTTGAACCATTCTGGGAGAATAAAGCAGCTCTGCATCTACTTTAGTCCATCACTGACAAAGTCCTCCTGCATGGATAAACTCTTGAGTGGCACAGTGATTTGAAGGAGCTCCTGCAACAATCCCTTTCCTGGCTCTGAAAAATGGCCAGAGATGGTATTCTAATTTATATTGCACCACTCCAGTAACCAGATGCTTCTCCACCCTCCCCTACTTCAGCTGTGCAGAGTATACCTGTCTATTCTATTACAGAAACACAGTAATAGCTTTTTCAATCTATCAGTGCTGAAGTCTCTAGACTCTGATTGCAAACACTGCACTAACAAGCTTTGGATGTACTTGTTAGCTTCTCTAAATACCTGAATTTTTACAGTGTTTCTGTGGTTTGTAATTTGTTCTACACTAAAGAGGAATTTAATAAAAAACATAACTAAGGAGTTAATCCTCCATCTTACTTGACTAAATCAGTATAAATACAATGAATCCAATGGAGCTGATCCAGCATATATTTGAGCTTTGTATGTTTTTAGTTGAAACATTTGATATTGTAGCTTCTCTCAAGCTGTCCATTAATGGAATGTTATGATTATGTTAGCTATTCAAAGATCTTTAATCATGTTATACAAACACAGTTCAGCCTGTGAATTGTTTATCATGTTTAGATATTGTTTGAGTGTGCACTTAAAAATATGAAACATTGGTTTAGAGCAGAAATAAAGACAAGGATGTCAAAAAGACTTAGAGGTGTTACAGTGAACATTTACTCTGAAGACCTTTGGCTGAATTCCTACTTGCAGGAATATTCAGGAACAATCTGTTCATGCCTCAGGAACATTTCTGCAAACACAAAAATCTCAGTATTGTGGTCCAGAATAATATAAAAAAAGATTATTACAATTATCAAAATGAAACTAAAATGAAAATCTAGTAGGAGAGGAAAGAAATAGCTGCCATCTATCATTTTCCATCAGCTAAAACAAACTAGCCAAGGCAAGTATTGTTCTAAGCAAGATTACCTGAAACTGGCCTGTCTGCTAAATCATATTTCATAATGGTTGACTGCCTTCCATTGTGTAACCACAGTTGTGTACTATACATTGATAGCTCCTGTCACTATAATATGATTATGTTTACCCATTAGTTTCTGCTTTTGTGTCACAACCCAGCAACTACAATATTACAATGGTTCTAATGGTCTGCTTCAGTTTGTTCATTTACCTATTAATTTTGGCAATGGCATATTTCATGGAACATAAATTTCATCCTCTGAAAACATGACAACCTGTACTACAATATGGTCAGACAGATTCTGGAGCTTTGTACAGAAGTAAAATGAATTGTCCAGGGTGGCATTTGGGAGAGAACATACCTCCCTCTGGAGGTATCAGTTGTATCTAAGGTGATTACTTCAGCAGTAACAGGATGTAATTATTCACTCAATAAAATTCTGCCTCTATTAAGTAGGTACTTCTAATGTTCTGCAGATTGACTGGTGCCACTAGCATGTCTCATAGAGGTAGTAAACAAAATGCAACACAGTCTCTTTGTCTGAATCCCGAACGTAAATGTGCACTGGGAAGTGACCTAGAAAGCTTGCACTGCTTTGATCTTGGAGGTTCTGGGAAATAGGACCCCAAAATAGAACCTGAAAAATGCCCATTGTCAGGAGGACCTTCCCCTGTTTAGTAACAGGTATTAAAACAGCAAAACAAATGTACCAAACTGACTTTTCATAGCCAGAGAAAAAGCCAAAAGGAGCTGAAAGAGAGTCTACTTCAGGAGAAGGCAACTTGTCCTAGAATCCCACTCTCTGCTGTTACGTTAGCATTCAGTCATGAAGATCTCATTCTGAGGAACAGCCCCTAAACTTCTGCCACACACCAAAATAATTTCATCTTGATAAAATCTGAGAGCTTGAAATCACAATGACAATGGGTTCTTCTTTCTCTTTACCCTGGTGAGGCCGCATCTGGAATCTTGTGTATAGTTCTGGGCCCCTCAGTTTAAGAAGGATAAGGAACTGCTGGAAAGAGTCCAGCGCAGAGCCACTAAGATGATGAAGGGGCTGGAACATCTTCCTGATGAGGAAAGGCTGAGGGAGCTGGGTCTCTTTAGCTTGGAGAAGAGGAGGCTAAGGGGTGACCTCATCTATGCTTTTAAATATGTGAAGGGTGTGTGTCAGGAGGATGGGGTCAGGCTCTTCTCAGTGGAGCCCAGTGACAGGACAAGAGGCAATGGCTGTAAGCTGAAGCATAGGAGATTCCGTGTGAATACACGTAGGAATTTTTTCCCAGTTCAGGTGACAGAGCACTGGAACAGACTGCCCAGAGAGGCTGTGGAGTCTCCTTCTCTGGAGATATTCAAAACCCGTCCGGATGCGCTTCTGTGTGACCTGGTCTAGGGAATCCTGCTGTGGCAGGGGGGTTGGACTAGACGATCTTTCGAGGTCCCTTCCAACTCCTAATATTCTGTGATACTGCGATACTGTGTAAACAAATCCTAATGTACAGAAAGCCTTTAACTCAATGGGGAAAAATGTAACCAGCACTAACTTATCTTGCACCAGTCCTGACAATGATCCATTGATCCCAAGAATTTAATCACAGTCAATCTTTCACTATTCTTTTCCTCCTAACCTATCTGAACATATCTACTTAAATAAGCAAACACATACTTTCCCAGAAAGACAGCATTCCATCTATATGAATAGATAATTTTATGGACTATACTATTCGAATCAGAAGATAAAAGTTAGTATTTAAAAGAAACACATCATGTAATTGATGCTACTTTTCCTTCACTTCTCAGATCTCTGCTCATTTTTAAAAAATCCCATCATAGGCTTAGACTCAGCAGTAAAGCAAACCTGTCAGTTCTGAATTAGGTTCAGTAATACAAAATTGAGAATAAGAACAGCCAGAAATCGTTAACATCTTTTCTTTCCTACCAACAAGTGCCACTATGAACATTTTGATCACATCGAATGAGACAGCCTGAACAAAAAGAAAAATAGAAAATGGCTACTGATTGCAGACTAAGCTACTGGGAGCACTTTTCATGTGCTATTAATGTTAATACATTGGAAACACTAAATGTTGTAAATTAGATGTCATTTTAAATTTCTTTGGCAATCAAAAGATATAGGGAAAGAGGATCATGGAACTAAGCATCCTGGATAAAGAAACAGGCAGCATATGAAGCAGAGAGGCACTGAATCTAGCACAGCAGCATGTGTCCAAAGATCTATGAAAGACTGATGGGTACTGGTGAAGTTCAGTTGTGTTTAGGATGTATATTTGATTTAAGTTTTCGTTTCTATGCTGAGGAGGAGATGGAAATTTGTCTATCTGGCAGCATCTTTATCACATGATTACACCATATACTACAATACCAGGTATGATCACACAAGAGGTAAAATAGCTGCAATGAGGTGAGCTTATCTTTCCTCAAAACATCCATGAACAAGAAAAACAAGGCTGTTCATATGGCATCTCAATGTCTAATAAAGAAAGTAGGCTTGGGGTTCTCACACCTCTCCCTATACAATCAACCACTGCAGCAAAGCAAAATCGAAAAACTGCCTGGGAGATGAAGAAGAAATTTAGATGCTTCACTGATGCTTCAGACTGGCCATACTATTCCTAGGCTACAGTGCAGAATCATAGCTTTCTCTCCTTACTTGGCTGAATATACCAAAGTTCCCATCATACCCCATCTGAATACACCATTACTTCCCTTATAATTTGGTAGGCCCATAAAAAATCACAGAATCACATCTTTCTTGCTAAATCTTTGTAATTGTGTTAGTCAGTTCACTAGAAAATACAAATGTACCTCTAAGGGATGACATGCTCATTCTTCCACGAGCAGCACGAGGGCAAGACAAGAGGTACCTGTATAAATCTCACACTTCGAATGTAAGGCTTCATGGGTGTTCATCTGTGAGGAAACACTCTTCTTGTGGTTCTTTTTTGTGGCTGCACAAACCTGGCCATTGGTTTTAGGGTAGTAATTTCATAGATATAATGGCCCATACCATTTTCAGGTGAAACTGCCATCAGTAGCAGCCTAAGAAAATTACCCTTACAGGAGGACTGCACAGACTAATTGGTTAACCCTTCTAATTGTTAATGTCAAAAAAAAAAAAAAAGGAAAAAGGTTTCCTTCTGGGACTTTTGAATCCTGCTCTTGACAGCAAAAGAAGGCAGCTCTTGATGGTGCTTTGACTTCTGGACAGCTCAGGCAGGAGCACACCCCTTAGTTAACCCACTTGCCATTAAAGTCTGAGCCTTCCTTTTATCAAAGGGTCTTGGAACAAATACAGGCTCAAAAACTTTTTCATTTTTGTTCTCAAATCTTTCTGGCCCAGCAGATATGAAAAAAGTCTTCTCTAAAGCAAGCTTTAAAAGGGTTCATTTTCTTTCAGGTCAACTAATCTTTCTAGCTACTTATCAAGTCTCAGTCAGATTTGATCCTCCACAAATCAGACTGAGTTAGGGTGAGGTAAATATTTCCCAATTGCTTTTAGATGCCTTTTGGGAGGGGAAGAAGTACACAAATTTTTCCCCTCAAAGGTCTGGAGTCATTTTCTCCAAGTGTGCTTGCTTAGCCTCTATATTTTGGGGGGTTTTACAAATGAGAGTAACAGACACCTAGAAGAGCTAGTTATATGCTCCCCATAATATTAGATGGTTCACATAAAAATATTGAACTAAATACTCTTAGGGAAGACTCCTGTTCTGTTATTTGAACACCAAGCACAAAGGAATCTGAAAATACAGTATTCAGCTGACCCTCATTGTTTCTTTTCCTGCGTCTCTGTATTCACTCTTTCAGAAATAGAACATACATTTCCCATAGGCTATCTTCACACTGTAGAAGGGGTAAAAATCCAGGACTCAAGATTTACAAAAAGTGAATCTGAGTCTAACCCAATCTACACAGAGTAAAAACTTGATTCTTTTTTTCCATAAGCTTACATTGTCTTTCCTCCTAAATGCCTTATATAATTAAATTTTACCATTGTTCATTTTGTGTATAGCTGCTAATACCTCTGTCTTCCTGGAGAGGTCAAACCAATTAAACCAAGATCAAAGCATATGGGCTCTGTTCCATTCACTTTCTCTATCCCATCTGATTTTGGCAAGTGCCTTTGCTTTGTATTTTTTTTTCCCCCAGATTTAAAACAAGTCAAATGAACCCCAAACACACAAAAGATTGTGAGATAAAGCCCCAAATGCTTTGCTATCCTCAAAGATAACGTGAAGAGAAATATAAGTTACTATTCCTTCACTCATGTAACATCTTGGTAGAAGAGGTCATCTGAGAACTCTTCCACTGCTAAAATTTACATCTTCCAGTCTCCAGAATCAGAAAACATCACTCTCTTCACTGGCCCAAATTTGACAGAGAAATTAGTTTAATGTTAGTGAGACCGTTTGAGTCTAATGGAGCCCAAGATGCTCAAAGTAGGACAGCCAAACGAACCAGACAAATGGAAGCGTGATGAGAACACACCCCCCACTGTGGCTCTAATGAGGGAGAAGGCACACTTTTCTGCTCAGGCAGCAGTACTGCCTGCTTCCTTGAATGGTGGACAGGTTGCTGTCATAGATAATAACCCATTAATATAACAAAGCATGAATTAGCTGTTTGTTTCTAATTGTCATTATTTATTTATTGTTACCAATATGCTGAGTTCTGCAAATTAGAAGAGACTATCATTGCTTGTGATTAAGGGAATGCTGGCTGACATAGCCTGGAATAAAATGTGTAATTCTTTCCTCCTTTGAATTGTGTGCTAGAATAGCTTATAGGACTGGGTCTCTCAAGTCAGAGGTATCATTAGAACATGTCTGTTTCTGGCACATGTGTCTCATAAAACCATCCATTTCCAAACTCTGATTTGGACTGCAGAATTCCCTGAACTCGATGTTTCTTCATTACTGAGCTATAAACACATTTATCATCCCCTAGGTTTCACAGGCTGAGCAAAAGACACCATCAGCTTTACTCCAAATCAGAGGTTCTTTGGGAACAAAAGTTTCAGGCTAATAGATACACAGAGGTTAAGCAAACATCTTGTAGTATCAGTTCAGAGCACTGACTTCCTTACAGCACCACCAATGACAGTTCATGCAATGACTTCCAGATTCCAAATTCAAAATCTCTTGTTTAGGTCGACATTTCAACTACCTGTCATATATATCTTCATTAATACCCCTGCTACAAGCTTCCTTGTATTGGAAGAGGTACTTTCTATGTCAATAAAACAGAGTAGATCTATTCAGTTTGAACAGACTAATTTGTTTTCTAGATAAATTGTAAAAGATCTTGTAGGAAAAAAAAAAGAAAAATAAAAGGAAAAAAAAAGAAGTATAATTGCTTCTTAGACTAAAATAAAATAAAATAAAATAATTCAAGGGAAGGAAAAACCCCAAACCACAACAACAACAAAAAAACAACCCAGCAGAAATACCTAGTAACAGAAGAAGTATGAAGGACATATTCTACAGAAGCAAACACAAGTTACTGACACAAGCTCCTTCCTCGCTACTTTATCCATTCCCACACTTTGAGAAGTGTTTTAAATTCACCTGACATATTGTGTCTAAAGCGAATGCATATAATGGTGCTCCAGTATTCATTGGAACAGTCCCAGGAGACTCCAGAAGTATGCCAGGCAGCATTAAGCCTGTCCTCTCCTGCAGTGGGGTTCAAGGAGGGAGCATGCTTTCCTCCCACTGGGTTAGTAGCCATGCAGTGTATGAGTAAGCCAGGATTTCTTCCTGTGTCCTTCCTATTGCTTGGCCTCTTGGCTGCATTGTGAACTCAGAGAAGCACAATGGGACTACTGCAAGCAGCTTCAATTCCTTCCTTGGCAGCTATAGCACACTCTACCTCGCTGCCAGTCAGGAGGGACCATATATGGTAAGGGAAGTAAAGGGTCAAAAATTGGGCTAATGATATTTCCATTACTAACAGGTGCATGAATGCTAGGTGCCAAGTTACCTCCCTCATGCAGCAGGTTGCTTTATTCTGCTTAGACCATCTGGATTTTAATCAGCTGCACACTACTAACAACATAACCTTTTTAAAAATGGCCTCTAAATCCCTCTTTACAAATAAGGAGGCATGTTGCATTACTATGGTGAACTCTGTTCAAAAGTCTCTAAACATGGCACAAGTTACCTAAAATTGTGCTTGTGAGAAGCTGTCAGCACTGCCACTTTCGAGGGGAGAGACAAGGTGCAGTGGTGGAAACACATATGGCAACTCAATCAGTCTCAAGAAAGGGATCCTAATTAACCAAGAATAATTAAAACATACAATCTATAGCTGCCACCTATCCACCACGCTCTTCAATATGAACCACTTTTTGAGGGCAGACTGCCCTGTTCTGTTATTTTGTGCAATGACAAATTGTCACCTGGCAAAGCAATAACAATTTAAAGTTATTTTGTGCAATGACAAATAGTATCCTGGTAATGCAATAACAATTTAAAGTACCTGGAATAACAAAATGGAAATTATATTTGAAAGGCATAAAATAATAGTGAGTAAAACCCCAATGGTAAATGTACACCTGCTTTGGGCCATTTTATATCACCTCATGGTACATCTATGTAAAAAACTTCACCAAAACCCAGATTTCACACTCCTTTCTCCACAAAGATTTTTGCTGCTCCAAAAAGTGGTTTCCCCATTATACGAAACCTTGGTGCAAACCACACCTCAAACACTGTGGGTTGCTTCGGTGAAAAAGAGATACTAGAGCTAGTGAAGATCCAAGAAGGGCAACTAAAGTGACTACAAAAGCAGTGGATGAGTGCAGAACTGTGATTCCCCACATCCTGCAATACCAGAACTCAGTGTATTGAATAAAACATTAGTTTAAAACACATTAAAAAAAAAAAAGTAGTTTTGTACACAACAACTAGGGAGCTCCTGGAACTTGCTTTCCTGAAGGCTGCAGAGGCAGACAGTATCATAAAGTTCAACAAGTGATCAGATTAACTTATAAACACCAGATCCATAATGGATAGTGAAAGGAATTAGCAATGGCATAAACTCTTAATGCTTTCAAATAGAGCAACTGTGGGTGATAGGAACATATTGAGCTGCACCTTTCCAGCAGTCAGTCACTACTGGAGGCAGGACCATGCAGTACATTTCTTAGCATCTTATGCTCTGACATCACTGGAGGTTTCATATGGAACTAGAGGGAGCCTTCACAGACAAAGAGCTCTAGCAACATAAAGGACATAAAACTGTATCAGCAGTAGATTTAAGCCTCAACTGAAGTCTAAACTCAGAAATTAGGACATGCTTCCTGCTGCGAGGCAGCACTACACCCTACAACAATAGATGTACAAAATACAAATTCAGTGGTTTACAGGTGAAGGCAAACATCTGCCTGGTGCAAGGAGTCACAGATCTGGAGACAGCATATAGTGCAGCTCAGTGCTGAGATACAGGTCTAGCTGAGAGGCAGAGGGGAAAAGAGGAGGTGGAAACCTGGGTGCAAGTCATATAATACTAGGACTTAAAAGGAACAGGGAGAAAATTCATGGAAGAGGTGCATAGTTTTGGATGGATGTTTGAAATCAAAGCTTGGGGCGACATGGTGTGGAAATTCTATTGGAAAGGCAAAAATAAGGAAGAAGGCAGGAAAAAAACACCATCTAAAATCACTCCTATTTCTTTGATTTTGCTCTAGGACTGATCTTTTCTCAGTCCCTGCCTACACAAATGTGCTATGAACTTGACAGACTGCCAGCCAAGTATTGTAAAGGAAGCTATCCTGCCACTGATACAGCCGTCACTGTGTTAAATCCTCGATATGGTGGTTGTGAGGCAGCTTCCCAAATGTTAAGCCTTTGAGTACACCTACTGATTCTAAAGAACTGAGAGAACTCAGTCAGAGCTGAGGGTTTGTTCAGTTAATAAAGTGTTTTCATACCTTCAGACACGTTGTATGTTAACAGCTTACTTAAACGTGCATGTGCACACACACATCAATCCCCATGCACATACACTTTTCCTAGGTATCACCTGAGATGCCGCAAAAAAAAAGGAAGAGCCCCAGGGGTCTAAATTTCTTTTCAGATTCCTAGAATAGAGATATCACACTGAGAAGTAGCCTCAACTTCCCACCCACTCCCCTTCTCTCCTGCTAGCTTTTCTTGGTCTGTGTTTCTAGGGCTGAGGCAGTGCTAAAGCCTGCAGTCTTTTGCTAAGTGTGGATGACTTTTCTAATTAATGCCAACTGTCAGATTGCTCTGGTTATGTGAGTGTCTCTCCAATAGACATGGAGAAGTCACAGGAGACTTGCAATTACTGATCATGAATTTTAAGTTTCTTTTGTCAGCATCATGGGAGAGCCAGCTATTCTTTTGATGAACCAACTTCTATTCTGATGTTCACAAACCTCCTGAAAATCTGATGGCAGAGATGTACAAAAATGCAGTTCAGGGCGATTTAATTTTAGTTTTCAAAGACATGCTTTCAGCTAAGCTGTAGTATGACAGTGAGAACTGATAAGGTTCTTCCAGACAGCAGGAGGATGAGTAAACTCCTTTGCCAACTGCCAGATTTCATGTCTGACACATTTTAGATGTAAATCCAAGTAACTCAACGGGGAGACTACGCTCAATCACACCCACTGGGAATGTGCCTGTGTCTTCAGGCCAAGAGGTAGTAGGAAGAGAGCAAAGACAAATTCTTTCATATAAATTGTAACAATTTTATGCATGCCAGGATCCTCCTTTGGTTTCTCTCTGATGTAGCCCAGAGAGCAATGCTTGTCCCTTTGCCCAGGAACATATATTTTTAATTTTTTTTTTCCCACATGTCAAACTTGTAAAGCCAAAATAGCTGTGTAACAACATGGATCTTTGCTGAAGAGTAACATTAGGAATGCAAAAGGAAAGAGAAATCTTTTTATTGTTTCTCTGTGAAACATGATAGTGCTCAGATCCTGAAGACAAGGATTTGGGGTTTTGGTGCTACTAGCTGAGATATTGTAATCATGTGTTCCATCTCCTTAGGGCAAAAAAAAAGAATAAGGTCCAAAACAAGAGGAAGCTTGGAAATGGATTAGATTCCTTTCAGGAAGAGGAACTTTTATAGCTGTTACTGTGACACTTTGTCAAGACCAGATATACCTCTGGGAGATGGTGTTCCATCGGGTGTTCACTACTGGGCTCAGTTCAGAGGAATTAATGAGTGCTGATATTCAGCAGCCTAGATTAGGTCATGTAGAGTTTCCTGCTGGCCTATGAATGTAACTCTGTCATCAATACATGTGCATTGTATGCTCACTTTTGAAAGAAGATGTAAAGTGTGGTTCATTACCCATAATTACACATTCTAATACCCTAGCAACACAGAGAAGACATAGTGCTTCAGGCGTCCTAAAGCCCAGGCCAAATCAAGAAACAAAACCCAGGAGTCTTGATTTTTGTTCTGCTGCTCTGACCCTAAATCAAACTCCCCCCAGTAACTTCTGGGCGTAAACCACATGCGAATGCCCCAGGGTTAGTCACACTCCTAGCTCATCTTCAAGTTTAGGAACGGAAATTATTTAAATCTTAGAATTCTTTAAGATACCTATAGCATTCAGCATCACTGAGTCTCTAGACTCTTCCATAATACAGCAGCAGTTCATCCCATAATGAATATCAATTAATAGAGCTATTTAAGGCTTTGGGAAAAAAACGCATTTGTTTAATTTAAAAGCACTTAATAGTCAGCAAAGAACAAACTGGTACCCAAATCTTGTCATTTCAAGAACTCACATGATTTATTTTGGGGCATTTTCCACTTCTTGCCCAATTTACAGCCTTAGGTTATTGAGAGAGTTCAGGATGAAAATTGAAAGTGCAATTAAAAAGCATATAAATGGAAGACAAAGAGGAAAAAAATATGGTGTCTGCCACATGCACAGCACTGGCTTGTAAATTTTTTTTCTGATTTATCAGCTGGAGCTGTACTGAAGAGCTAGGAGTTGTGCAGTTCTTGTGTGGTCAACTGTCAGAACCACAGTGGCACTGCAGCAGCTGTAAGAGCTCAACCTGGGCTCCTGGACACTGTCCCCATGTCCTCTCCTTTGAGGAGTCAGTCACAACTTTTGTCCTGGACAAGTGGAGAAGGAGCTGCCTGTCAGAAACGATCTTAGCCAGTGTGCCACTTGGTTGATATCTTTAGCCCTGTAGCAAGACAGTTTTTATACTTATAATTTATACAAGATTATCACCATTACTTTTTTTCAAGGAGATATGGGTTTGGATCCTCAAGAAGTATCCCTAGCTTTATAGAGGCACCACATAGTAGTAGTGCCTCAAAATGTACTCATAGTCTACAATTCTGCATATGTATGACCAAGTACCTCACAGAAACATGTATAAGTAAACACATGCAGACCTGCTCTAATATTGTAGCCTTCATCTTTAAAAAATATTTTGGAAATAATCATTATATGATTATATCTTTTTAACATGTCAAATGTAGTGTGGGATACAGAAGCAATGCTGAAAGTATTTTTAAGACATTAGTTCCCCCTCTTTCTGAGCAGTTATGCCTGTCTTTTGTTTTCCCTTTGTAATTTACCCTGGATTTCATGCTTTAAAAAAAATAAAACCAGATCTTGGCAAATTCTGGTGACAACACAAGGCATAAGTTTAAAAATAAGCCAACTATAAGGCATCTGATTATTAGATCCATAAACACTCAGTGTTATAGTAACTTTGCAGGAACCAGGCAGGTTTTTGATACATCTCATTAGGGAATGTAGTTTTAACACAATAGGAACTCCCATTGTAATCTCCCCTTAAGGCTTTCTGTGGGATTTCTTCTAACCTAGTAACAAATTTAAGAGTTGCTAATAATCAAAGAATCACCAGGACCATACAGACAATTAACCAGATGAGACTTTGAAGACATTCAGAAGCCTGCCTTTAATGTCATTAATCTCTCTGGATAAGCAAATGTAAAATCCCGACTCCAAGAGAGTCAAGGGAAGGCAGCCATCCTGAATAGCCACTGGAAATTTGGTACTAGAGAGACACAAACTGATGAGACCCTCTACTTTCTTGTTGCTGCCTACCATGAGGGGAAAATTAGTTTTGCCACATAAACTGTGAAGCACCTTAAACATCATATTCAGGGCTGTGGGATTCATAAGATGGCACATCCTTCCTCTCCAGAAACCTCACGAGAGTCTGGAGCAATATGGATGTTTTCTATATTTAATATATAGTAAAATACTGTACATGAATAAACATATTCATTTACCATCAGCTAAATACAGCTTTTGTGGTTTCTACATAGTACTTTCCATTGTAGAAGCCTTCAGTGCCATTGTATGCACGAACTTACAGAATGGAAACTCCTCTGCAGAGCTCTGACCCTCTTGCATCAGAGGACAGGCACTGCACAGTGGTATCTGAGAAGGCTGTGGTGGGTTGACCCTGGCTAGATGCCAGGTTCCCATCAAAGCTGCTCCATCAGTCTGCCTCCTCAGTTGGACAGGGTAAAGGAAAATATAATGAAAGTCTCACAGGTCAAGATAAGGACAGAGAGAGATCACTCACTAGTATTATCGTGGGCAAAACAGACTCGACTTGAGGGAAAAAATAATTTAATTTATTGCCAATCAAATCAGAGTAGGGTAATGAGAAAAAAAGACCTAAATCTTAAAACACCTTCCTCCCACCCCTCCCTTTTCCCTAGGCTCAACTTCAAATTTCTCTACTTCCTCCTTCATAGTAGCACAGTAGGCCAGGGAATAGGGATTGTGGTTAGCTTATCACAGATTGTCTCTGCCAATCCCAGAGGCAAGAGTCCTCACACTCTTCCCCTGCTCCAGCACGAAAGACAGATCTCACATGGGAGACAGCTCTCCATGAACTTCTCCAGTGTAAGTCCTCCCAGCTGGCTACAGCTCTTCATGAACTGCTCCAGCATGAGTCCTGGGTCCCAGGTCCCTTCCATGGGGTGTAGTCCTTCAGGAACAGACTGCTCCAGCACAAGCCCCCAACAAGGTCACATATTCTGCCACCAAACCTGCTTCAGAATGGGGTCCTCTCTCCAGGGAAGAGAGATGGAAGCGCAGGCTTCTTATGGGGTTACAGCCTCCCTCAGGCATACGCCTGCTCTAGCATGGGATCCTCTACAGGGTGCAGGTGGATATCTGCTCCACCACTAACCTCCATGGGCTGCAGGGGGACAGCCTGCCTCACCATGGGAATCTCTGCTCTGGTGCCTGGAGTACCTCCTCCCCCTTCTTCACTGACCTTGCTGTCTTCAGAGTTGTTTCTTCCACATATACTCACATCTCTCTTCAGCTGCAATTGCTGGTTTGTTTTTTCCCCCCTCCTTCTTCAGTATGTTATCACAGAGGTGCTACCACAATTACTGATGGGCTCAGCCTCACCCAGTAGCAGGTTTGTCTTGGAGCTGGCTTATATTGGCTCTATTGGACACAGGGGAATCTTCTAGCACCTTCTCACAGAAACCATCCCTGTAGAAACGTGCTACCAAAACCTTGCTATACACACCTAATATAAATGTAAAAGTCTTTGCACTCTATTCTATATAGCTATTATTCACTTTGGGTTTTGCTTTGGTTTGGTTTTTTGTTTGTGGGGTTTTTGGGGGTTTGTTATTTTGTTTTGTTTTTCTCCTTAGTCACAATGTGGCCTGTGTCTGCTGTATAATCAGTAAGAGTTAACAAGGAAAGATTTGGGATCATGGCACTTACTTGGAGTATTCAGGAGTCGTGATTTTTTGCAGTGGTAGGCTGCCTCCTGCTCACAGTACTCTGCACTGATTATCATGGCTTCCAGCTGCTCTGCACTGCTGTTGTAGTTAAAGGACATGGTGTACGGCTTCTCTGGATCAGCTCCTTGGACCCTGGTTAGCCCTGTATTATTGTGCTGCACTGCAGTCCAGATCTTATCTCCTGTTAAATGAAAAAAAGATTGAAAGGGAAGTTAATAGCAAAAAACTTACAGCAAGCAGGGAACAAAAAACCAATTGAAATCTAACACTTTACTGCACTGGAGAGAGCATCAGCAGGACCCTAGGCCCCGAAATGGTCATTCGGTGAGGAAGACTTATTACAGGTCAGTGTAGCTCTCAGAGAAGTTTCTCCTTGAACCAGGTCAACCAAACACTACAGAGCTTGCTGAGCAAGAGAGAAACTACAAGTTTCCCAGGAGCCACAAAAGATCTTCAGTATCTTCTATTGCCAAGTATCTGAAGAACATTGGATACCTTTCCACTGGCTTTGGCCCCAGAAGAAGAGACATAATAATGTATCCCATGGTAGTAACACTCATCTGCAAACATAGCTGTATCTGAAAGCACAGCCCACACTATTGTAATAAGACATGGTAGCAGAGAACTGAACTGTGGCTCATGAGCTTTCACAAACTCTCTACAAACAGAAAGTGAAAACTCTCCCAAGAACGCTAAAACTGAAAGCATGTCCTTACCTCCTGGCTGGAAGTCAGATCACTCATTTTACTCAGTTCTCAGATTTTTCTACATGAAAGTTGAAGGATGCCCTGCTTGGATGATGGTACAGAACAACACATGACTCAACATCTGGAGGCAACTGTAAATGTTGATGCTTTCCATTCTCATCTTCTTAATTGCATTTACTGGCAGAGCAAGGGATTTCATAGGTGACAAAAAGCAGAACCTAGACTTGAGTACAATCTGTACTGTAACAACGCAGCTCATGACCAGCACTGGGGTTGGCATGATCATCAGGAGAACATCACAATTAGAAGCAATTAGCTTAGCAGGGAGACTGTTTCCCAGCTGGTTCTAGTGAGATAGCAACAGGCAAGACAACAAGGACAGCCTGAGCAGCCAATCTGCCAAGCTGACCCAGAGTAAAAGGCAAACTCTTTAAAAAGGATTAACAGGACTGAGCCTTACATGTGCTCCATGATCTTATTGAGTCACAACCAGTACATTAATAGTTTACCAAAGACTCTGCTTGCTTAGGGACGATACAAGATACTAAAAAGTGCAAAAATTTAAGGAAGTATACTTTAGTCATTTGACGAGAGGAAGATTTTGATCTCACTTGTAGAAACCTATGAACAGTTAAAGAGGAAGAGGCAAGACCCAGACAAGAGATTTCTGTTTTGTTATTCATGCTTCAACAGTGAAATCCTGCATAATGCTGAACCAGCTTTTTCTAAATCAATCTTAAAAGTATTTAGATAGTTTTACCAGATTACCTAGTTTGAGTTCTTGCAGAGCATGAGCTTTCCAGTTGCTGCCCAATACACCAGCATGACGAGCCCAGTAGCTTTGTGGCCACTGCAATGCATTGCAGTTGAAGTACTTTTTGTTGAGCTACAAATATCCCACAGATTACTTCAACAGAACTCTAATAGGGGTATAAAAATCCTAATGGGCTATCTGTGCAAAGACACTCAGATAATTTAATGGATTGTCATTATGGAGGCAGTCAGATGACAGGCAAGTAACAAGAACCATCTGGAGACTATTTAAAGAGGTCTGTTCTAAGGCCTGGCCACAAGTTATGGAGAAATTACTCTCCCAGTAATGCATGGTATTGACTGTAAGGACAGTTTATGCTCAACAAACCACACATTCACTCACAACATTCTTATTAACACTCAAAGGAAAGCCACGGTCAGTAGGGAGGTGGCAACCCAGTCACAGCTCCTGCATGAACATGCAGCCACCCAGGTCACCAGCTGCAGGGAGTGCCAGAGTTTGTCACTGTTTGCAGAGGGTAGCTGTGTGAGGTATGAGCAACTAGAGGATCTGCTTGGCCTGGTGGCAGAGCTGAAGGAGGAAGTGGAGAGGTTAAAGACCATTATGAAGTGTGAGAGGGGAAACAGATTTGTGGAGCTTCTCCCTGTCATCCCCAAGACAATCTCAGAAGGAGGTCATACCTCAAGAAAGGAGGTATCCCTTACCCTCTCACCATCAGAAGGAAGGTGGAGAACCAGAAGAAAGGGGAGAATGGAAATGGGTTACTACACAGGGTGGTAGGCAAACCCCCTCCTGGCCTACTTCACTCCCCAGGTCTAGTACAGCTCTCTGATTACTACTCCTTATTGGTTGTACAGGTTGGTAGTGAGGAGATTTTCAAGAAGAAATCCTAGGGCAATCAAAAGGGACTTCAGGGCTCTGGGGCGACTGCTTGAAGGATCAGGAGCACAGGTAGTTTTTTCTCCAATCCTTTCTGTAGAAAAGAAGCATACTGAAAGAAACAGAAGAATCCATCTGATTAACTCATGGCTCAGAGGATGGGGTCATAGGAGAAATTTGGGGGTTTTCTGATCATGGGGTGGTGTATATGGCACCAAGCCTGCTAGCAGCAGATAGGGTTCACCTGTCTCAAAGCGGGAAAAGGATTCTAGCCTTATCTCTCTCTACAACTACCTGAAGGGAGGTTGTAGTGAGACGGGGGTCGATCTCTTCTCTCAGGCTACCAGCAAGAGGACAAAAGGAAATGGCCTTAAGCTGCATCAGGAGAGGTTTAGATTGAAATTTCTGCAATGAAAGAGTTGTTAGCAGCATTGGAACAGGCAGCCCAGAGAAGTGGTGGAGTCACCATCCCTGGAGGTGTTTAAAAAGTGCAGAGATGAGGTACTTAGGAACATGGTATAGTGGCTGACAGTGATAGATTTACAGCTGGACTTGATGATCTTAGAGGTCTCTTCCAACCTTGATAATTCTGTGATCATCTCTATGATGGCAGACTGAAAGAGTTCACTCATAGATATGTAATTCTGTTCTTAACAGAGTTCAGGATGCTGCCTGTGGATCCTTTGAGTTGGAGCTCAAATAAACACTGCTGCAATGTGTAATATACAAAAGTTAGATGAAAATCAAAAGAAATATTACAAATTTATTGCTTGCAAAACTTACCCCAGTGGCTGTTACCACAGTCAACACTGTAGCACAATACACTGCACAGTCCTGCAGGTATATTGCTTCCAGCACAATGTGACTCAAAGCTTTCATAACACACATCTTCTACATCTGAAAGCAGTGATTCTTATCAGCCAGAGTCTCTCTTTTTCTTTTTGTTCTCTCAAGGATTGACATGAACAGAATGTTCTCTCAATGAACCTTGTAGAAGTTTAACCCCTGTCTTCACTGAAAAATCTACTAGAAAGACAAACATCAAGTTGCTGATACTGTAAGCAAGATCTAAAACCAAGAGATAATGGAATGAACTGGTTGCTTGAAATTGCAGATGCACAGTTACAAGCTCCTCCCCACCCAGAGTTATGCTGAGAAATTGCAGTAAGTCAGTGCTTACAATAGTGGCTACAATGCTGCTCAGGAAGTACAACAGCCTAATGCTAGAGTTTCAGAGCAGCTAACACTGCAGTAGTTTCCAGGCTGTGTACTTGTACACCAGGAAAGGTTCTGTGTGGGTACCTGAAAAGCCAAAAGCATTAAGATCTAGTAACTTAGAAGCAAGGAAAGATTACTAGGGAAAATTTACTAAAAGTAAAAGAGCACAAGAGTCCTGCCAAGAAGTGCTGGAAATGTAATTAATTAACCTGTTCGAAATGAGGTTGGGCAAAATATTAGCAAACATATCGTTAGCAACAAGCACTTATTAACAAGTGTGTTAGATGCACACTTTGTTGGATTGTTGTCCCCCTTGTTGGACAATGTGACACATCTTTCTCTTTATTTTCCTCTGTGATTGTTCATTAATTTTCATTGGTCTTGTTATCACTACAGCTCACTCAGCTGTCCCCCCGAGATCTGAAGTTTGACATTCAAGAGCTGCATTTCTCCACAGGATTCTCCACGTTACAACAGAGTGAAAAAAAAGGAATAGTATAAGGGAAGAATTCCAGATTCACATTTTGGATATTTCCTAATCTACACATGCTTGATCTGTTACATTTATTACTTTTACAGATCAGATCTGTGCTTTGCTGGTCACTTCAACGGTTCCCTCTATGCTCCATCTTTAAGGTAAAGGTAACCATCAGTATAGCTTTGTAAAAAATATATACTTTTGGCTCTCTGATCTAGTGTAAGGAAAGCCACAGCCACCAGCAAGCATACCTCTGGGCTGACAAAAGCTACCACCACTTAAAAGTTTGTTTCTTTTCCCTGTGCACAGTTGGTGCAGAAAGAATTCAGGGAACCACATCCTCTACTACCTTTTTTGTTTTTAACCAAAAAAACTCCTCAGGAATCTGAACAGGAAGCCTTCTGTTTAGAAGGGTGGCCCAACACATCAAAGATGCAAGACAAAAGCATTCAAGGTCAGATTGGACAGGACTCTGAGCAACCTGATCTAGTTACAGGTGTCTCCACTTGCAGCAGGGGGTTTGGACTAGATGACCTCTAAAGGTCCCTTCCAATTCTAACATTTCTGTTATTCTATGAATACAGCTGTCTGACTCGGAAGGAGGTCAAGGAATTACACTCTCACCTTGATCACTGTGTACTCTGAAGCCTACTAACAGCAATCTGTGAGCTTGCATTTCAGGCATGCTTCAGGAACCTATGTAAGAAACATAGCTCCCATCTAGACATGCACATAGATCACTAGAGCTGGAAAGGAGTGCAACAACTGTCTGCAACTTAGCTCCAGGACTTGCATATGCCTTTGCAGAGGGATACTCAAGCACAGATTATGTCTATGGCTTTTGAAAATGGGGCTTCAAATATTCTTCCTATTTTGCAATATGAGGATTAGGTTTTTCAAAGAAAAACTAAAATCACACAGAATCACACAGAATCACAGAATATTAGGAGTTGGAAGGGACCTCGAAAGATCATCTAGTCCAACCCCCCTGCCACAGCAGGATTTCCTAGACCAGGTCACACAGAAGCACGTTTACTCTGATTTTATTTTCATACTTTTAGACAGTGACACTGTAATCATAGAGGCACCCCAAGCTGAGTGCCACTAGCTCCTTCTAGCCATTTCCATATCTGGAAACTATCTAACTAGGCAGATAAGGCTCTCTTTCCCTTTATTTCAACAAAGAAGTTATCATTATCCTTTTATATCTGTCCGTACTATATAGCTTTTTCCTGTTTACACAATTTAATGAGCTCTCCCTGCACTTGTGAATTTACAATGAGAATGAAAAAGCTCTTCTCCAGGTAAAGGTCACTGTTTATTTATATCTTCTATTATTGTACTTTATTATTTTATTACTTTCTCAGCTTGGTAAAATTTCAAACACACACCAGCTGAAAGTCATTCAATACCCAGTAGGAGAGTGTAGCCACATATTCTACTGCATAACCTGGACAAGTTAAATGTAGCCTTGAAAAGCAGATTTCCTAAATGCTTGTTAAATTATTCCATAATTCAAAGGTGACAATGCTTTAATTTCAGGGTAATGCTATGGCTTTATGACTTTACAGTTTTATTTAATAGACCAATTTACCAGGATATTATGCTACCTGTATTTGGTCCTAGGAGATGCTTTTACAGCATGGGACTACCATGCATTCAGCACATTTTAGACCTTCTGATTGGCCTCACCCATAGTTCTATCATCTTGCTGGAAGCCTCCAAGTTGCTTTTGATGGCTCACAAATTAAATTGTGGGAAATTAGAGCAGCTGCAAAACTGGCTTTCAATGAGTTCTGTATTGTCTAATTCTCATTTTTATTCTTCAACTTGAAATATCTCAGTGGAGCATATTTCACCCATACAAACTGCATCACTCCTTTGTGATTTAGGAGGTTTGTCACAAAACAAGATTATTCAAACTGATTAAATTGCCAACAAGCCAAACATACGGTAAATGCTACATGAGAGAAAAAAATTGCTCTGAGAGCTCATATGATGCATTTGTTTCATGGTGCCCTACACTGAATGCCAAATATTGTCCTGAAAGCTGTACCTATAACTACAGGAGGAATCACACAAAGGACAGACCCTCCTTGAACACTGTACTGTTTAAAGATGTAGTTGCAGTTTAACCCAGCTGCTCCAATGCATACCCCTAAAAGAACATAAAACCACAATTTTTTATCGCAAACAGTTTTAATTCTCTGACTCTGAGGTGTTCCCTGCGCCTCCTGTGAAAACTTTTTTTGTTAGTCTACTTTTTTGATTTGGTTTGGTTGGTTGGTTTTTGTTTGTTTGTTTTTGTTTGTTTGTTTGTGGTTTTTTGTTGTTTCGGGGTTTTTTGTTGCTTTTGGGTGGTTTTTTTTTTAAATCTGCTGGCTGACCTAGCAGTACTTCCTTTTATAGCTTATGTTGTGCTCATGAGCCTCCTCCTAGTTTCTGATTCAGCTGCTTCCAGCCAGTGCAGAAGTACTGCAACCCATTTCCATGGAAACAATTCTTGGGGGGTTCCCAGCCCCCAGTCTTGCATGCAGTCTACTCTCCAATGATACTGGCAGACTGCATCTGTGCATTCCTCAGGGATGCTCAAGCCTGGAACCGTTCCCTGCCTGTAAATCCTTCCTGTCAGAGAGCAGCCGTGCAGGAAGGAAGGCACCACACTCCTGTCTCTATCAGCCATCCTGCCCCAGCCCTGGCAGAAAGGGAGGAGCTGGGTTCCCAACTGTTTTACACCTCAGTCATGAAGTTCGCTCACTTTGAGCTCACAGTTTGAGGTGTCTGTCAGAATGACCATGCCAGGCAGTTCTGATGGAAGAGAACAAGACATCTCTTCTGCAACCCCTTGCATCCTCATCTCCCATGTTGTGCTGAAGCCCAGAGATAGAAAGCTGTTATCCTGCCAGCCTACCTCTTGATGATCCACATTTCTGTATTTCCTCTACTACAGGGTATCTACTACAAGCAGTGAGAAATATTCCTCTCCAAAAATTCAAGAGGCAGTCACTAAACTACTTCCTAGTGCAAAATGGTCACTTCACTGTGGTCACACATGTGACAACAGTGCAGTTCTCTCTGACTCAGTCCCCTTCATCTTACATCTAATTTCTGAGCACTGCAAATGTGGCAGGAGAAGGATTAAGTTGGAGCAACTGTTGTTAAAAGGTAAAGGTTAGAGGAAAATATCGACTGTTACATTCTTCTGTAATAAAACTTCCATGGGGTGCCTCCTGCAAGTGTGGTGACAGTGAGGAAGGCCTGAAGTCCTTCTGCTATGATACTCAGCAGAACACAACAATTTCCCTGAAAAACACAAGGTAGCTTTTGACAGCACAAGGCCTTTGACATAACATAAGAACTAAAGGGTTTTCATTTTATGAAGATCTGGAATACCTAATGACAATTCAAAACCAAAATGCATCAATTGTCAGAACTATACTGTGCCAAAAGACCTGTAGTGTTTGAGAGGATAAACTGTAAATCTTTAAAGGTTGTCTTTAATCTAACGAGTAGTAAATAATTTGTAAGGGATTCCCATTTGTTGTTTTCTCTAGTAATAAAGTCAATCACAATTACAGACAGCAAGCTGCATTAAAAAGAAGACAAACAAGAAACAATTTAAAAAGGCACTCCAAAAACTTCCTTAGGAAGTTCAAAGTTGTAAAATCTAAACTAGCTCATTTTGAAAATCTCAGGGAGTTTCACCATTTAAATCTTTGTCCTACAATTATGTAGTCCAGGTAATAAAAACAGAATTAAGGGCAAGACCTTCTCCTCCTCCTTCTCCTCTCTTACTGCCTCAGCCTAACCAGTGGCAGCCTTCCTTTCCATATGAGAGTCAAGTCCACAGGAAATGTAACGAGGTTTGAATCATATAGAATCATAGAATAGTTACAGCTGGAAGAGGCCTTGAAGATCATTGAGTCCAGCCTTTGTCCTAGCCCTATCAACTCGTTAAATGATTCATGGTGACTCCTCTATCAGTGTAATTGCTACACAAAGTAAAAGGAGACAATGTCTTATGGAAAATGGATCAGTAAATTCCATAAGTAGATGAACTGAGAGTCTTGTGTGGAAACAAAGGGAAAGTGGATATTGTGGACAGTAATACCGCCAGTTCCACGATTATTTTGGGAACATCAATGCGTATACCCACTACAAGGACTGAAGTCCAGCCAGCTACACTTTGTACTAGTCTCCCTCTTTGTTACTCCAGTGTGCTCCTTGTTCACAGCAAAGTGAGCAAAGCTGAACCGCTGTGGTACCTTCCTCAAATAGCTGATCAAATATCATAGTGCAAGTGGAACACTTAAACTATGTAGACACTTCAGCTACAAATAAAGCTTGTATCCTCCTGAATTCAACCCTCTTTACATGCATGGAATATGTACTAGATGGAAAAATAAAAAATTGATTGTTGTTAGCTGAAGGAAAAAAAAAAGGCTAGAGGCAATTTATGTAAAATTACAAGTATAACTCTGACAATCTCCTTCATATCTTCTTAGAATGCCTCACTTCGAGGTTTAAACACAGTTTCTATACAGTTTTCTGAGATGGAGAAAACAAAGCTTTACCTTTCTTGCATCAGAAAAATAGGCAATATTTGCTTTTTGAGAGGAGACTGCAAAAAAGAGATGATCCACAACAGATACATTTCTGTTCATCAATTATTTTGTTTCTTATGGCAGTTTCAAAACAAGATATTGGACTATCATTAAGACCAAGGATAAGGACTTATCTTTCCCTGGTCTGCACACCTGCAGGACAAAAAGGGAAATAAAAATAATTAAAAAATCAAAATATTTGAGGACAGGACAAATATCTGGCTAGGATAAAATTAACCATTGATCTAGTCAGGGCAACTTCTAAGCATTATTGATTTGGTAGCCCAGCATCTGCATACAGTAAACCAGCAGCAGTAAAGAAGTAGTGACAGAATGACTCAAGTGTATTGTAAACAAATCTTTCAGATATCAAGGGTAAAATTTACTCTGGAGGAGATGAGGAAAGTTCATTATAAAGACTTTCCATACAGCACAGCAAAACAAGTACATAGATGTAGGTTGCATGTCTCTAGACTTTGAAGAATATGATTATTAGCATTTAAGTAGTACTTGGGATAGATCAATACATTTCTAAACAATTAGACACAATGACAGAAAGACTGCCAGCCCAGGAGTTCAGATGGTCCATTAGATATTTTCTGTACTAACTGTCATCAATCTGTTCAGTGGGAAGTGATAATTAATTCAATTTGGCTAATTATCACACTATTAGCCTACAGGGAATATTTCTTTCCCAGCACTGGTGGTTGTTCATTACCCCAAAGCATGACAAGACACATTCTTTTTGTATTTCATGCAAAAAAGTGTGCAGGTAGAGCACCATGGATGATGGACGAAGCCAGGTGAAGCATGCAAAGCTAGTTCACATTCCCACATAAATGGCCCTGGAAGCAAGCTAGCCAGCTTCCCATGGTGGTGAATGCAATAATCCCAAATTAATAATCCCTGAGTGGACCCCCACAAATCCTCATGATGTCTCTCTCATATCATGCAGCTAGATAGGATCATGGTTTGAGCACATATACCTGGTTCACTTCCCTCACCATACGCAAATTTGGTGTGGATTCCTCATTGTTTTTAAAAATTGATTAATTTTCCTGTGAAAGTGACTCTGCTTTATGTATCACGGGTATATAAAATGAAGAAAACATTATGTTAATAAGGTGCTGGGTATTTTTGTTTGTTTGTTTGTTTTAATCTAGTTTTGAGTTTGTCATTGAACTGTCTCTATTACTATTGTAAAAAATGCAAATGAACATCACTTCTGCCAATGAGGTCTATTTGCTTTCGTTCTTCACATTCTAACTAGCACTGGATTATTTACTTTTAACCTCTTTGTACAGATATCTTTCTGCGCATTTAATTAGGCACAATATTGTTCCTTTCAGCCTCCCATTTCAACAACACATTTTACAAGAAATAAACAGCCTTCAAGAGAAGTCCTTCTAAAGTGCTTCAAACACTCTTCCTTCCTGACCAACTTAAATAATAGCATGTCACCTACAACTTTTGTCACCTTGCTTTTTCAGCTACTTCTCCAGACAATGAATAAATATATTTACCTACTCCAGTATCTGCAGATATCCTGTGACACTCTACTGTTAAATTTCATGCCATGTTGAAAATTGGCTTTTTATCTTTTAATGCTTTCTTCCTTTTTTTTTTTTTGTCCCTACAAAACTTCCCTTATGTTATTTCTCTCTCTCTCCCTGTCTTTGTACAATTATCCAATTCCCTCTCAAAACACACAATTGCAATTTTCTAGTTTCTTTGGAATTTTTATTCAACAGTGGGCTGTTAAAGTTGACAGGCTGCAGAGAAATCACTGGGACCACAGACTATGCTTGCATATGCAGATCACATGTTGAATGCCTATGGCCAGACATTGTATGTGAGAAAGCTGGTGTTAATCTGCCCTGTAATAACTGGCTATAAACAAGATTCCTATCTGTTTAATTAAACAGGTAAAAATTAGGAAGAACTTTAAACGAATGTAAGTGAACATTAAGGAACAACACTGTTCTCTAAATGCAATTGATTCTGCTTGTTTCTGATGATCTGATTCCTTCTTTGACTTCATCCTTCACAGATTCAAGGCAATGACATCTGGGAATTACTCTACTTTTAAAAGTACCAATGGAGTCATTTCCCCAGATTTTCCATTCCACCTCCAAATTTCTTCAGGCTGAACACGTTTCAGGCATAAAGAGGCTACTGTTTCTTGAACTGTATAAAAAAAGAACTGTCAGCCTGACTGAAAGTAAAGCTTCATTTAGCCCAGGAGCCCACCTCTGCCTTCAAGAGTGAACTGCTATCCAGGGAAGTGAGGGAAAGCAAAAAGTTGTCCTGAAACTCATTTCCATTTCCCAATGATCTTTGCCTCACAGCTACCTGAACTGGGACCAACCTTGTGGTCAGCAGGTCAAGGGAGGTGATTCTGCCTCCCTACTGAGACCTCACCTGGAGTACTGCATACAGCTCTGGAGCCCTCAGAACAAGAAGGACATGAACTTGTTGGAGCAGGCCTAAAGGCCACAGAAATGATCAGAATGATCAAAAATGATCTTTCCTACAAAGAAAGGCTTAGAGAGTTGGGGTTATTCAGCTTGGAGAAAAGAAGGCTCCAAGGAGACCTTATTGTGGCCTATAGGAAAGATGGAGACTGTCTTTTTAGCAAGGCCTGTTGTGACAGGATAAGGTATAATGGTTTTAAACTAAACAAGGTAGTTTTAGGCTAGATATGGCAAAGATATTTTTCACAATGAGGGTGGTGAAGCACTGGAACAGGTTGCCCAGATAGGTGGTAGAAGATTCATCCCTAGAAACATTCCAGGTTGAATAGGGCTTTGAGCAATCTCATCCAGTTATAAGTGTCCCTGCTTTCTGCAGAGGGGTTGGGTTAGATGACCTCTGAAGGTCCTTTCCAACACAAAACATTCTATAATTATATGGACTAAACCTTCATGTTTAATTGCACCTTCTGAATCTATCAGACAAAACTGCAGCTTTTTCCAGCCTGGTTTTTTTTTCCATCTGTTGATACATTGGTCTCATTGATGGCCTATGGTAGCAACTTTCAGTTTGAATTATTCAATGCATCAGGAAAAAGAAAACAAACAACCCCTCTGCTACTAGATATCAAATCCTGATATCTAATAATTTAACAGTCCCTTAGCTCCTATAGGGTGAAAAAGAATTAATCTCTTTTCACTTTCTCTATGCCACATAGGATCCCCATCCTTTCCTGTGATGGTTCTCTCCACCATCTTTTTAATTTGTTTACTCTTCCCACACATGGAAGCTATCCATGCATATGCATTTGTCCATTCACAAGAGGTGGAGTACGGATTATGTCAATTAACAATAATGTTAAATTTTTTGTCTCTGTTCCTTGTATGTTCCTAATATAACAACACAGAATTTAAATTTTTGGCTTTCCCTGATTCCTGATACTTTCAGAAAACTCTACAGAATCATTAACCATAAGGAGTAACAAATTCAGATGCACCTCTGAGTATGTAAGTTATTTTCCCATACTTTCAGTTAATCTATTGCTGTAAACAATTTCCTGTAACAATAAGGTACGTCCCCAGAAAGACAAGAAGTTCTTGTGATTATGTCACCCAAATCATATTTAGAGGATATAGAAGCATAACCCAATTGTACCTTAGACTTTCTGAACAACTGCAAAATAGTAATTTCTTTCTGTGTCTCAGTCCTCTTTTATGCAACAGGAAAAATAGAGATGCATGCCAAAACTTTTCCCTGCATCAAATGAGACATATAGGGGAAGAGATGCAAAGAAGAAAAAATTTTCCAGGTGAGGAAGTTCTGTCAATTTTCTCCATCTCCACTTTTCTTTTAACTAAAATAAAATGTCAGCAAGTTCATTATAGATAGTGAGAAAATTAGGTATATGCCTTTTGGATTTCTGCCAGATGAAATTAATTTGAGGAAAGTAGATGCTTTCTGGAAGGAGTTTGTCAAAAATCCTACTTCTTCTGCTGAGATAAAAAGCACTGACAATGTTTTGATCACACATATTTATATGATAAATAATAAAAATGAGAACTTTTCCCATACTGGAGATCAAGGAAGGATATTCAGACAGAAAAATAAAACTTTGTTTCAATTATTACAAGATTCAACAACAGTGAAGGAGAAACATCTTATTAAATATTTGTTACGCTTGAATAAAAAAACATACTTAATTAACTGGTGTGCATTTAATTAACATAATGATTGCCCAATTAAATCAAAATGAAAATTTAATTTGAGACACTTTTAAGTACAAGGAGATTAAGGATAAAATATGAATATCCTGAGTCCTTAGTTTTCAGGATTAAGTGTGTGTGGGTGATATGTGGCAAGATAGCTCAACCAGAATTAGCAATTTATTAATGGGTAATAAAATATTCTTTCATCCACACCTGGCCACGAGAAGAAAAAAATGCTAAAGAGGAAATTTCCTCCCCATTACAAAAATAAAAAGCAGAAAGGACACTCTCTGCCATCTACCCCAATCCACAACACAGGCTATGTAATCTTATCTCATACCCTTCCATGACAGTCATATATGCAAAATAAGACCTGCTTAAGGGTTGAATTTGCAATACAGGTGTATTAATTTGAAACAGTTTTTATTTAAAATCTACAGAACTGTAAGGTTGAAAAGTCTCATCCATCAGGTCACTTGCCCGTCTCTTGCTCTGCTACCTGTCTCTTTGGTGTTCTTCCTCCCAGAAGCTTTCTCCTCTATACAGATACTCAGGATGATTAAGGTTTCTATTCACTGTGATACCAACATCAGGGAGTCATGAGAGGTCTGCTGCCTCCTAGGAGCTAAGATCCAAGACATTGCTGAAAAGGTGGCACAACTTGTTAAGAGGACCAAGTACCACCCACTGTTACTCTACCATGTGCACATGAATGATAATGTGAGCCAGAACCTGGTGGGCAGAATCAAGGAAGGAAGACAAGAGATGCAAAGCCCTACAGATGCAAGTGAAAAACACTGGCGCCCAAGTTATCTTTTCCTCCATTCTACTCATTAGAGGAAAGGGAACAGCCAGAAATAGATGTATAACCACTCCCACTATGTGGTTGGTGCCATCATGAAGGTTTTGGCTTTTATGACAATGGGACATTCTTTGATGACTATAACCTGTTAGGGACGAATGGAATACACCTGTTTTGAAGATGCAAGGGAATCTGTGGCAGTAGGCTGGCCAATGTGGTGAGGCACAATTGAAGAGTTTGTCAAAAATCCTACTTCTTCAGCTGAGATAAAAAGCACTGACAATGTTTTGATCACACATATTTATATATTTAATTATTTATATTTTATTATTATTATTATTATTTACATTACTATTTATTATATTAATTTTATTATTTATCATTTATCAGTACTCCGGGGGCACAATACAAGATGACAGTGCTCATCTCATAAGCCAGGGCAACCAAAGCAGCAACAAATGTCCCTTATCTACCCTTCAAGACAAGAGCCAGAAGGACAAGCACCTGAAAGGTGTGTGTGAGTATTGTCATACACTTGCACGCCAGCAGAGAAACCTTCTTACTCGGTTACCTCTCTGAAATGCCTATTCACCAACATACTCAGCACAGGGAATAAACAGGAAGAACTGGAGATGTGTATGCAGTCACAGGTCCATGATCTCATGGCAGTTATAGAGGCATGGTGGGATGGGACTAGAATGCTGTCCTGGATAGCTATGTACTTTTTAGGAAAGACAGAACAGAGAGAAAATGTAGTGGAGTTGCTTTTAATGTAAGAGAGCAACGGGAATGTACTGAGCTCTGCCTAAGGGGGAATAATGAATGTGTTGAAAGCTTATGGTAAGAGTTAACAGGCAGTCTAGAACACAGGAAGTCACACCTAGACATAAGGAAAACCTTTGTTCCTTTAAAGGTGACAGAGCACTGCAGCAGGCTGCCCAGAGAGGTGATGGAGTCTCCTTTTGTGAAGACTTTTAAAACCTGTCTAGATCATAGAATCATAGAATCACAGAATGGCTGAGGTTGGAAGGGACCTCAAAGATCATCTAGTTCCAACCCCCCCACCATGGGCAGGGATGCCAATCACTAGACCAGGTCACCCAGGGCCACATCCAGCCTGGCCTTGAACATCGCCAAGGATGGGGCAGCCACAACCTCTCTGGGCAACCTGTTCCAGTGCCTAACCACCCTCCTGGTAAAGAAATTCCTCCTAATCTCTAACCTAAATTTCCCCTCTTGTAGCTTATAGCCATTTCCCCTTGTCCTATCACAGTTTGAGAATTTAAAAAGTCTCTCCCCTTCTATCCTATAGTCCCCCTTTAGGTACTGGAAGGCAGCTATGAGATCCCCTCGAAGCCTTCTCTTTTTAAGGCTGAACAACCCCAACTGTTTCAGCCTTTCCTCGTAGGGGAGGTCCTCCAGTCCTTTAATCATCTTTGTGGCCCTCCTCTGGACTCTCTCCAACAGGTCCACATCTTTCTTATGTTGAGGAGCCCGGAACTGAACACAGTAGACGTGTTCCTGTGCAACCTGATCTAGGCAAAGTTGCTTTAGCAGTGCAGTTGGACTACTGTCCCCAGAGGTCCCTTCCAACCCCTATCATTCTGTGATTCTGTGAAAGGCAGCATGCTCATATGAGAGGAGATATTCCTGCTTAAGTCATACTGGAAAGGTTTACAGCTAGCTCAGTTCAAAGAGTTTAACAATCATTCTCAAATCTAGTGTTCTAGTAAAGCAGAGAAACTCTGCTTTACAAAAGAATATTTGAATTCTGTTTCTACATCTTTAGTAAAAAACATAAACATCTCATTAGAAGTTATGGCAATACTAGGAAAAATACATCAGCTGTGCTCTATATAAGGTGCAAATACTACTGTAAATAAGACACCAACAGTACAGATGAGTCCTTTAAACTCAGTTTAAAAATCACTTTTACAGGGATCCTATTTAAGGAAACAGCTCAGAGTCAAACCTCAGTTACTCCCAGTTCTCTGCTTTTTCACCACTAATGAGAGAACCATGATTATGAGGTCTTCTTAGTAGCATACAATGATAGACACATCAATAATATTAGAGCCAACATAAAGCACCAAAGACAAGGTTAGGTCATTACCTGTTATATTGCAAAAGACACGGAGTGGTCCGAGTGGTCCACTTCCATCAGAATCGATGTAGAAGAAACCTGATGTCTTCCCTTGGTGTCGGTAAGCTTCACAAGATTGTTCATAGACAGCTTTAAAAGAGAGCAATTGTATCACAAACGGAGAGAAAACAGACATGAGTACTGCTTTAATCACTGTCATAACATAAACTGTTGGTTCACTGCTGATTAACATCTGGAGGAGTTTACTGTATTTGGACCTGAGTCCTGGCTCATAATTCAGCATGTATTTAACTACTTCCTTGACCTTAATATATGCTGGCTTTAAAGATGTGGGTATTGGACTTATTTTAGTCTAAAGTATGTAAATACTCAAGTAAATGGATAAGAACTTTCACCATAAAGTTATGAAGTAATACATATATGAATCCACATATGAATGATATTTCAAATACATATGTAGATACACACATGTCTACATGATTTACTATCTAGGCACATGCTCAGGTGTTATCAACACAGATGGCATATTTTTGCCATTCCTCACCTTCCCTGCAGGATATTGTTAACAGGCACCTATAAACCCCTGCCATCATCTACTACCCAAATGAAAAAAAGCCATTTTACCCTAGCAGAAAAGCTCAAGCTCAGATATGAGTGATGTCTTTATGCTTTAGACCTATTTTTACAGAACCTACTCTTTCTCTCTGCTTATCAATATTCTACTTTTGGAGAATTAGTGCCTGTGAAAATCCAAGTGGTAATAAAACAAATACAGCAGCTCACCAAGAGCAAGAACAGGAGGAAAAGCTTCCACAGGCCAATACAACTCTTCGTATTTAGGCATGATTTCAGGCAAGATACTGTCATTTCACATGGGGCAAAAAGAAAACTCCCTCAGATGGGGAGTTAAGAGATATCAGAAAGTCATATATATGATCTTGAATCTTGAACAACAGCAACCTTAAATCCCCATTGCAGAAGGACTGATTTGTTTCTATTTTTTTTCCCACTTTCTTAAACACTTACCTTACAGATTGACTTAGATCAAGATTTCCTTTTTTCTTCCTCTGAGATGGAGTTATTTGGAAGATACAGCAAAGGAAATACAAGCAAGCAGAATTACCCCTAATCTTTAAGTAAGCCTTTCAATGCTACCAGTAGCAGAACACTTAGAAATATATTTGGACATCATCTTTGGTCTTTTGGACAAATCTATCTTTTTCTTACACCTTAATTTCAAGAGCTCATTTAGTCACTATTTGCATATGCATACATCATTATACAGCAAACACAGGACTTACATGGATTGGGAGATACTCAGGGAACTTGTGTCAGGGAATTTGGGGAACCCATTTGTTAGCCACTGTAAACCTTTTTTCCAGGCCCCTTCAACTCTTGAGGCAGCAGAGCCATACTGTTAAATTTGATATGGTATAATATCTGTTGTGTCAAGGCTGTAAATACAACTGCAAAGTTCCCAGTGCTTTTCTTCTGGAAGGAGCTCAAGATCTGTAGAGCAAGTGCAGGGAGAGCACTTGCTTGTCACTTCTGAAAAGCAGTCCCAGCCTCTCCTACAGAAGGCAGCAATGGCTCTGCGCCAACAGCAATAGCTCCCCATTCCCACTCCTGTGCAGGCATGGACTCGCATCCCTCCTTTCCCCTCACTCCCCAAAAGCAATTTCTCTAATGTAACAGATTTCAGAAAGGCTTAAACAGTAGCCTTGTCTGACTATTATTCTGAAGGATGCTATAAGACAGTTCATACTCAATTTTAATGGCATTTGGACATTTCTTCACTTCTACCAACAAAATAGAATAACAATTCTAGGGGCTCCGATGCCAATCTGGTTATGAATTAAGAGTCTCACCAGTCAATCACTTGTACCACTGACTGAAACATGCTCTTCCTTTTTACATTTCTCTACTGACCAGAAATATTTAGCAGGCAGAACACCACTAAGTCCTAAATATGCACAGCATTACACTTCCTGGAGTTAAGAAGCTGCTTATGGTACCCAGCACCTGGTGAGACAGTGCTTTAATTAGTATCTATCCTGTAATAATAGAATTAAGAAAGCTTCTTCCTGACTGCCACTAGCCTGATGTAGAAAGCACTGTAGGAGCCCAGAAGATCTCTAAATTCTCCCTCTGATAGTTGGCCAAGAGTACATATTAAATGCAAATAAAATCCCCAAACCAGAATCTATTCTTCTGCTGTTCACAACCTAAGGGGATAATAGAGTCCCTTGGTCACTGAAGTGCTGACAAAAGCAATTGGGATATGGAGGGTCAGGAGAGACTAACAGATGATTAAGCAAGCAATCAAGGAATCATGGTTTGATCAATTTGCAAAGTTCTCAAACTGCAGTTCATGTAGTAAGTTTGCTGTCATCATCATTACAGGACACTTTATCTTGTCTCATTAGGGAATATGCCAATTGCTTCCCCTGAATTGTTTGCTGAGGTTTTCTATTTTTTTAATGCAAAGGATGGTGCAAGGGGCAGAGACATAAAACTAGTATGTTGTCAGTGAATTGGCACATCTAGAAAGTCACTCTGCGCCATAATCTTTTTCTTACTAAGTATTTTGCTGCTTCTTGACTGTCATTTTGGCTGGAGCCCAAATACCTATTCTTCAAATTAATAAAGAAAGATGTGAAGATTCAGCCATTAGTATTATGGGCAGATGCAAACAAAGATGATCTACTAATTTTTAGATGGCCCCTTTGTCATTGAACTTTAGAAAAAGAAGGCTGCACAGAGCTAGAAATCACTCTAGGAGTACTCAACTGGTGTAAACCTGAAAGGATGCATGAGCACCAGTGAAACTACAATTAGTTTGCTGGAGCAAAATCCATCCTGATATGTTTTCCTTTTAGTTACATGAAAACTCCAACAGTAAACAGTAAGGAGCATCAGAAGTGAGAAAAGGTTACAAACCTCAAGCTCTAGCACATGAAAGTTTCTAACTATCACAACTTAGAGAAAAGCTGTTTTGGTGGAGAGGTTACAGTTGCTGCCTGCTGACAGTTTCATATGTCTGTATGTTAAGCATTTGGTGCTGCATACTTCTAGACTGGATGGGCCATTGCTTTTTTGTTCTCTTTTTTTGCTATTTTATGCTGTATAATGCATTAAAGGAGAAAATGATATTTGTTTTCCAGTCACTGATAGATGCCCCCACAGACATTTCAAGCACATCATCCATTCCAAGCTCTGCTCAATATCTTTGCAGGGCGAGCCAATTGCTTTTTTTCAGAACAAAGTTGTCCAATTCCATTTGCTGAAAAAGGTTCTATTACCCCAGTAACAACAACTTGGAACTGTCTTTATAGTTCATTGAAAGAGAAGACCTCTTTGCAGCAATTCTTCTCTTTATGCAATCAGAAATAACATACAAACATAAAAAACCTGATGAGTAGTCAGCTGTGACTGTTGAGACCACAGATCCTTAACTTTGAAAACTGCCCTCATATTTATGTTCCATTTTGTGCCAGAATTCTCTGATGTTGATGGAGATGTGACTGTTTTGGGAACAGTAAGAAACTGTAGTTTTCATTAAAGAGTCACTAGCCATTTATGTATGTAATAAAGCCTGACTTTCAAAAAGCAAGCACCAAGTGTAATGATGGCACGGTTGACAAATGCATACATTTAAATATCAAACAATGTTTACAGTTATTACACCTTTTTTATAACAGAGAGGTGTTCACCAGTTCATACAGAGTAGAATCTATCAAAAACTTTCAAGCATTGTTTTTAAATTTAAAAAACTCAGAATCACAAACAAAAGCAGTGATTTTATTCCTTTCTGTGAAGTATGTGAAATGTTTATACTTTCACTCCTTCAGGTGTGTTTTCAAATTTTAAAGTGTTCACCAACATTGTTGGATCAAAACAACAAAACTAGTGTTCTGATTAGGCTGCTCATGCAAAGCATTTCTTCTCATTAAAATGGTTAATCAAGCACTTTTTGAAAACATAACTTTGAAAATGAAACATCTAAATTGTCTTTTGTCTCAAAGAAGTTTTCCTTCTCTAACCCTACCACACTTTTTTGGACTAATTTTGACTTACAGTACCCATTTAAGATAAAATTACAGTTTTCTAGCAACATTTGTTTCACTGAGCCAGAATCATTGAAAATCACAGTTTATGACTTTCAGCTCCTGCTGTGTTTCTTCAGGCCCCTTCAGGAATGAGCTGTACTGCCAGGCAGCAACATCACTGCAGCTCCCGCCACTGAACTCCCTCAGGCAGTCAGGATGAAGCTGTTTGCTTACAAAGCTGCATTCCATGAGTTCTCAATGGGAAGAGATGTCAGCAGCACATGAACCCATGCTACTCCCTGGCATGTATGTCTTGGACGTCACAGTAAGGTATGGCAGGTAAAAGCATTAAGGTAAATTACAGCAAGAGGCAAAAAACAAAGTGGAAAAGGTGTCACACCAGCAGGGCTGTGGGTGGTAAGAGTGGCAGTTCCAGGAAGACAAACCAAGAAACAGCTTGACTCCAGGGTCATAGATTTAGTAATGGAAACTGGACATCAGAAATACTTGTCTTAGTTGGGTGGTGTTTGGGTTTTTTTTAGTGGGTTTGTGGGGTTGGAGGTTTTTTTTGTTTGTTTTGTTTTACCCCAGAGTCATTTACAAGCTATAACATTGGACCCTGTGCTGACATTTTTGCAGTGCTCTTTAAGGAACTTTTTCTTAAAGGCCACTGCTGTGTTTCACAAAGAAATTTAAAATCCTCCTAGAGCTAGCTATTGAAACTGATGCAGCCTGAGAGCCCCATTCTTCATACCAAGAGCTGCTTCCCTAAGTACTATATATGCTAGGATGAGCCATGCTGCTGGTGTTCAGGCACGCACAACACTAACAGAGTTCAAGATATCTATCTCCCCTTATAATCCTCTGTGAAACACATACACCAAGTTTCTCCCTCAGGTATCTCTTTCAGCTTTAAGTATCTTAAATTAAACTAGCTTTTCAGATCAACAACTTGTTCCATCAGAGCATTCATTTTGAACACTGCTTTAATCACTGATCATAATAGCCATTCCTCTAGTTCACACTTCTCATCTTCCAAGGTGCTTAAGAAATGTTTTGTCAAACCTTGATCAGCATTTATGAAATAAACACTTTATCCCCAGTCAGGTCACCATCACCCAGTTCTACATGTTCTCCTATATCTCCTGGGATATAAAGATTCATAAGCTCAAAAATCAACATTATGGAAACATGCACATCACATATTTTTTCAAGCCACATACACTACACCGTACAGAAGCATAATAGCAAAACTATAAATATGCACTTTAACTGATCAAAGTTTAATCTATAGATCCATGATTCAGACTTCAATGCCAGAAAGGCATCAAGAGATTTTAATGTCATTAAAATAACCTATTTTAACCTTTTGTGTAAAATCAGCTACAGAATTTCATTTTCTAATTCCTGCATCAAGACCCTCAAGGGCTGGTCAGCAGAGCTCATGCAGTAGCTTTCTGCACCTGCAGTCAGAACTGACAGGGCTAGGATTTTCTCTGCAATTGAAACTTCAGCTGATTCAGTACAGTGCAGGAGCCTGAGAAGTTTTAAATATGAGCAGTTTCATCACTGTTCAGCTCTTTGAAGTATCTTGAACCTGTTAATCCAACTGTTTTAATTACAGTCCTTAAATGAGAAGAGATTGTATCCTTGCCATAGCTGAAATCTTTCATAGCACATGGTTGAGCACAAACATTTGCAAAGATCAAACTGCCATCATTTCCAATAAAACATCATTTCATTTAGTTTTTCACTTACTGTTACTATACTGAAATTTGGTTTCCAGTCTTGCTTTTGCCCTAACTAGTCAACCACCAGCCTCCTTGAAAACCTTCACTAAACACATCCTTACTGTTTCACTGTGGAGCTCCGTGACAGGTAACAGAAGCCTTTAGCTGGCCTCAGTTTTCCCGAGTACTTAACAACTCTGTTTCCTTTGCGCCCATGTTTCTAACTTATAAAACCTCTCTCCTCTCTCTCAGACCACTTTTATTTCATATTTCACCTCAAGTTCTATTTTGGCTGAAGGAAAAAAAAAAAAAAGACTCTTCCTTGTGCAAAGACTTGAACTTCTGCAAATAATCCTTGGGAGCAACACATTTCAAGCTGCCTCTCTTCAATGGATGAACAAACTTGTTACTGTAGTATTGCAGTTTCTAGATTAGATTCTCAAAATCTGATAAAAGTAGCTAATAATTTTCACTTTCTCAGAAGATGACAACATTTTATGGGGATATAATAAATCAAAAAACATTAAAGAGACCTAAAGAACTTTATTTCATTGGGAGGTTTCCACTCCTTGGCTAAAACATAGCAGCAAGATGACACTATGCTTTAGCAATTACAAAGCCATGAAAAACTGTTGGTGAATCCTTACTACAGATCATTTAGTACTCATTTCATTGCTTTGTAATTCTCCACACCTCAGATGCCAAAAGTAACAGTAACTCCTATAGTAATAATTATTAGTGAAAATGTAATTACATACTGGTTAAACTGGAAGGGCAAGTAAGAGGTGGAGATGCAGTTTGGATGTGCAACCAGCCCTGGAGTGACCTTGGACAAATTGATACGCACAAATGCTGACACACATTGAATTAAGCATTCTCACCAAAACACTCAGAGCTCCAGGAGGCAGATTGGAGATGACTGTTTCACCCTCTGCTTGTATACTTCAGACCTGACAGATTTGTTCTTACAGACTCAGAATAATGAGTGTTCAATTGAGGATTTTTCTAAATAACAAATAAACCAACATGCAATGGGAGGATTCTTATTCCAAGAGCAGAGGGATTAGTACAGGCAATGAGCCCTGGGAATGATTGTAACTCTTACTCTTACAATACAATTGTCTTGTTAAATGCCAGAAAATGAAATCTGTAATCTCAAAAACTGTATTTTGACAGCTCTACTGTTGACAGACTAATGCAGTCTCCACTGTGATGTGCCTGGATGACAGATGGCTTATTTTTTCTTTTTAAAATATGTATTTACTCATCTGATAAAGAAGATGTTATTTCCATAGATAGTTTCAAAATGACTTTTACCACAATGTCACCTAAGTGAGTGTTCAGGAGGGATCCTTCCATTACACTTGGGGATTAGACAATTTCCTACAATTCAAGCTAAGGCTCCCCCTGGCCGAGGCAGAAAAGGTCATGTCAGTCTGTCCTCCCCTGTCGCTTCCCTGCTGAGGTTTGAAGGCGGCTGTGTCAGTCACATACTCCAGTGGCCCCTGCCCGATGCTGGTGCAGGGTGACCTGCAAGCCCTGCCGCTGCAAGGAAGTGGTGAGGGAGACCTACACCATTTTAAGAGCAATTTGGGAAGGAAAGGAGAAATCAAAGACTTGAAGCACACTGCAAAGCATGGTATTTCAGGTTTGCTCTTTAAAGTACTGGCACTCCTGTGGTGATGGTCACAACTGACGCAGGCAGACTGCAAAAGGGATTGAATTATCCCCCCACATACTCTGTTCTACAGTAAAGATCCAAAGTGATATCCTCTGCTTTAGTCATAAGGAAATGTCAGGTAAAGCAGAAAAAAACTTTTGTTTAAATGAACACCACTGAGAAATGCAGATGTACAGCTTACAGATACACAAACTGAAGGGAAAGCATTAATAAGACAGTAACTTATTATGAAATATAGAATGGAAATTCATATGCCAGAAGCATGGTGTGAAAAAAATATGCAAGAACATCAAGCACAGTACTGAAGGCTTGATATAAATATTAAACATGTTTTGTTTAGTCAAAGAACACCAACATGTTTAAATACACATGGAAAAAAAAATATTCCAAGTATCTCAGACAGGAAAACTGGTTACTCAGGACATGCGGAGTACATGACCAGACTGACTGTTAGACAGCTGGTAGACTGAAACTCTTTGAACCTCATTTGCCCAGACAGCAAATGTGTATGCATCTCCCTACCTTGGAACATGGGAGAATTATCAAATCTGTGGCTGACACTTTAAGATGCAGCTCCAGTACTGCTAATGATCTGGCTGAAGCTACATTAAGCTTTTCTGAGCAAAAAATGAGATATTCAGTAAGTATATTAATATTAAAAACTACATTTTCAAAGCTTGAAGTTATGTTAAGTTTAAGTTATATCAGCTACTATATGACATTTCCTTTATTGGATGGATCTTTCCTCCAGCAGTTACATAGGCCAATAAGACACATGCCTGTATATGCAAGCTAGATCACACACCAAAGCAATTGTCCAGAATTAAATTATATTCTGTTAATTATCACCTTTCAAAGCTTTGGGACATGCTCACATCCCCAGAACACGAAGAAGAGAATAATTTTATATTTCTCATCATCTTTGATATCAATGTTCAGCACTCTTCAGAATTAAAGAAATACACCTAAGACTGAAGGCCATCTGAAAACCATCATATATAAAAATAATAGAAATACAGAAGGGGGAGATGAAGCTTTCTAAGGGACTAACAACTCACAGAAAGTGAAGATTTCTAATCACTACCTTACAATAAAGTTATAACACTCTGTATCTCAGGGTCATTTTACACTGGTCTACTCCTTTCACTATCACATGATAATTACAAGGAGAATTAATAGTATGAAAGAGATGACTATGCAGGCTTTAAACTGTGACCTTTCAATTAAAAATATTTTGTATATATATATATATATATATATATATATTATCTGTAATTCCTCCCCCTCTGCTTCTCTCTTTTTCTCCACCTAGAATTCTGATCTAGCTTCAGTTGCCTACTGTATGTCTAACCTACAACAGCCTTCCTCTACAGATGACAAACACTGGCACAATTCAGAGGTGGTCCATGAACTTACCATGGTACCCTATCTCACAGAGAGATTAGTCAAGTTCTGAAAATAGCTCAAACTCTATTATATGTGTATAGAAAGAGCAGACCACTATCTTAGATTAGATGTCACAGTATCAGACAACAAAAAATGGATGAGCTGACTCCTACCCAGACCTTTTTCCCTAGCTGTGTACTAACATCAGTGTTTCTACCTAAGAGGAAAATAGAAAAAAAACATATTATGTTATTACCTATTTTGCTACAATTCACACATATGATTACACAAAGGATCCTCTCCTATCTGGATTTTATCAGACTACTCCAAAACCAAATGTATCAGTAGGCTACTCACCCCACTGTAGAAATGGGGAAAGTATCTATCATTAAAAAAGCTTCAGCTGAACTAATCTTCCAACCTATTTAAATGCAAGCAGTGCAAAGCACATTTAAGATAAACCAAAAAGCAAAACCATGCATTTTACAGACTTAAAATAAGATTGTATCCTCAAAGCACTGTCTTAGCTACAGATAAAGTAGCAGTTAGCAAACAGTAGTTTCAAAGGCAAGAATCCATACAATTTCAGCAGACAATATAGATTACACACCTTCTAATGTACCTGCAAATTAGATCTTATTCCCAACAGATGTGGAGAAACTAAAGCACAGCAAAACTCATACATGAGCAAATGTAATTCAGCAGTTAACTTAATGTCCTATAGTGGACTAGTGGATAGTTCCACGACTCTTAGTTTCCCCAAAGTGTGGGCAAGTGAAATGGGTACATGGGGATAGTCAGTACAAATTCTATTATCTCCTATCAAATCTCATGTCCACATGTATATTTGTTATAGAAATACAGTAGCACATGCTTTGGAGTTTCACAGCTACAGGCAATACAGGGGTGAAAACAAAATGGCTAATCAGTGCAGTGATTAGCCATCAAGAAGATGTGAATTGCACTGGAAGCCAGAACGCTGACACGGAAATAAAATAAATAAATAAGCCCCCCAAATACTTGAAAGTATTGATAATATTCCACAAATGGCAGCTTCTGAAGGAGGTTTAACAGTTATTAAACAGAGAAATTGACTTATGTATCAGGCAACAAGCTTTGCAAGAAAAAACCTGTTTAGAAAACATTCAAAGTCTTCCCATATCTTACTGCAACCCAGGAAAAATCAATGGGTCTTAGGACTATTTTACCTGTATTCTAGCTAAGTTCAGAGAAGAGGAGGAGAACAGAAGCAGGACCAAATGAGACTTCAGGGTTAAAATTGACTCTCACAGAATAGCTATTTATCGGGCCATGACTCTATACTCTTTCAGTGGCGGACTTTCATCTGGATCAGGTACACCTCCTGACACAGTAAGAGCTTTCAGGATCAGAAGGAATTTTGAGTGAGCAGGTGGATACCTGAGGTTTGCAAAACTGATTGGCTCTAGGCAGTGTCTAGACCCAGCTAGTTCTTTATACGTATCTTGGATATGCAATTTTGCTTCATCCACACGTCTCGAATTTCAACTATACCCATTCCGTCCTGACAAAGACAACATCATCCCACATATCTGACATGGTCATGCAAACATTGTCCCAGTTGTGTCTTCTATGATCTTACTGTTCTGCCCTGCCACTGTCTACTTCCCCTCTGTTGCATCAAATGCAAACTATTTATCTTTGCTTTTCATGGCGGTTTTCCAACCTATCTACCTGTCATAACTGGCATTTGCCTTGTCAAAAATGTCAAACTCCTCTGGTCCTAGCCTAATATTTTTTAGACAAGCACATTATTGCTTTCTCCCATGTCACTCCTTCATGCCTATGAACATTCAATTTCTTCCTCTTTTTAACCTCTGCTTTATGACTTTTTGCCTACAAGAAAGTCTAGCAATAATTATGTGCCTGGTAGGCTGAAACTGCCACTGATGATTCTGATGAAGACTTTCTGGCACCCCATCACTTGCACCAGCATGTTTTTCCACCTCAGAAATTTAACTGTAAAGTCTTTGGAGCAGGGATAGTCTGTATTGTTAGCTGTCCTCACAGCAGAATCCAGTATGGTCCGTGAGTATTTGGAAAAAAGCAAGAAAATTGCTTATGTATCAACCACAAAATGTATTTCAACACGTTACAGATTACAACAGTAAGTTAGGGACAATGTATCTTCAGATCTTTGTTCTTAAAGTGGTAAAGGTCTCCTAGTCTGAGCTGGAAAAATATAATTAATTATGTTTGCAGATGCACGTCATGCAGTTCCTCCTGAAAGCATGGCAAGGGATGGGTCTCTTTACATTGTTCCCTAGTGGCACCCACGTCTTAGAAACACCACATGAAAGTGAGGCAAAAACCACACTGATGAAACTCAGACAGAAAAGAAATCCAGCTGACAATGAAATTATTCACACTATGTTTGACTTGTAGCGATTGCCAGTAGAATCTTCCAACTGTCGCAGCACGGACTGGGATCTGAAGGGCAGTTTAATATAAGAAATAGCCTCTCCAAAATGGTACAAGTTCAATTTCAGTCCTGTCAGCCTCAGTATTCTAGTAAAAATCAAAACCTGTTGAGATAACATTTCACAACTCAAGAAATTAGATGTTTTAATTTGATAGAACTACACTGCAATACATAATTGGAAGAGTTGCCAGTTCATTGAGGATATTCTGGAGTTATGCTGTAATCACATCTGCAGCTTTCATTCACCTCCTGCAAGGTACTCCTAAAAGTCAGCCACTATCAGCTGCAAGAGATAATGTCTCCTGTTCTGCAGGTTTATATCAGCAGCCTGTACTTGCCCACTGGCTTTGAAATGGTTTCATCACAGATTTCAAGCACAGGAATGCATTTCTCCAGACTAATGTTGCTGTTTATCAGCGTTGCTTTGCTTGCAGGGCAGCTGGCTCTACAATCTAGTTGGAATCAAATTAGCTGTTGATAATAGGGTTGTAAATAAGCCAAGCAGTTGAATAGTTGTACATCACTTTTGTGCACAGCTTGATCTGCTGGAAAGTCTTAACACAAGATCTTCCTGAGAAACTTTTCAGAGTAGTAGTTCATGTCAGTGAACCTTAAATAAATGCAGCTATGTATGTGCCATTGAGAGCACAGAAACAAGCTCACAGAAACAGGAGTCTTCACTAGCTCTATGAAAATGTCCATGGGAAAACTAGTCAAGAATTAGTCCTCTGCAGTAATGAGATGGTCTCCTTTGGACACAAGCCACACTGAGCTGGCAGGGACATAGTGAGCCTCAGGCCCTGAGCTAATATAACAGCGCAGATGTAACCTAGAGGTTAGCATCCTTAATTGCCTTTCACAGTCAATAGTAACAGGCCTCACCATTTCCACAATATTCTACTGGCCAAGTTAGAGAACTATGGATTTGATGGGTGGACTGTTCAGTGGGTAAGGAATTGGCTGGATGGTCGCATTCAGAGGGTAGTAGTCAATGGCTCGAAGTCCAGATGGAGACCAGTGACAAGTGGTGTCCCTCAGGGGTCCGTACTGGGACCTGTCCTATTTAATATTTTTATAAATGATATCGACAGCGGGATTGAGTGCAGCATCAGCAAGTTTGCTGATGACACTAAGTTGGGTGGTGCTGTTGATAAGCTGGAGGGGCGGGATGCCATCCAGAGGGACCTGGACAGGCTGGAGGGGTGGGCCCAGATGAACCTCATGAGGTTCAACAAGACCAAGTGCAGGGTCCTGCATCTGGGGCGAAATAATCCCCACTATCAATACAGGCTGGGGGACGAGGAGCTGGAGAGCAGCCCTGCAGAAAAGGACTTGTGGGTGTTGGTTGATGAGAAGCTGGACATGAGCAAGCAGTGCGCGCTGGCGGCCAGAAGGCAAATCGCATCCTGGGCTGCATCAAGAGAAGCGTGACCAGCAGAGGTGATTCTAACACTGTACTCTGCTCTGGTGAGACCTCATCTGGAGTACTGTGTTCAGCTCTGGAGCCCTCAACAGAGGAAGGATGTAGACCTGCTGGAGCGTGTCCAAATGAGGGCTACTAAAATGATCAAGGGGTTGGAACACCTCTCCTATGAGGATAGGCTGAGAGAGCTGGGATTGTTCAGCCTCAAGAAGAGAAGGCTTCGGGGGGACCTAATAGTCACCTTCCAGTACCTGAAGGGGTCATATAGAAAGGCTGGGGAGGGCCTGTTTACAAAGGCCTGTAGTGGTAGGACAAGGGGTAATGGGTTTAAATTAGGGAAGAGCAGGTTTAGATTGGATATTAGGAAAAAGTTCCTTGCCATGAGGGTGGTGGAACATTGGAACAGGTTGCCCAGGCAGGTGGTTGAGGCCCCGTCCCTGGAGGTGTTCAAAGCGAGGCTGGACAGGGTGCTTGGCAACCTGATTTAGTTGGAGATGTGCCTACTCACTGTAGTGGGTTGGACTAGATGACCTCTAAGGTCCCTTCCAATCCTGATAATTCTATGATTCTATGATTCCCCAAGGAGCCTCTCCCTTCTTATCAATGGATTTGGCCCTCTAGTTTTGTGCCAGCCATCAGCTGGTGCAAATACTCTACTATAGCCTCAGTTACCACATGTACTCTGGATTCAGAGTTTGGAGATTTTGAAGAGGGGTAATGCCTTTTGGAATGAAAAGAATATTGGACAGAAAGTAAAATCCTTTTTCAAAACTCTAAACTCAGCATTTTTCTTCCCATCCTTCATCTGGCTTGGCAAAATTTCTGCACCAAACACTTAGCTTCCTTTATGCTTACAATGCAGATAGAGTTCAGGTAATGAATGTATGACTAGACCTTTCAACATCCTCTCCTGTCAGCAGCAGACCCCACACCACAAATGATTTCACCATTAATTAGCAAACCATTATAAGTCTCCAGAATTACAGTATGGCTGCCAATATTCTCAGCTTGAAACCACTAAGTGTCTGTTCTTCTCTTCTGCTTTTTAGCTTAACAGAAGAAAAATGCAGGTCTCACCAATCTCATTCTATCTGTGGTCTGAGTGCTCATCAAACACCTGGAGTGGTTATAGTTGTATTCCTGGAACTGCAATTCTTACTCTTTTTTTTTTCTTCCCCTCTGCTTTATTTCCAGTGACAGAACTGGAAGTTTACCTTAATTTTCTGTTTTCCCTTTTAGTCAGTTGAATAAACCTGCTTTATATTGGCTTCCCATTTCTGTCTCTATTTTTCATTAGAGTTCCCAGTATGTTGTGCCTTTACTCTTTATTTTTTAAAACCTTTAATAGACCTCAGTATTCCTTTCACTGTGGATTTCAGTACATGAATACTTCATGTACTGCCACTGTTACAGATACTGTACCCTTGCTTATAGCAGCAGCTCAAAGAATAGTCCAGCAAAATTCCAAAATTACAAACTGTTGAAAACTGTGTTCTTGGAACATGAACTTTCAGATATTCTGAAACCAAAGAAGCAGCTTATGGTGCTATAATTGATGCACAGCCCCAAACACAGATTAAAATCACCCAGCTTAGCCCAGTTAAAATTCAACTATATGTCTAATGACCAATGTGCCTGCGATGTGTATGCAACATAAATGATTTTGTTTCTCCAAATCAATCAGAAAAAATCTAGAAAAGTTAAAGTAATCTAGTTTTGTTTTCTCCACAATATCTGTCAAGAAACATGCATACTTGCAAACAGATTCCTGTGTTCCCAGCCCTATTCTTGACCTGTTCATACGATATCAAGACATGATACATCCTCTGATACGATATGACCTCTGATGAAGCTCCTCTCTAGTTTATATGCACCTTGATATGCCAGCTGTAGTAGAAAACACTGTACATGTGAGTTTACTTACAGTTATGGCAGGTAGCTCCTGTGTAGCCTGTATCATTACAATCGCAGTAAAAGGTGGTCCAGGACTGAGAGCATTTTCCTCCATGTTCACAGTAGTTGGGCAAACATCTAATTGGAGACAAGATTTGCAAAAGCCAAACATGTAATTTATTATAAACATTTCTGTAAAAATAACTTGCTGGAAAAAGAAATTATAACATTTTGTCAACTCCTCATTTGGGTAAGAGTTTCCTCAGGCTGAATCCCTCTATAGCACCTGAAATAATTGTTCCTCTGATCTTTGATTCACTTTAAATATGAGCACTGTAAATGACATTATGTAATGTTTCCAGCAAGTAGGTGGAGATCACTCTCAATAAAAACATTTCACTTGTTCTCCACTTGTTACCAAAATGTCACAAACTTTCTGAGCTCATAGAATTCCAAGTAACAGGTGAAAATGCTATTGAAATCTTGTTTCAAATGAGGATTCCCGGTTCTCTGATTAACATAATTGTTATCAAAATCAGGCCAAGTGACATTTGTGGAAACATAAACAGCATGAAAATCTCAGAAGTGAGAAGGAAAATATGCTTCAGTTATGAGTTCTTTACTCTCTCTTCTTTCCCTCATTTTAGTTGGTATTCCTCTAAAGTATTACTGCAAAGCAAATTATTAAAGGAAGAGAGGTACAACAGCATGCAGCTTGGGAAGTGAACAGAAACAAAAGCTGTGGGAGATAAATTCAATCTCCAGGACACGAAGTGAATGCTGATCTAAATTACCCTGGTGTAAACACAGCGTGCAATGGAGTTACACCAGCCTAAATGGAAACTGAGATTGTTCTGTTGTTTGCCCTTTCTTCCTTCCATCCCCTTCATCCCTCACACTGTGTATTAGATAATTTCTTTTACACTGTATGACTTCTGAAAAATTAGTAACTTGTTTATACCACTAATTCAATTGTGATGGGTGGGTGGATAAGAAAGAGACAATCAATTTATCTCACACACCAGCACTCCATTAGGGTTTGCTTTGCTTTACACTGAGCTTCAAAATCCTTTTTACAGCCCAGATCTTTCAGCGGTGTTAGTGAAGTGACTGATGCTACCTAGATTTGTACTAGCTGAAGACATTATTTTATTGTAGTTTATTTCATCCCTAAAATGTTTGTTTTGCATTTAAATTTGCATATTGCCTTTAACTGTAACTTTCAGGCTGTTTCTTCTAGAATCCTTACAATCAAAACACATTTCATGCATGCAAGCAGAAAACCTGTATGTCACTAATGCCCATCATCTTCACCAGCCTCCTGAGCCCCATTAGCCAAGCATTCAACAACTTACTTTAGTACAAGGCTTTTTAGAGCTGCCAAACATTGACAACCCAGACAGACTGAGAGAATTGGGGTTATTCAGTCTGAAGAAGAGAAGGCTCCGAGGAGACCTTATTGTGGCCTTCTAGTATCTGAAGGGGGCTTACAAGAAAGCTGGAGAGGGACTTTTTAGGATGTTGGGTAGCGATAGGACTAGGGAAAATGGATGCAAGCTAGAGGAGGGTAGATTTAGATTAGATATTAGGAGGAAGTTCTTCACCATGAGGGTGGTAAGACAGTGGAACAGGTTGCCCAGAGAGGTTGTGGAAGCCTCATCCCTGGAAGCTTTTAAGGCAAGGCTGGATGGGGCTCTGGGCAATCTGATCTGTGTGAGTCTGAAACTTGAAGAAGTCAGGTTTACTTGATCGTTATTTATATCACTGTACATAAAATCATGAAGAGCACAAAAAATATTAATATGAAATACTAATTCATTTTGATTAATGCCTGCTCTATTACAGTCATTATTACTCAAATACTAGAGACATAAGGAATTAAAGAAGAAAGTATGTTGTAACTATCTGTAACACCTTTTAAAACAATTATAAGCTATTTTGGTCTTATAAAAAGGGCGCTTATGGCTTCTATAATAATTGGGCTTAAATACAAAATAAGAAAAGAGAATGGGAAATGCATGCCTGGTTTTCTAGCTCACCAGGGAGCTTCTTTCATTTCTGTGGAGAACACATTGTTTCTAAAACAAGAAAGAAACAAAGGGGACAGCCAAAACTGTTGAGTTTGCCGGGCTCTTACAATGCAGGAAGTCTGGGAAGGGAGGAGATTTTGGCTTTTAATTGTATGCTGGGAAATCAGCTAACAGAACCTAACACAGAGCCTAACACTGAGCAAGGCTCTCTGCCATTGCATCTACTCTTGGCAATGGTGAAGAGAAATTTAGACACTTTGGATCAGTGCTGAAGAAATCAAGAGCAGCTACAAGATAGCACAAACAGGACTGGCTGGTGTGTGATCGGCACCGAGCTATGCTCTGCAGGACCATGCCAGCTCCCTCAAACCAGCAACTCCCCAACAGCTTTGTCCCAGAGGCTGTAGGAGAAGCACGGTGGTTCAACAGCTTTATGGTGATATATATGAATTTTGACTGTAGGAGCAGATTTAATCATATTTGTGCTTTGGTCATGCCTGCCCTTGCCCTCAGCATATTGTCTTTACTTCTATCTGCTATTTGGTGATAAACATTCATTTCTGTCGCCTGAACAACAGCAGGAGTTATATTCACATCAAAAGAGTGCTGGCAACAAGAAACATCTGATGTTAATAAAGCTCTTTGGAGAGGTAAAAAGAACAGTACTGTGTTATTATCATAATTTACATCATCAGTGTAATGGACAAATATGTTTTCTACCTATTTTAAGCTACCTTTTATTAATTAACCCAATGCAGCAGCACTAATTACTAGTCATTTGTGGTTTGCCAAAGGCCTGTTTCAGAGGCTTAGCCACTTTTATCCCCTTAAAGCAGTTTCCTTTCAAAGGCTTTACAGAGTTGAAGGTCACTTCTTATTTCTGCTTGTCTTACAAATGCAGATACTTTTTCTCCCCAAACAATGCACAGAAAACAAGTGGAACTAGCCTTGTAAACTTTTAACGATATTCATAAATTCAGAATTAAGCCTTTTTTATTCCTTAGTCTATTTGCTTTAATTAGCACCAACCACACTGATCTTGTTTTTGGTCAGATAACTAACCCTTCTAAAAGCTTATGAAAGAAATCTCTTTACAACTTTAATAATTACCATAATCCCATTCTAGCTGAGCAGTTGTGTCTTCATTAGAAGCAAAATTTATCCTAATTGTTGGAAAACTTAAAATTAAGAAATAGCCATAATTAAGTTTAATCAAGCCATGGATAAATCACAGCTAAATTGATAACTGCCCTGCATTCTCATTTTAAAGGATTTGAATATGTATTTTTAAATATAAATTAATATTTGCATTCTAGTAAAATCAAGCAATTTCATTAAAAAATGCACTTGTATCACAGAAGGTTTCACAGACAAAAATTTGCAGCAGGCAGCCCCTGACCTATTTGCAACTGAAACAAACAAATAGATCAGATCAATTTTTGTGAGTGTCATAAATGGAACACTTTGAAATTTAATCATTTGCCAAAGACATTTTGTGACAGACCAGGGACTCTGAGCTTCGAGATTCCAGAGTCATTCATAAAATATAGTATGGTGAATGAATCTTATAAAAAAATAAATGAAGCAAATAAAATTTTCCCTCCTTTGGCCAAGCTGGAAAACACACATCTTAGCCATCTAACTGAGCAAAACGCAAAGCCTGCACAAAAGTATTCACTGTCCTTAGATGAAACATTTACCTCTAAAACTATATGTGCACTTCCTTTGAATTCAAAGGACAAAATGCATAAACATTAGAGGGCAAAATTTGGCCCTTTGGTAAGAATTATGAAGAAATAACAATGACAAAATTACTTGAGTGGGAAGGCTGAAGGAGTTCAACACATTTGATGTTACACTTGACTGGAAATAAAATAAGGACTTTCAAAAAGCATCTCAGAGTTTGTTACAGTCAGCACAACACATCCTGCCTGCATACCACTCTCTATTCTTCCTAAATAAAGAGGGGAAAAAAGAGGACTATTGGAGAGAGAAAGAAAAAACAAGCACACATCCTCCATATTGACTGTTGATATACATCATTTTGAGATTACCACTGAGTACCTAAAACTTAACAATGCCATAAAAAGAACACATATGAAATTTAGGTTTTCTATCAGAAAAGCATTTGCCTAAATATTATCTCAAATTATTTTTATTTCAGCATGCTTTCCTAGTTATAGGCAGCAGCTATTTCATGTACAATATAAAATGCAACATGAACAGAGATGACTTCATATGGTAGGCATGCATGTATGATGCAACTCATGGTGTTATTGTAACAGCCTACACTTTTCTTTGATTAAATGGTGTCTTTCCACTAAACTCAGTAGATTGAGGCCAATTGTAACAATTTTGTCCCTCCCCTGCCGAGCCATGATTCTGTGAAATTCCTTGCCAGAGGTTATTTAGGATACAAAAAATGGGGTCAAGGGGAGACGAGGCAAGTGTTTCAATGAGTTACTACATAGACAACATGGAACAACTTCAAGGAACAACTAGACATAGACATAGACAACATGGAACAACTTCAAGGGGAGAACAAATGAAGATCAGAGAGCATTAAAAAAGAAAGTACCACAATAGCACACAGAATCATAGAATCATTTTCTTTAAGTAGACCTTTAAGATCACCAAGTCCAGCCCTTAACCTTGCAGTGCCAAGTCACCACTAAACTATGTCCTTAAGCACCACATCTACCTGTCTTTTAAAAACCTGCAGAGATAGTGACTCCACCTTTTGCCTGGACAGCCTCTTCCAATGCTTGACAACCCTTTTGGTGAAGAATTTTTTCCTAATATCCAACTTAAACCTCCCCTAGTGCAACTTGAGGCCATTTCCTCTTGTCCTATTGCTTGTTACCTGGGAGAAGAGACTGATCCCCACCTTACTATAACCTCCTTTCAGGGAGATGTAGAGAGAGAGCAAGGAAGTCTCCTGTGAACCTCATTTTCTCCAGGCTAAACAACCTCAGTTCCCTCAGCCCGTCCTCATAAGACTTGTGCTCCCACTCTTATTTTCCCCTGGGTATCTATTTGTGGCAAAATAGTGAGCTAGGTCTCCTTAACTGAAGTGAAAAAAAAACCTACCAGAACTAGAGGGAGGAAAGGAGAGAGAGTAAATAAACCCAATATTAAGACAGGACAGATGAGAGTTAACACTCTCCAAGTCTTTGGTGTTCTTCAGTGCAGACTCCTTCCTCATCACCACACCTCCAACTTCTCTCACAACTTCAGAACACTGAACAACAACTTTTTAAGAAGTGTTGTGGAATACTACTTTTTTTTTTTCCTTTTTTTAACGCCATATGCATTTTCTTCCATAAAGTTATTCCATGAGAAGTCATGGAGTACAAACAGAACGAGAGTAAGATGAACAAAGACAGGTTTTTTGTCATTTTAATAAGCTGTCACAAAAGTAGGTTTTCCTTCTTTCAGAGACTTGCAGAATCTGATGACTTAAGTTTTATAATATATTATTATTTTCATTGTTGGTCATCTCGGTTCTCAGACTCTGCACTTGCATATCATTGTGAAACCAACACTAAGAAGACCTGAGCATTGATGCCAACTGCCCTCAGGCATGTGGCTGGGAAAGAACTGTGGAAGGAAGTGCTGGGATTGGCATAAGTGGAGAGTAAAAAGCCTTTTATCTATGCCTTAGATAAAAGGCATTTTTTTAAAGAATTCATCGCTTTGTTGCTAGAACACCTACATTTTTAAGTGAGGTAAATGTGCTGACAGTTTGGCTTGGCATCAGCAGAAAGGATTTAATATAAATAAATTTGAAAATGAGAAAAGGGAAACAAATAAACCTTCCTGTAGAGACAGCTGTTCCATTTAGAATTCATCATTTTACAAAGCAAAAGCAGAAAAGCCATCTGCTTTTTGCATCAAACAAACAAACAAGGATAGGATATTATACCCTACATGCATCCCGTAGTTGGCCTTCAATTTACCATGGGGTTGCACATCCCATGATTTTTTTTACTCTAAAGGAATATCAGTGGGAGTGAGCTCTATTCAGGTACCCCCCAGAAACTAATTCCACACTCAAGCTGGATTCCAAAAGCCACCTAAGTAGCCCCCCACCAACCTTCAAACTGCCTTTTTTGTCCATAGAGGTCTCACTGAGGGCAAATTCTCTCTCCAGCACTAGTGGGAAGTTCCTCCACTCTGTATTAAAGACAAAAGCTATCTTCAACTCCAGCATCTTTCCACATGTACAAGTCACTACAGTTACAAGAAGGAGTTCACCCTGCTTAAACCAATTCTGTAGTTAACCCTTTGAGCACTTAGTAAGATTAGCATTGCTCTTAGTTAATCTGGAGTGGCATCAGGTAAATGAGATTCTCATTCAGTACATTTTTTTCCACTTCACATGACAATAAACAAACTTATCTGGAAAAGAGTAAGACTAAATTAAAACACAATCTCTCTCCAAATCAGATGTAGGGATGTGAATGTGGCAAGTGAACCTGAAGAATCTGCCTTTGTTTTGCTCTGAAATATCATATTTCTACAGACCAGTGCAGCATGCATGGGCCTGAATCATTGTTTTCTGTGGCTGGTCTTGCATATATGAAACAAAGTCAGAGAAAACAAAAAACCTTAAAATTAAGGTAGAGTAGGCAAAACCGACTCATGGCACTACCCAAATAATCTGAGCGTTCCCTTTCATTCACATTAAAGACACTCAGAGGACATGCTCCATCCTCTTCCATTGTGCTTTCCTATTTTCACAAAGACTTTGCTTTGTACAGACATGTTATTGTTTTATAACTACCACAGACCAAACTCAACAGACAGTGCAAAGCTAATATATCAGCCCAAGAGCAGGGATGACTTCTACATGGTTGTACTACAGCTCATTGTGAGATAGCCCCTAAGCTCTCAGGGAAAGAAGCTATTTTGTTACCTGCATTATCTAGCTAAATTTAAACATTGGAATAGATATGAGAAGATGGGAGTATGGTCTTCAGAACTACAAGGATTTTTTTGACACTATGGAGTTAGGTTTTTGTGGGTTTGGATTTTTTAAATCCTGTGCAGTTTTTCTGCATCCTGCCCTTCCACCCTGAAACTTGGGTGGTACTGAGGATGTTTCCAAGACTCACACTCCAAAATGAACTACCTGCAATGGTTTAATTACATAAGTTTGCATGTCCAATTTGTGATGTAGGTACATACTTTTGGGAAGGACTCAAGAAGCTCTCCAACTCTTACAGAACATCACGTATTCCTCTATTTCTAATACTGTTTTTTTCCATTGTGTATGGATCTTCACAAAGGATTAAGTCATTACCATAGCTTGTTCACCTTTTCCTCCCTGTGATGTAACATAGTTTGGATTTATGACATTTTCCCCTTTAGGTTTCCACATTATTTCCAATGTTTTGCTTTGTGTTTAGTATAGAGAAGGAGGCAAAACAAATTCTGTAAGGACAATTGGATGAAAAAGAAAGGCATTTCTAACAATATTGTCATCTTTGCTGAACAAAGCAAATTGGCAGTGTTTTACAAACAGCTCACAAAGCATGTGAAAGGGAAGCTTTCTGAAAACCTGTCCACAATTTCCCTAAACAGAAACTGGCAGAAGACTTGTGCCCTGTGCTATCTGTAAACATGCACTGGAGTCTACCTTTGAAACACACAAGAGAGACAAAAGGTGAGGAGGAAAACAGTTACTCACAGGACTGATGTGATCCCTTTAATATGACACAGAAGATCAGAAGAACCAAACCTGGACCATCAGATCCTTATAATAAGGCAGGACAGCCTCTCCTGTATTTAGCATTTAATGGAACAATTCTAGAAAAAGATCCAAGTATTCCATCATCTGAAGGTGTGCAGTCTAAATGCTTTATTATGGCTGATGATGGAGATATAAGTGAGCAATATTCAAACCTACTTTAGGATTTGTCCAAACTCAGACATGTTTTAAAATGGACAGAGGACATCCTCTCTTATGTCTTCAACTTGTCTTCACTTTGAACACCATCTAGTGTTACCTAAAAATATTCAACTCGCTGCTGTAAAACCAAGAAGGCAAAATGTAAGAGGACTTCCTGCAAAGAGGAATAACCTGGACTATAAAATAATTGTAATTTCTGCAGAGAAAACATTAAGTACTGAACACAGGAATGCTAGAGAGAATGAAAAGGATGAATGCCAAATTGCAGGTGGGGTTTAGGTTTTTTGGGGGGTTTCTTTTGTTTGAGTTTTTTGGGGTTTTTTGTTCATTTATTGTTGCTGATTTTCTGTCTGGTTTTGGAGTTTTTCTGTTCTTTCTGAAAAGCACTGCAAGTATTTATGTGGAGGTGAATACAATATTAAGTGTGTGCTTTTTCAATCCCAGCCTGGGATTGTAATAAGTAAAATTAAAACTCACTGGGTATAATTAGGCAGGATATTTTCTCATCTGCATGGCTAACTTTTTTTTTGGGGGTGTTAAGTTTTTTTGGGGGGGGGGGGGGGCGCGGGAGGAGGAGAATCTATAAAGTTTGGCTTCTGTTTCAGGGCATACATTAAATCTTAGAGGAGATCTGGGAAATGCAAAAGAAAAGACTGCTTTCATCAGATTTACCCTAACACCCTTCACCTGCAATAGTAATTAATTTCCCAAAGGCCCATTTTGGGAAAGTACAACACATGGAGCAATGTTAAGCTTAGTATTAAAAGAACAAGGAGGAAAAAAGCAAAAAAAAAAAAGAAAAAAAGAAAAAATATTATTTCTTACAAGTAAAAATCGACAGTAAAATCTAATGGAAACTACAAAGGAAAGAGATATAAAGCAGGATTTAAAAGGTCAGCTCTATTTAGCAAGAAAAAAGAGAACTTTAAGCTAATTTATTTAGAAAATGTTATGAAGAATTTTCATAGATAAAACATGGGTAGGGGTAAAAGGATAGGGACTAAGGACACTATCTGTGCTCTGTAACTTGAGTGGTACAGGGAAGCAAACTCATGAATCAACTCAGTATGCTTCTCCCTAATGAGGTAAGCTATTAATGCCAATTCCATGGCAGCAATTCTTATGTATAGCACATGCTGCTCTCCCCATTTGTATTTGCTAGGAGAACTGGAATATGCAGATGAATCTTGGTTTAATAAGGACAGCAATATCAGTGTGTGCTCGTGTCTGCCCATGGATGCTACAGAGATGAAACGCTGCCAGGATTCACAGGAAAATATCTGAGGTCAAGTTTATGTTCCTCATTGCAGATCTCTGGAATTCCCAGGATGTCCTGCAAGACTTGCCATCCCTCCATCTGCCAAGGTGGAGTCAACACGATTTTTTTTGTTGGTTTTTTTTTTTTCCTTCCCTGGTCCCCCAGGTCGCTTAAGGGAACTGAAGTTCTAGTGTTGTCCTTGACAAGTACTGTCAGTATTTGCTATAGTGAGGGCAGGGTGCCAGCCAAGTAAAAATAGGACAACCCAGTCGAAAGCTTCATCAGCGCAAAATCAAAACAAACTGCAGCAATCAGATTAAAGTGTCCTAGCTGTTGTAGACAGGGAGAGCAATGCATGCATTTTTTCTATGCATTCATGTGAATCTAAGCCTAAAGGAAAGCAGGCTCTGACTACCCTCATAGTTCATTCATGAATAATGACATGTTCCACACATAAATAGCCTTCTTAATTTCTGAGATCACCCAGTTTCATCTATGGAAGCACAAATGGTGTATAGAACTTAGGACAATATAACAATGGGTGTACAACACCATGCTTCTGCCTTAGTCCTACCTCTGTCCAGGTAAACTTTGCTACCACAAATTCAAGGGTTTCAAGCTATTTCAGGAATAGCAGAATCATAAAGCATTAATATAACCACCATCATCCTTAAGGATGTGTCTCAAGAGAATGTGGCACATCTAAGGATGTGCCTCAAAAAGCCTGGTGGAAGCAACCATTTGTCTAGCACCACCCTGAGGAGCAAAGGAGACTATTTCCATGAGAGCTGTCAAGCCAGAGGAAAATAAGGATTATTCTAAGACAGCTGTTTGGCATCAGCCACGTCAACTGCAATGAACCCTAAGCACTCCTATTTAAAGAATTCGGAGGAACTGGTAGGGAAAACCCCACCAAATCTTACCTCTTCGTGTACACATGGAGCACCAGAACTCCTAGAAATGGAGTTTTTTCCGCTCTGTCACTAACACTAGCAAAGTAGTATGTCCCACTGTGTGTGAGAAGATTAATCAATCCATGCCCACATGCTGCAGGCAACACCACAGCCCTTGCTGCTGTATTCCAAGGGGTCCATCTGCTTTAAGAGCAGACAGCTTTGCTCAGCCCAAAGGGAGCATCTGTGTTGTATGATGAAGGGCTGGAAATCCACAGTGTTTCTGGACTGAGGTTTAATGATTTTCTGGCACATTTTCCTAATATCCATGGCAACTCCTGAGCCGCAATACCTCTTGTGCCCACATTCCTGCATCTATTCTCTGAACAGAATGCCAAACACACCAAACAACCAACTCAGCTTCAGGACTGAAGCTAGTATTTCTAGTTCCAAAATCTGGTATTCCAGCCAATTGCTGAATAGGAGATCCCAGAGCTTCTCAACACTGTGGCCAAATCTCAGCATCTGCATATTTGTTTTCCTACCCATTTAATTTATTTTTAAATGAGAGGCTGCCTGAATTTTCCCCAGGCTATGTCTTCCATTGTTTGCCCACACACAGACAGACCCACACCCCCACTATTCCCTTGCCACACAGGAAGAGAAAACACAGTGCAGAAAGTATTAGTAGTTGGCAAAATTCACAGTCAGATTCCAATATATTTTGAGATTAGCACAGCTATGAAAAAATATATTTTGGCTTTGAACAACACAGGTACAAAGAACTGCCCACAATAAAAAGAATGTTTTTAAAACAGTAAGAAACTTGGGCTTCCTAGTCCTAAGGTGATCACCTCCCTCCAGACTTTGCTTCAGACCAACAGTGCCTCTCCTCCAATTTCCATATTCTGACAGTGTCACAGCAAAGATGCTGATGAAATAAATTTAAGAGCATCCCATTGAACACTTTGCCAGTTTCTAGCAATCTGTGGCTTACAGATTCATGTATACCTTATTGGCTTTTCCCCTTATATTTGACCTCAACAGCATCTAACAACATCCAATTTGATGCTGTGAAAGATTTGAATTTGTGTGAAACAGCAAATTCTTGTTTATTATTCGCCTCCCTCATGCAGCTCATCATCATATAACCCTGTCTAGCTCTCTTCTCCAGGCTGAAAAGTCCTAGCCTATTTAATCTCTCCTTGTAGAGAGCAGTTTGTGGCACACAAAAGAACAGAGTGTCAGTTTTAGAAGCAGCTGTGAGGCCTGAATGACAGACTCTTATAGTCAGAGCTGCACACAGCACCACCACTGAGTGGCCCAGAGATGATGTACTTCTTGGAAGGGGCTGGTCAGGTCAAGGTCAAGGTCACTGAATACATTTCATTTCTCAGCAACTGAAATACAGGTTGTGAAGGGATTAATACAGTTGATTTACTAAAGAGACAATCTTCCCATAGTTATCCAGTACCTCAGCACCCACCTCCTCCTAACAGCTTACAAATTTCTCACCCTCATTTTGACCACATCTGAAAGAGAGGTAGACACCTCATTTCTAAGAAGTCACAGGATCTTGTGAAAATAGAAAACCAAGGAAAAATATATAGAAAAGAATCTGTTCATTAAAAAAATACATAGCCTAAGCTGAAATATCATTCTAGGCACCATGGAGTCTGCAAAAAGAAATCCCAAGAAAAACTAAGGCATTAAATTCTGCAATCACAGAGCATCATACTGCAGTTGTAAAAATGAATCATGCATTTTCAGAAGCAAAAAGCAAATCAGGGAAGTGACAAATGAGTCAAAATTGTTTCTCCCTCCCCCCCCCCCCATCCTTATTTTCCAAAAACTGATATATACATATCATGTTAAAAAAATGCCACCAAACCATTCCTGTGGGCTACATGGTCCCTACTCCCTGCCACAGTACTGCCTTAGAGTGTCTGAGAGATACATCTACCAAATAAGCTCTCCTACAGGTGTGAGAAATCCTGAGCTGAATTCCTTACTTTTTTTTTCCTTCTGCAGTGTTATTGTTGTTGACATTTCAGAGCCCCTAAAGCAAGAAAAAGACACAGCTGTTCCAGCTGGAGGAGAAGCCTGAGCGAATGCAACAAAATTGCACAGAGCTGGAGGGAACTCAGAAGATCACTTAGTCCATGCTTACACCCCAAGGCAGGATCACCTGTACCTGTGTTTGTTATTTCTTACAGACTCATCTATCCTATCTGCAAAGCCTTCCAGTGACAGAGACTTGACAGCCTCCTCAGGCAGTTTAGTCATGACTGCTGTCCCGTACATTCTCGACAGAAAATATGATTATTCCTTCTGCACTCCAGCAGCCTTTTAGAACCTGAAGACTATCATGCTGCCTCCCCTCAGCAGCCAGTTTCATTATAGTAGCAGAACTTAATCAATCTTTCTTTACGGGATAGTCTTTCTAGACTTAATTTTTTGTCTTTTTACATAGACAGGGCCACTCAATAAACAGTTTGTGCTCTGAACATGTTTAAAGAGAACAGAAATAGAGAAGCTTAACACCAAGTGGCAACCCTGGCTACTGTTTATTTCACAGGGTTCACTCTTTGTCCTGCTGCTCCCCACTTGGACATATTTGCCCACCAGTTTTGGTCACTAGCTTTGGTTTGTATTTCAAGATTTGTAGAGTTATCAGTTACCCCAAATTTCAAAATGAAGACTGTAGATGCTAAAAGCTTGGTATTTTGGTATCAGTGCTATGGCTCAGGAGAATGGCATCAAGCATGTTTTTCTTCTAAGCCAACAAGAGGAAACATTGCATGAAGAAAAGAGCAGATCTCAGATTATGGCACACCACAGCACTGAAAAAATCTTATGTTAGAGAATCATTTTCAGCATGAGAGAAAAAAATACTGGTTTACCACTTTCCTGAAGAAACAGGTTAGGGTTTGTTAGTTAGGGAAGGCACAAAAATCTCAACCCTCTATTCTGCCTCAGACATATGCTAAGCCAGGGAAGGGAAGCACTTGCATCTCTGTGGACAGCAGCCTCATGCCTTTCATCAGTGTTAAAAAGACTAAAAGAAGAGCTTTGCACCAGCCACACTGCCCGGCTGTCCACAGCACTAGATGCAGCTGTGATTTCTTCCCCTGCTGAGTGAGAGTTTCTATAACCACATTCTTAATCCATTTCCAGGAGGCTGTTTAACAGGCTCAAGAAGTCTTTGCAAATGCTGTAAAATACGTAAGTGAAGACACCATTAGGAAAGAGACATCCTTGTGTGGTTTTTGGTTTTTTTGGTTGGTTGGTTGTGGGCTTTTTTTGTGTGGGGGTTTCTTGTTGTTTGGTTGGGGTTTTTTCCCCTCTACACCAGAAGTACTTAGAAAAGTCATTCCAGCTTGTATCTGTAAAGCCTCCAACACACTACCTGCAAGGACAGGGAGTCTGGCCATAAACTTAAAGCTAGAAACTTAGTGGAGCTCAAGAAAACAGAGTGAATCCCTTCTGACTTACAGCATCTATGAGAAGCAAATGAATTTTTTATGCTGCTTACCACCTCCCATCCTTTGACATTGATATCCTTCTTACAGAGTAAGGGCCAAAGACTGAAAGCATTATTATGTTCTCATTAGACTTTTTAACTGCATAGGTTTTCCTCTGGAAGCCTTTAGGTTTAGTGTGTCACTCTCAGAAGATGCCTCCCTTCCCAAAAAACATCTACAGTGCAAAACACCAGGAATGAAAGCTGTATGGCCTCTCTAGCCAGTTCAGTATGACTCTGAACTGAAAATATATTCAAACAGAGTCTGCATTTATTTGTTTGCGCCTATGCCAGATGGCTTTTGATCAGAGATGGTCAGCATAGTACATGTACTGCTGCAAAACACTGCAGAGATACTCAAAGGTATCTTTTTCTGTCCTCAACAAAAAGTCTCTGAATTGGATTCACTTCCAGACTTCTCTGCCTTGTTACTTTCTGCTCTGACCATGCCATAGAGGCAAATGCCAGCATGCTGTAAGAATCTGTATTTTCTGACATTAATTCAATATAAAGCAAGCAACCCCTTATATATACCTGCACTCCTACCTAACCAACCAGAAATCCAGAAAAAGCAACAACAAAAGGGGATAAAATTAAATCCACTTTCTCTTAAATATGGAGCAGACCTCTATGGCTTAGCAGGATATTGTCTCTTTTTTTTCTTTACCTCTCATTGGAATGGGGATAAATGCACTACAGGCAGATATGACCTCTAACACTTCCTAATAGGAACATTAAGCAGCACGCTGCAACATCCTCAAAGACAGAGCAGTTTGTGTATTTGGACAACCACAGCAAATATACACACTATGAACAAAAGAACAAAAAATAGCTGGTTGGGTTAACAGCAGGCAGGCAGTGGGGATAATGTTAATAGTCCTATAAGTGCATTGCCACAGGAAAAATTGCTTCCTCCCACAGTTCTCTTTTCCTGTTCCACAAGGCACTGGGAACAGTTTACAAGAACAGCCTGTTTTGAAGGATGCGAATAATGGAATACAGCACTACTTTGCAGGGCTTCTGGAGCAGACACAGCTCTGATAGGTATAGGCTGGGGATGCCTCTCCATGCACAGCATGTGTTACCTAGGGAGAACACAGAAGTACCATACTAAGGGATGGCAAATCAGGGACAACTTGATACGCAGCAGTAGGAACATTAGCGATGCTGGCAGTGCAGCTGAGGGCTGGAAACAAGCAGTGTCTTAATGGAGATGGTGCTAACAAGCCCTCTTCCATTATCAGGAGAGTCCATATTGCTGTGTTCAGCTCCAGACTGTACATCTTAATGTTCTACCAAAAGCACAGAAGACCTGAGTTTTCTGTGTTATCTGCTAATCCCAGTTCTCACAGATATATCCTGAACTACCCACTCACCCAGCTGGCAAGGCACTTTTTAGGAGGTCAGACAGTGATAGAACCAGGGGAAATGAGTGTAAGCTAGAGGAGGGTAGATTTAGGTTGGATATTAGGAAGAAGTTCTTCACTATGAGGGTGGTTAGACAATGGAACAGGTTGCCCAGAGAGGTTGTGGAGGCCCTGTCCCTGGAAGCTTTTAAGACAAGGCTTGATGGGGCCCTGGGCAACCTGATCTAGTGGATGGTGTCCCTGCCAGGCAGGGGGCTTGGAACTAGATGGTCTTTGAGGTCCCTTCCAACTCTGACAATCCTATGAACCTGTGACCAGAGCAGGTACTGGGTGAAAAGCTTCACAGGATCACTGAGGCTGCAAGAGGCTGCAAGAGCCTGCAAGAGCTGCAAGAGAGACCTCTAGAGGTCTCTAGCAAAAGCCCACTGCTTTTAGTGTGGGGTGTGAGCAAGAGGGTCAAGTCCTCCTGTGTCCCCAAAAGTGTCTTCACTTGGCACAACCTCTCCGGCCACCGAGTGGAAAGGCAGCAAAACTCCATATATTTCTATGGACACGCCCATTTTTTGTGTGTACTCTCTGATAGCTCAACAAGCGAGAGGGCATTTATTTCCTGAGAAGTAGTTACTGATGGATGGAAATAACAAACACAGGGAGACAGAAGGCATTCAAGCCAAGTTCACTTGAGCACACATATAATTCAAACAGTAGAGATGAGAGATGATAAGATATTAAGGCTTACTCCCTGAGGCTTAGTCCCTCAGCACAAGTCACAGTGAGCTGCCTAACCACTGCTTTTAGAACCCAGGTCTGAATGAGTTTGGCCTACAAGCCTGTAACAAGTAAACTGCTTTCTAAATAGAAGCATATTCCTCAAAAGAGGGTTTTTTTGCTTAGATAACTGAGACAAATGCCCCATTTACATGTTAATTAAACTATACAATTCCCACATGTGTTAGAATTACAAAACACGTGCTTTACAGTACACACAGCAATAAATCTTATAATTAAGAAATGGGAGATCACATTTCTCAGAGAATATGCTTCTACAGAGTTTTAACACTCCTTATATAAAGAGAATGAGCAGCTGGATATTTTGCATGCCTGGAGCCAGACCTCAACTTTCCTACACTACAGAGCTGCTGCAATACAGAGCAGTATTTGAACTACAGTGAATTACAGTGACTGGAAGTGTCATTTTGTGCAATAAAACAGTTTGAACAAGATTCAAAAACATACTCAAGGGACCACCATGCAAACTAGACAGTAATAGAGTCCTTAGATGTGAATTCAAATCTCCTGTTCTTCCAAATCATTCCACATATAGCCTATGGTAACAAATTATGCAATAAAATAGGCTTGCAGAACCTAAAATTTTCAAAAGTAGTTTGGAGGAGAACACTCCATGAACACTTTCTTGTTCAATTGTTACCCAGCTCATCCATGGGTTTGGAATCAATTGTGTTTGCAAAATAACACAATGAATTTGCCTCTTGTCTGTATTGTCCTTATTCATTTTCTGTTAGTTTCATCCCTCTTTCCAAGGGTCCCTTGCTGCTATGTCCACTTGACTTCAGTACTGCACCAGCAGTACTTCACCCTGTGAATCTCTGAACAACTTTTGTAACTCCCTGAAATAAATTCAGAGAAAATTTAACCTCTCTCAAGACTGTGTCCTAGATGTGTAAAATGTGTAATATGATTTGAAGGAAACAAAACAAAAAAACCAAAACCCTTGCCTTTCCTGCAAAAGAGGTTCAGCACAGTTATTGAAGCTGCCAGACAGGGAGAGAGCACTGGACATTTCACTGAATGAGAAAGCTGCAATCTCCAGAGCACCAGTGAGGCTAACACCCTTCCACAGTGAGGGGCAATTCTGAACTTCAGCCCAACACTGGCAGGTTTTTCTCTTCTCCTTCAAGACATCTCCTCTGATACATCAAATCCAGTCATAAAAGTATTGTAAGTCACATAATTTTTTTTAATCTGAGTTTCGTGGTCATATCTACTACATGATCTAGGTAGATCATACCTACTAATATAATCTTAACTACTATACATCATACCTACTATAGATCTACCTAGATCACAGAGCACAGATATACATTTAATGGTGGCCAGAGAACCATATTGGAAGTGACTGCTATAGTCCTCATTAGATCACATTTAGCTTTTGCTAACATCTGTATTCAAGGCAATGATTATGTAAAGCACCACCATTCTTAATATCTTTGGATCCTTGTCCTAAATAATTGTATGGTATGATCAGAGACTGATGCTTTCCATCTTTAGGATACTGAAGATGAAGAAGACACTTGCAATAGCACCACTGATTTACAGTCTAGCCTGGGCTTGGTGACAATGAAGGCACTGGAGACATCCCACAGCACCTCTTCATCATAGCAGATGAGTTCTCTTCTGTTTCAATATACAAATACACAAGTTACCTTCGAATGGTTCACTTGGTCTCAAAGAATCTCTTTTTCCAAGAAAACAGCAAAATACTTTCTCTTTAATTCTCAGGAAAGGTTACATTTTACTTCTTTTCATTAAATTAACTGTATCTTATCAAATCCCTCTAAAAACTTCAGGCACTTCATGTGTGAAATTCATATCCCACTGAATTCAGTCATCATTAAACATGGAAACAGGTTTGATCAGTGGAGTCAGGATTTTCTCCATACAAGCTAACAAACATGAACATACAAAAAGAGCACAAAGATCTCACTTAAGAGAGGTTTTGCCCAGTTTTCAAAAGATTGCAGCTCCAGCAGGCTGATCTCTCATAAAGTAAGTAGTAATGGAGACTGGCTTTCAGCTCTACCTCTCTTAGTAACAGAGGTAACATAACTGAAAAAATTACATTAAATGCTTAAGTTCCTAATGCATTTCCAAAATACCCTTATACTACTCCCTCAACCATCTGAAGCACATGAAATTCCCAGAAGTTTCATTTCCATTTTTCAGTTCTTAGGTAGATTAAAAAACCAACCAAACAAAAACCAACCAAACAAAACTCCAAAGAAATCAGAGCATATTACTCCACTTACTAACTTCAAAGAACACATTTGCAGACATAATTCAGAAAAATTTAGACACTAAAATCCATACAAAGCAAAGGAGAAATTATGAAATATTGAAAAAAAGATTGGTTGCTTATTTCATCTCTACTCTTTATGAGAAAATCTGGGTTTCCTATCAGGTTTCCGCTTAGGAAGGATTCAGATCAGTATTAACACTGAAATGTGTCTCTGGTAGATACAGACATTTTATCATTATTTTGTCCTACTGAATGGGCAGTATGTCACATGAGGTGTGCCATATCTTGATGATAAACGTGCTGTGCTAACAAGAAAAACTGTAAATTATCTACTTCAGCAGAACCAGCTAATATATTAAGGTGGTGACATGTTCTGATGAATCAAATAATTTTTCCTTCTCTTTCATTTCCCTCTAAAACTTCAAAGTAATCTAATGTTGTTTATGCATAAAATTTAATCCTTTCACCAATCTGTAGTTTGATTGAATTTGCATACTCTATTTCCTGCAAGTCAGTGTGAAGAGAGACTCATGTAATTGAAACCATTTCCCCTCTAGTCCTCCTATCTTTGCTGTAATATTTTCTATTAGTAGCTCTATTATGTCTAATATCCATAATGTTGGCAGATTAGAATTTTCACTTAATGCAATCTGTATTTATAAACCACTAGGATGAAAAAAAAAGAACAAATACAAGAAAGAGGAAACAATAATTACCTGTCTTTGATGCCACACAGATCAATGTGTAAATCACTAAAATTCCCCAGGGAGCCTTGCTGAACTAGAATGAGGTCCTTGGGCTGGTTATCAATAAAGATGAGCCTCATACAGCCTTGAAAAGCAGTAATGGGATTTAAACATTGGGAATCGGTGAAATTGTCAGGGCACCCTGTGGGAAAAAGAGAAGAGGCACAGACTAATATTGGAATGTTCATCTATTTCTGCTGGGATTTCCTCATGCAAGAACTCAGAGAATCATTATTCCAAGTGTTTTCATTTCTTGTACTACTCAACCTTCTGTATCATAAATCCTACAGTAAAGGAAAAAGAAGAATAAAGAAAAAAAAAGAAGCTGAAGAAAAAAGGGAGAGGAGCCACTAGAAATACCACAGTCTGAGGTTTTCACATGTGCTAAGCAATATCAAAATGTGGGTTTTCTTCCATCTTCTTTAAACTCCAGAGTTGATAGCATCTGACTCAAACAAACAAACAAAAACCAAAACCAACCGAACAAAAAAACAAAGAAAAGAAAACCCAACCAAAAAACACAACTGTGCAAATTGCAAAACCATTATGAGTTAAATTTTGCTACTGAGGCAGTGCAGAGTAAAAGGATGAAATCCTGTGGACAGCAAGCCAAAGAGCCATTTGTAACTGAGTTTTCTTAGTATTTGGCTAGCTCTGAGATGCAAAGCCTCCTGTGCATCCTCAGTGTTACATCTGGTGGGTTCATTGAGATCAGAATCTCACTATAGAAGAACTACATAGAAATGTATAGATAAAGAGACAGTTGATGACATTCCCTTTATCTAAATTAATGCTTGCACTCCAAAAAGCAGAAGGTAGTATTTCTGAAGACTGCTCTTTCCATTTTCAAAATTGAGCTAAACCTACATTCATTTCCATGAGAGCACAGAACTTTTGGTGATCCAAGTCATATGTCAATTACACTCTGAAGTCTAAAGTCTCTGAGCCTGGTCAGGACAGTGATATCTACAGGAATATTAATATAACTACTAATCCTCAGGCCTTTTAACAAGAAAAAAAAACACTTGTGGCTAATACAGATGTCTAGCTTTTGCATGTTTTGCCAGCTAGATCTAGATACCATTGGCTAAAATTGCAAGTAGTCCATATTTACAGCTGTGTTAGCAGTTCTGCTCGTTCTTGCTCTGTCAGGGTTAACCAAGACCTTTTGATCTTCCCATAGCACTATATGCTCTGCAGCTCAGCAGGGAGTCTAAAATCAGTTGTTACCACCTTTGCTCTTAGCTGCATAGTGCACCTGGGGAGACCTTGACAGTGAGCATCTGAGGATCTGCACCATGAAAACTTGTCCTGCACCTGTCTGAATCAACCTACCTCCAAAATAGTAGCTATTCCCAGAGTAGATCTTTGAGACAGTGGTTGCATGGCTAGCAGTGGCAGCATTGTTATCCAGTGTCAGGGTAATGCGATGTCTTCTGGCATTGATGTTAACAGAATGCCAAAGCCCATCGTGAAGATTGGTGCCTGGCAAAAACCAAACATGAAGAGTGAAGAGAGGCGCAGGAGACAAGCGTTCTTCAGATCTACTTTTGCTCCCAACTTGTGACCACCAATGTGCATCCGACCCCAAAAAAAGGGTGAACTGGCAGCTGAAAAGAACTCATTACCTTTGGAAACAAACTGGTATAGAAGAAAAGGCCCAAGAAAGGGAAAGCTTTTGAGAGTATTCAAGTAGGTCATCTCACATTTTAATTTAAGCTGTTTCTGGTACTACAGGCACTCATCAAGCTAGCCAGGCCCTTCACCTTTTTGGTAGTACAGTGTTACTATTTTGTGGATGTTTAGCTCTATCTTTGGCTGTTGGGAAATGCTTATAGCTTACAGGAGTGCATAGAGAAGATCTCTATTGAGCTTCTGGTACTAAGTATATGCCTGAAATTGCAGAGAATTAGATTCAGTGAGATGGTCATACTCTGTCTCAGGCTCCATTATGAAACCTGACAAACTCAAGTATGTACCAGTGGGATTTGTGTTTCTTAAAACCCTTCAGCACTAAGTCAGTACACAGTCTTATTGATGAATGTCCTGAAGCTTTTCTATATTGGATTTCAACACAGGTCTTGTGAGAGCTGGGATTGTTGCTCTGACCAGAAACCTATGAAGGTATGTGAGAGATTATGGTACTGGGTAGCCTCTTGCACCACTTCCAGACACCTGTACAAAGTGGGAAATAACCTCTCTGTTTCCTTATTCTGAAAAACAGTCTTGCATCTCATGGCTCCTGAAACAGCATCACACAGCTACAAAGAAACTCCATAGCCATGAAAATAAGTGGGCAAGCATCTGAGCTCACACACAGTGGTGTAGATCAAAAGGAACCTAATTACAGTTCAAAATGTGCTGCCATCAGGCTGAAATCATTGAAAGCAGGCACGGACAACTAGTATTTACTGCTCTTCTTAATGGAATAGTTTTTGTTAATGTAGCTTTCAGAAGAAACAAACTAGCACTTAGTGGCACAAAGAGGTGTTAGAACAGTTCAAAACAAAATAAAAAAATTGTGGGTGTAAGGTGTATGAAAAGCCATTTCATTATGAATTTGAAAATGAGACAATTTCCCCAGTAACGGCTGTTAACACATGCATGATTTCCATAGAATAAGAGGCTGGTTTCCCAGCAAAAATGGATAATTTTTCAACTAAAACAAGTCCATTGTGAAGTGAAATACATTGTTAAAGTTTGAAAAGATGTCAAAACAAAATAGGTCCCATTTGGGGCAAAAATACATTGATTCTTGAGCGAGCATGACTTTATTGTGAATACCTGACATCTGCAGAACACGGCACTTACAATTTCTGCATATTCTCCATGTGTAAGTAGGCAGTTTAGCAATGTTTTGCTTAGCTCTAAAGGCTGGGCTCAGGTTCATGATTTCAGAACTATGTAAAACCAAACACAACCAACCAAATATTGACATTGTCTCAGCTTCGTCAACAATTCCATTAGGACTTTAATAAGGGCTGGAAACTCAGTTTTCAGCATTCAGTTGCAGCAAGCTAAGGCTGTAGCAATCTACATAGATCAGGATAGATGCAAGGATGCCTCGGAATGAAACACGCATAAGGAACAGCTCTGCTTTGACAACTGTCAGTTTTTATCTCTGCTTCTTTTAATAGACACATCTGTCCTCTTCTATTCTGTACTGGGAATATTTTAATCCTACATATTTTTGAACAGCTGCTCTCTTAGAAAATACTTTTATTATTATTTAGCTCCATGTGAATTCCATCAGTCTGTTACCCTCACACCTTTGGAAAACTGGTATTCAACCTATGCAGAAAATGAATTTCCCAGTCTCCTGCCCAGCATGGCTGCACAGCAGCAAGGGATGTGCAGAGGCACTGGCCTAAGAATGGCTCTGTTTGGGATGCCAGCATGGCTTACAAAGACCACATTGGAATGGCAGCTGGGACACTCTGGTCCTGCCTCTGTAATACATTCTGAAATTGTTTTTTCCTGTTGTCTCTGGAAGCCAATGCATAGCTGTTCTGGTATGTGTATACAAGCAATTTCCCCTGAATTTTGAGTCAGAGAGACAACCCCACTTAACCCTCTTTTATCCCTCCAGCTGCACTGCACAAAGAAACTTGTGAACTGGATAAGGAGGCCAGTGAGGGGTTGTGAGGAGAGGAAGCCCATGGTCAGTTTCTCTTTTGAGAGCAGAACAAAGTGAGAGTGTAAAGCTACAGTTAGAGGATAAATATCAACTCTAAGGCTGCCTTAACTTGAGATATAGAATAACACAGCAGCTAAGCTGGCTTCTAGCTGGCCTCAGCACAATCTGGGAATAGGAAGTAGGAAGGTCTTCATGTGACCTGACTGAAGAAAATTTAGTGTGAGTGTTCAAGAACACAGAGGCTGAGCTGATTGTCAGGTAGATTTGAGTCTGGAGATGCTTAGATCTATCTCAAACTGCACAGAGTGCTTCTAATACTGGAAATCAAGGGAAAATTGTAGAAGAGAAAGGAAGATTGGCTGCTTCCTTGTTTAACCATTTAACTTATTTAACTTATTTAACCATTCTTTCATCCTATGGAGTTGGACCTTTATATTTTTAGCACCTCCCCTACGAGGACAGGCTGAAGGAATTGGGGTTGTTCAGCCTGGAAAAGACAAGGCTTAGAGGGAACCTTATAGCGGCCTTTCAGTACCTGAAAGGGGATTATAAGGTAGAAGGGGAGAGACTTTTTAGCTGGTCGGATTGGAACAGGACACGGGGGAATGGATACAAGCTGAAGGAGGGGAAATTTAGGCTAGAGATTAGAAGGAGGTTCTTTACCCAAAGGGTGGTGAGGCAGTGGAACAGGTTGCCCAGAGAGGTTGTGGAGGCCCTGTCCCTGGAAGCTTTCAAGACAAGGCTTGATGGGGCCCTGGGCAACCTGATCTAGTGGATGGTGTCCCTGCCAGGCAGAGGGGTTGGAACTAGATGATCTTTAAGGTCCCTTCCAACCTGAGCCATTCTATGATTCTATGATTTTAAAGGGAGACCAGAGACAATAAACAAAAGTGAAGTACCTCCACTGATTTCTACTGGGTTCTCCGTCTCTTTCTGAATAAGTAGTGTCAACCTCCCACCATGGAGGTAAACCAAGAGAGGTCCTGAATTTTCAGACAGTTTGGTGAACAGCAGTAAACCATCTTTATTCCATGTCCGAAACTGGAAGCTGACTGACAAACCATCAATTTGAGGAGTGCCAGGTAGGAGCAAGTAGCTTCGACTGGTGCTGATGAAGGTGATAGGAACAATTTGTGGTTCTGAGCAGGAAAAGGTCACGTTCCCCTGCAAATAGTAAAAATCAAATGTAATCAACATATTTTTTGTAGTCATCCCAAAACATCAATAGTTAAATAAGCTTATTGGATTTCTAATGGCCCTCAAGGCTGAAATAGGTATTGTTATTCAGACAGAAATCTCTCAAACTCATTAGGAAATGTATCTGTCCATTTCAGGAAAACACATCTGATGTAAAAAATTTTCCTTTCACTCTAAAAAAAGGTGGGGGGGTGTCAAAAATCAAAGCCTCAGTTCTTAGAATGATCTAAACATATCTAAATGTTCCATATCAAAACCATGCCTGGGTGCAGAAGTATTTATTTGCTAACCCAGACAATCTCCATGTGGCCACATCTGCTTTGTGTTCCCCAGCACCTCTCATTTCAAGTTCAAGTTTAGCTTTACATCAAGAAAATCAAACTCATTTGGACCTATTCTGACTTCAAGAACTGATTCCAAAGGAACAGCAAGCCTGCTTCCACTTTCTTATGCTATAGGATGTAAAGCAAGTGTCCTGCATTGGCTCTGCACTGATAAGACTACAGTTGTGTGAACAAGGCAAGCTACAACAGAAAAAAAAGAGCATCCTCCAATGTACAGTGATCCTAACAAGCAGATTAGATTTACACTATGTCAAAATATAGCCATTAATGACAATACCTTTTTTTTTTGCCCATTTACATGAATGGTACATAACTGTAAAATTAAAAAAAAAAAACCCTTATCTACTTGAATCTACTACATGGGGCAAAATTTAAGGCAACTTTCCTGGCTTTGTTTCAAATATTCAATATATAACTTGCAGTAGCAGTACTGGTTATGTTTTCTTTTACCCAGAGTGACAGAGCTCTGTGCTACTCCAAATAACAAAAGGTTACTAAATAATAAGAACACAAATAATTAAAAATAATTCTTAAATTATTTCAAAATTCATAAGGAGACTCAAAGCAAAAGTCACTTGAATACAGTATTTATAGGGAGACTTCTTGGCCATTGCTAGGTCCCATGGATTCCATAGAGCATTTTGAGGAATTATTAAAACATTACAGGAACAGCAAGTGTGGTGAAATCCAACATAATTTCAATGCCAAACTTAGTTAATACCCTCAGTCATCCAGCCCTGAAATCAATGGTGCTCTTTACCCATAAGAGCAGCACAGTTACTCAAAGTAGTCAGCAGAATCTGTACCAGCATATATCACTGCAGTTTGTAAAGGAAATGACTCCACCATTTTGTTTAGCCAATGTAGATTACCCAACCAGGTCATTCAAGCCATCTAATAAAACCTTAGCAATCTATAAAACCAGGATCCATTTAAGGAGCTGTGTCTCTCAAAGCCACTCCAGGACACTGTTGCCGCCAGCTTGCTTTGAACTAGGCTGCTTTGTAAAATGCCACCTGGAATATGGTAAAATCATTGGAGCAAAAGGCTTTCTCCATGACACTGCTTCTCATCAGAGCTGGTACCTTGCTCTAAAAGGATAATTACCACAAATATCACTTGACGGGTGTGTAGGAATTGTTCAGTGCTTGGGGAATTCCTCTCTGAAACCTCAGACAGCTGATGGAACTGTTCCCTATCACTTTCAAATGTCTTTCTAGTCTTTATTTTATAATAGAAAAGAAACAAAGTGCCAGAAAGAGACTGAGTTATCACTGGATGAAACAATCCTTGATAAATATCGGTATCAAGCTATTTATGTATTTCCAGTCCTGTCAGGTGCAGAATGCTGCCTAACAGATTTAACAAGGGCAAATGTATCCATGGGTATATCACGTTAGAATGAGTTTTGAGATAAAACCCATAGCTTATCCAAATTCACGTGAACATTAAGTCAAGGTGGGGACTAGGATGGAAGTCAGTTCTCAACCTTTATAAAGTTTCTACTACCTGCTGAGTTTTCCCTTTATCATAAGAGATACTACAGGCTTTTTGTTTTGTGTTGTGGTGCTGCTGTTGTTATATTTCCATCTCTATTTTCAGTTGACTTCATGACAAATTACAGAAAACAAAGACAGCCAACTTCAGCAACAAAAATATCATTAACTTTTTCTAGAGCCTTTTAAAGGTTTAAACATTTAAAATGACGATGACAATTTTTTTCTCTGGAATTTTAGACATTTAAAATGATACAACTCCACACAAAGCAGTAAGACATTTACAGATCTTAAACATGCATAACACCAGAGCTTCAAGGAAAGTTCAAACATTATATGAGTCTACACTCAAGTATCTAACTTGCTTCATTGATAGTGGGAGGCTGTAACAAAACGCAAGACTGCAGAGGAGAGTAGACTTGCAACATTTGAATAGGACTTTTGTCTCAAAGCTTTTTGCAGGTTACCTACCAGCAGAACAAGCTATGCCTAGACTGACTTAATGGTGCTGGAGAAAGTGAACGTTAAGATCAAAAAACATGTTTGTGATGCACAACAAACTTTAAAACAACCTTAAAATGAGCCAGTAAAGATGCTTTCAGTAAAATATGTAGTAAATATATAGTAAATATGCTTTCAGATGTTTGCAGCAGCACCATAGTAAAGTAAGCATGATGCATATGCATGGGTCTACATAGAAGGTTAAATTTCTATTTTCTTCATATATGAGGTTCTCAGAATGTACAACTAGTCCTAAACTCATGGATTGCTGTAACTTATTGAAAATCCCAGCAACATCGTGGTCATTCACACTAGCTAGTAATTCATGCCATGTCAGATCCACACAGAAGTCTTGTACTGGGTCAGCATCAGCAAAGAGTGCTAACTGAACCCATGGCCAATGCTGGGACATATTGGCAGGACCTACACATCTCCTCCCATGCTTTATCTAGTGAGACTTAAAGCTCTCTAGCCTCTCCAATGACTAAACTAAAGCAGAGGAGGTGAGATCCCACCTGCCATAAGAACAAGCACATAGGAATGTATAAACGCAGTACTGTAATACTCCATGTACATGAAATTAAAGGTAATTTTGGGGGATAGAAACCAGGGAGAGTTCTTTTAACAAGCTATTTTTGTTACTCTTATTCAAGAATTGAGACTTCCATGATACAAAGTCTATAACTAAATTTAATCAGAGCTAAAAACTAGCCAGGACATTTAGGAAAAAAGGTTAAATTAACCAATTGATGCCATAGGAACTTAAATGAGTTTAACTGATTCATTTAGGAGAGAAACTTCTTCACAAAGCAGCATTCCAGAGCAAAACCAGATGATGTAGTTAATACACACTAACAATAGCTGCTGATGTCCTTACACTGACAAATGCTGCCTATCTTCCTAGGGACGATAACATGAAAAGCTGGAAAAAAAACCCAAACAAACCAACCCAAAACCACTCCAGAAACAAAACACCACAGTTACTTTGAGAAACATTTCTTCACTGAAGTGGGATAGGTTTCCATTACACAAACTATTAAATTTGCCCTGACTCAAATTATTCCAGCAGTTCTAAATCAGAAAAGTAAATAGCTCTCCCTAAACCTGCACCTGATCTGGACCATTTTGCTTTAATTGGCAGGAGTCTGTAACTCTCCAGGGTACACACAAAACTGCTGGCAGACACTCTATTTTATAATTGAACCTAGTTTAACTGAAAAGTAAAAGCTCATTGGCTAGCAAATGGGATGAGAAAAGTCTAATCCCTAGAGAAAACAGAGATGCTCAGCTTTACCTAGCTGCTGGAATCTGCAGTTACCCATGTGGCATTTGAGAATTCCATTGAGTCCATCATCTCCAGATCTCTAAGAAACAGTGAAATCTTTCCAAAAGATTTCTTGTTGCTCCTATAAGAGAAACCTCTGAACCTGGAAAAGTAATGGAGGTATTGGCAATTTGTTCCCTGGGGGCCATGACACTTGTCCCAAGATAAGAGTGCAAGTGCCCCAGCTTTCTGTAGGCATGCTATGGTTACAGATGTGGTTCTGGTTCAGGTAAGATGTTGAATGAAAATTAACAGCATGTTACAGTATTTTAAACAAGAATCAGAGATTCTCCTGTTAAAAAGAGGATGGAAGAACACATTTGCTACATGATGAGGCTAAAAGTGGTTTACACACTCTTGAGTCACAAGCCTGAACCAAAACTGACTGGAGTCTTCCCAGTGATGTCTGCAGGTCTTCAACAAAACCTGCATAACACTAATGAATTATTTCAGTCTTTTCTGGCCTTCTTTCATGTAGCATTATGTACTGCTGAATGAAAAGAGAACACTGCTACAACACCATAGTTAGGGCAATTTGTGACAAGTTTCTTATACAACCCCATTGCTCTCACAGAATACTAATCAAAAGGAATATGTATTTGGGAAGTTATTCAAACTGACAGCTGAACTGAAATCCTCAACATTTAGCCTACCAAAGGATACGGGCCAAGATCACAGCTTGAAGAGGAAGAATGAATGTTTCTGAGCTCTCATTCTACCTGCAGGTTAGAGCATCAAATGGGCACTTACTTTCCTCATTAATCACTCTATGGATACTACCCAATAAAAAGCATAGCTTGTTTTCTGAAGAGGATTAGAAAGAAAGATTTCATATGGCAGGTAAGTCGACTAAAATCCCAGGCCTGGCTGAGATACAAATATGGATAAACTGGCAAGAATATCCCCAGCTTGGAAATTGGAGGACTATTTCTGGCTGTGAAGAGACTGAGGTTGCAGAAAAATTTGTGAAGAGACTAAGAGAGGAAAAAGGTGACCTCTGATGCAGCTTTAAAAGGGTAAGATCAAAGACTGCCATTCAACTTTGAGCGACTGGGTTTTAAAAAAGGGGGAAATCCCTTCAAATCCCATTTTTAGATTATCTCTAGCAGAACAGATGTCAGGAGTTAGATAGATTTCAAGTACTTCTTAATTCAAGACATTACTAAGCGCTGAGTGAAAAGATAAGCAAAGTGAGATACCAGCCCCAGCCTTCTGAAATACTTGTGCAAACTGTCTTCAAACAGGATGTGGGGGTACCAAGACACATGGTGTTATTTGAGTTAGGACTAGTCCATGGAGTGTCCACCCCAAGAGCAAGGCTCATACTTTAAGAGATATTCCTATACTGAGTAATATTGCATTATTGAAATATAAAAGCCTTCCTGATCCAAATTTCATTAAACTAACATATCCTTCCAATAATCACCCTATTAGATAATCATCCTAGAGAATTATCACATCTTCACTCACTCTAAGTATCATGTATGTCAATAAATGCTTATTGTTTATCACATTGACCTAAGTTGTTTACATTAAGATAATGTGCCTGTGTAGGGAAAAAAAAAACCCAAAAGTAGCATTTTTAAAAAAAAAAGAAAACACCAAACAAAATTAAATATTTGACCATGACAGAACCAGGGATGAGATGCTTGGCTAGACATTTCTGGATGTTCTTTATCTCAGACTCCTAAGCTGATTATGTCACTGGCCAGAAGTGGAACAAAGGATTTTACCATTTTCATGCTCATAGTAACTGTACATTATTGTTTCATTATATGGTATAATAGCTAAGCATTGCTGACAAAAGATGGGAGCAAATACAGAGCAAATTTGGAAAAACCATATGTAATTTCCCTCAAAGAGACAGGAAATTGCAAAAAAAAAAAAAAAGC
>VWZX01004558.1:443847-531465 GCA_013399015.1 Galbula dea | reverse complement strand
AAAAAAAAAGCAAAGGAAGAAACAAAGAAAAAAAAAAAAAGAGAACATTTCTCATTTTCCCTGTGGTGGGTAGAACTTGGTTGGATGCCAGTTGCCAGGGAGAGGAGAAAATAAGATGGAAAAAAAACTATTGGGTCAAGATAAAGGCAGTTTAATAAAGCAGAATCAAAGGGGGAAAAAAATCATTGTTTACTTCCCGTCAGCAGCTGATGTCCAGCCACTTCCCAGGAAATAGGAAATGCCTAGGGAAAGTTGGTCAACCCCACACATTATTACTGCCTCCACTAAGAAAAAAAGAAGTGTAATTATCACAGGTGACTCCCTTCTGAGAGGAACAGAGGGCCTGATATGCCCACTGGTCTCATTCCACAGGGGAAACTGCTGCCTCCCTGGGGCCTGAGTCAGAGACATTATCAGAAAGCTCCCTAGTCTGCTACAAGCCCATCTTTATTACCTGCTATTGATTGTTCAGGTCAGCAGTGACAAGGTTGATGAAAGGCATTCAAAAGGGACTTCAGAGCACTGGGGCGACTGGTTGAGGGATAAGAAACACAGGCATTGTTTTCCTCAACCCCTTCAGTAGTGGGGAGGAATATGGAAAAGAACAGGAAGACCCATCTCATCAACACATGGCTCAGAGGCTGGTTCCATCAGTAGAATATTGGGTATTTTGATCATGGGGTAGTTTTCATTGTACCAGGCCTGCTGGCAAAGGATGAGGTTCACCCATCTCAAAAGGGGAAAAGGATTCTAGCTCGAGAGTTAGCAGGACTCATTGAGAGAGTTTTGAATTAGATTCAAAGGGGATAAAACCAGGCTTGCTAAAGATGAGACTAGGCATGGCATGCCAGTGTTGGAGGTGAGATCGAGAGCCCCAAATGAAGTGCATCTACACCAATGTGTGTAGTATGGTCTAGAAGCCATTGTGCAGCAGGAAAACTATGACAGAGTTGCCATCATGGAAACATGGTGGATTGACTTTCGTGATTGGAGTACCATAATGGATGGCTATAAGCATGGGTAGGAAAGAGAGGGAGCCCATGAAGTGGCTCTGTAGCCAAGCAATTCTCATCAGCTTTTTAAAAATTCCAATCATCTTTGTATGTAACACAGAACCAGCCCAAATGGTTGGAATGAACATCACACACTCCAGGTTCTCCACTGTGATGGGGTCATCTTGCCCCTTTCTGTTACGCCAAGAAGCCAAGTAATAAGCAAGTCCCAAGGCAATTGGAATAAAACCTTAAAAAAAGACACTTAAGCCATGGCTTTAGAGCAAATTACATTCTGCCCCATTTTCCTTATCCCCTGCTAACTTCTATGACAATAATTAGCCATCTCTCTTGCACTTCCACAGGGACTAACAGCCTTATCACCTCTCACCTTGAAACATCCTCCTCTGCTCAGCAGGTACTAACTGCCCCATTCACTCAAATTGACTACCCAGATAATGTAATAAATTAAACTCAGAACATTTGTTTCTAACCTGTAATTTGATGAAAGCTTTTATCACTATCAAAAAAAGCCTTGTTTACTCAAAAATGTGTCTTTTTTTCTGAATATGTCAACTGGTCTTGTAAAAAAAAATCATCTTTCTCTCTGAAAGAGTTTCTTCACTTGTAGTCATCTATCAAAGTCCTAACAGAAAGAAACTTTTATACTAAGAAAAGGAGGGTTTAATGTTGCAGCTACATGCCAGATTAAATATTTACAGATTGAGAGTCTTTACAACTGCAGACAAAGCCAACTGAAATCAATGGGAAAACTGTCATTTAAATAGACTTTACTTCAAAACCTTGATTGAGGTGACACAATTTCTTGCAAAACAATTCTGTTATACTATTCAGTAACAATAAAATGGGACCTTTAAATGAATGGCATTTATATACTTTCTTATTATTCCACACTGCAGGCAGGATGTGAAAGAAACTCATCTGAAGATCCAGACAGCAGACAGAAAGACAGAAGAAACCATAAAACCCCCCATTTTTACAGGAACCAAGTATTTCTGGAAACTGAGTTCACCTGTCTTATCTAAAGAATAGCAAATTCAGCTCTCTTTTTAATGTGTGTCTGTGTGTGTGAGACTTATGCTTTCATTAAATAATTGTATAGAACTTTTTTTTAATAAATTCAACTAAATCCCATAGGAACTTCTGAAAAACGTTACTAGATAAATAATTCCAACATTTTTAATTTATGATTCCTATAGTCTGATTGCAGTGCAAAAACAAATGGAGAATAAAAAAACCAACCAAACAAAAAAGATATATTTAACTGCTGGTTCTCCAAACCCCAGCAGGGGCCTTCACAGATCACCAGTCTCGTGTTCACAGATAGATCAATGCCTGCAATAGCACTTTGGTAGAACGAGACATGCGTAGACGGGTAAATTCTTCTCAAGATGAAGGCACCTCAAGTCAGCTTAATCAAACAGTATGTTTGGATTCTGTATAAAGGGAATGAATAATTAGTTTACATTCTCCTGTCACTAGATATCCTTCCTTGCTCTTTGATGTTGGCAATTGGTTATTTACCTGAGGCACTACAGTGATGCATCTACATGTCACCATATCCCTTGCTGTGCTGAATTGTTACCCCCAGATTCAACATGGCAGGCGATGTACAAAATCAAGCGTTAGCTGAGGGCTGACAGTTTCTGCCTTACAAATATCTTACACTCCTTTCAAGTCAGTGCAGGGTTTGCTCTGTTAAATAATAGTACATCTTCAATTCCTATTGCACAACGGTAACAGAAAGGAAAGGGGGATAGGATTTTCCTCAGTTTCAGTGAGTATGTAGGGTGGAACATGGAAATGATTAAACAGCATTTTTTCATGACCTCTTCATTTATTTTCTTCAGATAAAGAGCATCTTATTTTGGCATCACAAATCAGTGACACAGAAAAAGACTTAAGACCTTGGCCACAGATCACATTACAGCAGTTTCTAAAGGTGCAACTTGAATCTAGCAGTAGGTAACCACTAGTGGCCAGGATACTATAGCTATTTTCAGGATGCTATAGCTATTTTACTCTTAACTACTTCCTCAGTCAGACATATTTAGCAATTCTCAATAGATTTCTCTTCCTAGAACTTGTCTCATCCCCTCCTGCATCTCCATACACTCTTAACAAGCACAAAATCCTTCAATAAGGACTTCAACATCCCAGATAACAAGTCAAATATCCTTCTGTGAAGGACATTCCCCTTCTGCTTCTTGTAAATGTGTAATTTCCTGAACCTAACTACCTGCCCAAGAAGCTCAAGTGACTGCTATACATTTTCTCATAATGGGCAGTCTGCAATTCTGTTCTGAGAAGACAGCTAGAAAATAGGGCAGATCTTTAGATTATTATTTTAAAGCATTTTCTGAGGTTTCCCAAGGGTCCAGCCCTAAGACCATGACAGTGATAATTACAGAAATTTGACTTCTCATAACCTCTTTCAATTAAAACCAGTAATGACTTCAGAGAGCAAATAAAGGTTCCCATATCATTTCTTCACACTCAAAGACCTAGGAGATTAAAAAAAAACCCAACAAAAAAACCCAAAACCAAAACCCAAAACCAAAACCCAAAAAAATCCCCCCACACAAACCCAATGAATAACACAACAAAAAAAACCCAGAACAGGCCATCAGAGACAAAAGAAACCCCAGAGCGAAGACAGATAGCCTGTCCAAATAGATAGGGCTACCACATAGAGAGGTTAAGTATCAGGCAATATGAAAATGGAATTCTGAAGGCAAGTTCCAGTTCAAAAAGACAGGCTGCCTCATTACCTTGAGCTGTTTTCTCAAGGGGATCTATTGCAAGCCCGACAACTGTAAACCAGCTACAGAAAAGAACAGGCAGAGTGATAATCATAGCCACCATCCAAGAGTATAATACATAGTATATTATTATTGACAATCTGTAGCTTCTTCCTCTTACTTCAAATGCAACTGATTTGGGACCATTGTTTATATGGATGAGGATTTATTTCAGAAGAGGAAATTTACACCTCCAAAGCTGATGTATCATTCTCCTGCTCAAGTGATAGATGTCATCAGTAAAAAACCCAAAGTTGATGGGTATGAAACCCCCCAAGTTTGGCTTATTGGCTGTGTCAACATTCACAAAAGCACAGAGCATGAAGCAGACACTGAATGTTGAAGTCTATGTTCCCTACCGGAGGCAAAGAAAGAATGGCATCTGAGCATTCATGGCTTTCTAATCTGAAACTGGCTGGTTAGTCCTCAAATATCTTTTGTTAGGAGACAAAGGTGTTTTGGGGACTAATGACACAAAACCATCTCTGGTGATCTCCAGCTTGTGGGAGGGAATACAAGTACACAAGACATTGTTGGAAAAAGCGATTCCAACTCCCTGCTATATTTAGTTACTCTTCTTTGTTGTTCTTTTCACCGCATTTCCACTCCAGACAACCTTAGCAACTACAAAAACATGAAAAGCAGAGAAGGTTGCTGCTCCCTGGGGATATGAATTGTTGCTTAAAAACCTCAGTGAACTTTTAAGTAAAACCATTTAGTGCAGAGGACGTCTGGCAGAGAAAAGACTACATTTAGTGAAAACAAGTTATTTTAATTTGAGTAAGTAAATTGCTAAGGAGTGAGTAAGAGCAGAAAGCTGGAAGAGGGAGATCAGCCTATGAAAGCTGGAAATACCTAAATGTTGCTAGAGGACATAAATAGCTGTGATGAAAAGGATGCTGGAAACTAACTGATTTCCAGGGGTTCATTCCTATAGAAGGATGTTAATCTAAGATTATGAGGTGCTGTGAGTGTGGAAACTTTTCCATCCATTTTGCATACTCAAGTGCCACAGACACAGCACACAGCAGCTTATAAATCTTGCAAAATGCAGTACAGCAGCCAGCCTTTGAAAACAATTGTGTTAAAATCATCACTGCTGTGAGGGAGAGTGAAAGATGGGGCCACGCTCCCGCTACCTTTCGCAGGATTCCTAGACCTACCCACCATTGGCTGAATCAAATATTATGATAACAGAGTTTCATTGCTTAGGGCCATAGTGTACCTAGACAATACTTTTCCCCTTTAGGAAGGCCTTCCCATTATCCAGCTGGCAAAACAACCAGCTGTTTAATGACCTAAGAAGTAGACCTGGGCTCTTTGCTCCCCTTAGAATGTAAGCTGAGGGGAAAAGCAATATAATACAGTTCATAAGACTTGTGCCTTAGAGTCCTGAGTCAGAGTAATCAAACTTGAGGTTATTAAACAGAGTCTCTCAGTCCCACTCTAGAGAAGCATCCTGAAGGCAGTTTTGACTGCTAGCAACACAACACAGGACTTCTCACCCACCACCTTTCCGTTTTCCATTTCCTTGTGTATTTACAGTCTCAGCCTAGGCAGGGAAAGTGAGGAGAGGAAGGACTCTTTGTCATCTTCTGGCTTGCATTATTGTAGCTTCAGTCTGTTTATACACATTACTACAAACTAGAAGATGTCATGAGAGCCAGAAGCAATTTCACCTCCACGTTCTCCAAAGACACAGCATTAGCCAAAAGGCATACAACAAAGCATGGTGCAGCAGTCAGGCACAGGCTAAACAAAGAGCTAAATTATTTACCATTTGTCAAGTCTGCATGGGAGTGTACTGTTCTCTCTTCTTATGAAATAGAATGTTCTTTACTTTGCTCATGATATATTTAGATATAGCTGTAATTTTGGACATTATTAGGTGTGAAATTATGTTTTATGCTAGAAGGCTGGATAAAACTGTAGCTTCTTTTGGTTTAACATTACCATCCCACATTTAGAGACACTCGTATCAGGTCAATGATTCTCAGAACTGCCAACACACTGAATATAAGGGGCAGCACAAAAGAAAATATTTCCAATAATAAAAGAAACATTTATTCTTCTTTATACTAACTTAAATAGAAGAATACAGTACTACTATAATCTAGAACAGTGATAGAGAATGGCAGAGTTAACCAGAATAAAAGGTCTGTATAACTTCTACCATGCCATCAAAAAGACACATTTTAATCTTGGAAATAAACTAAAAAGTTTCTCTAAACAAATTCTATTACACTCAGAAAGTCAGAGAAATGTATTCATTTCCATATTTGTCCTTAAATAACTCTCACCACAGCAGTCAGTGCTGGCTGATGTTAGCCTCAGCAATATAATTTTAACAAGCTAATTATGCCTATAGATATCTAAATCTGAACTCCACTCATTCAGTGCATCCAACAGCACTAACAGCACAGAAGTAAAGAAGGAAAGCATGCGTGATTGTCTCTTACCACAGTATAGATCTGAGGTTTGCGCCTTTTTGCCAGGTCGATTATATTGACTCCATTGTAATAAAGGTTCTCAATGCACCCGTGGAAATTTTTCCTCTGAAAGGTTCCTGGTTTGCCTGGGACGGGAATCCCTCCGAAACTGAGCTTTTGGAAAGAATAAGAACAGTATTTAGTTATCACCCCAAAAGCAAGAGGGCAGAGCCCCACTTTATGCAGCTAGGCAGGATGTTATCTTAGAAAGAAGTCACATTAACAGCATCATCGTAGAGCATGAAGCAGGACCTGGCTTCCCCACAGCTGACCCTCGGGTCACGTAGCGTTACAACTGTTGGAAAGACACTGCTGACCTAGATAGGAAACAACTTCTAAGTGCCTTGACACACCACCTCACCAACCTAGTACCACCAGCTCCCCACCCAGGGACACCCAACACACAAGGTAACGTTCAAATAGTTTCCAGCCAATAGTTCCCACTGGCCTGGAGGCTGCAACCCAGGATCACAGTGGCCAGAAACTGCTGAGCAATTGGGGAATAAACTCTTCCTGTCCACAGAGCACTGGGTTGACCTGCAAGGTGCAGTCATCCCTTTCCACCAAACAGGTATCTGAACAGTTCTGGTTTCAGCTAGTGGAGGGTAGTATCACACACAAACTACACCATTTTCACCTTGTAATCGTTTTCCCTAAATTTCACTGTGGTTTGTCTTTACAATACTCCCACGTGGTATCTGGGACCGAGCAGTGTAATGGAGAAATTCTGCAGGTTACACATTTAAACAAAACTTCTGCTGTGCTGTTGTCTAAGTACTGGAAGATGTTAGTATGGTGCAGATTACAACTCATCACTTAACTGGAGGGCTGAATGCCCTGAGATGACAAAGAGCTTAAGGAAATAAAGCTTCCAAAATCCTTGGAACATAATTACTTTGGTTTCCTAAGGAGAAAACAAGCAAACAAAAAATGCAAAAAACAAACCAACAAAAAACATCCCACAAACCAAAACCCACAACCAAACCAACCAATCAATAAAGCCCCACACACCCAAAACTCACAACCCAAACCAATTTATAACTCTATTTTAATTTTCCAGATAACACAGGTCATTTCTATTTAACTGCTCTGGGCTTTTTGGGAACGTCATACTAGTGGTACTGTTGAGTTTTTATTCATTTTTCCCAACACAGCCAGCAGTATCATGAATAATATAATGTAGGTGGGGATCCTGCAGCCATGACCCTTCACAGTGGTTCCAGTGCATCCGGAGCTGTGCTGCATGCTGCTGCACCCACTGCAGCAAAGGCATGCACTGCTGTGAGGCACTGCTGACACACTGATGGCTGCTGCAACCTGGTCAGCCTTATTCCTCTGTCATAACTCCTAACAGCTCACCTAAGCTCATTATTACAAAAGTAAAGGGAAATTTGGGGGTTATTTTTCCTCCCACTCAACCTAGCAAGCTGGGATATGCTAGCAAATGAAATTTCCTTGGATAACCTTGAAAGCACTTCTTTGAAAAGAAGTCCTTAATAAACTTGCACCTCAGTTGCATTAACTGATCACTTCAGAGAAAAAAAGAGTAAACAGACTGCTACTTTACATCACTTGCAGGTTTGTTATTGGCATGAGGGCTTATGTGGTACCAATGTTTTTTTCTAATGAGAATCATAAGTTCTTCTTTAAAGACCAGACTTTCCCCCTTTCATGTTCTACTCTTTTAGTCTCCTGCTTAGGAACTGTGTACTGGGTTTCAAAACCAAAATAATAATCAATATCAATTATACCACTGCATTATTAAGAAAACAGTTTTCTTTCTGATTAGTAATAATTTTAATTACCAAATTAACAGTTTTATTAGCCTCAGTAAGGCCCTTAATCCCTAAAGTGTGCTGAGTGTACTTTCAGTAGACTGTATTGCTGTAATGTTCATCTGAAAGATTGTCTCAGTACGAGTGGAAAGAAAACACATTCTAAGTACTAGGAGCCAGGACTGAGTGCTATATAGGTCAGTGGTGATGCTGATTTACATCAGCTGAAGATCTTCTCTACCATACTCCCTGTTTTGGAACATCAGAGAAATGTTCTGCAAATTACATTGGAGTCTGAGTTTTCCCTAACTGGCATCAATCTTGTAGCAGGAAGCAAAGAATTTTATTACTTTGAAATGAGGAGAGCATATGACTCAATTGTTTGTCTTTTCTCAAGTCTATCTTAAAAGTACTTGTACCTCATACCTGAAGCTGTTACAGAATCTCACGGCCCAAACGTGCTGTCCCTATTACATGAGCTTATGATTTGGAACAGCAGTGGTGAGAAACTGGTACCACTCTATCCACTCTGCTCTGTGAAATGCAAATAATAGAATTTCAGCTGGAACATGAGAGGATCAGAAAGCAGGCACCTGCCACTGCTGAGCTGTCTGCTTTTGTCCCTGGGGTGTGCTGAGAATTGATCCTTTCCAAAGAAATGAATCCAAAGTGCAGAGGGCAAACTTGTGGTCTCGTAAGCAATGAACCATGCCAGCACAACACATCCACACAGGGTGATGGCTCTGACTGTGCAAGCGTGACCCTGTACCTTGTGGGCTAGCTGCTCGGTAGACAAGTGCATGGGACTAAAAATGAACATGAGTAACCTGCACATAGGTGTGTATTGATGGGGGAACAGATAAGAAACTGTCTTGCATGTAAGTATGATGATATAACAGTTTTTTAAAGGTCTTTTTTACTTACTTGAGCCATAGCACTGAACTTCTGGAGTGATACAAACTGCACTGTCACACCTTGGCTTCATCACAGGGGAGTACACCAGCCTCAGGTTTTATGGGCAGGCTGGATGTTCCCTATGCTCAGTCCTTCCTTGGCTAGGCTGCTCTGTCTCCCTAGAGCATCACAACCCCAGACGTGAAAGGACTTGTGTCGAAGCTAGTTAACAGTCATACTCAAGGTATTCCAATCCTAGTGGGAAAACAATGTTGTTTACCTGCTGACCTCTATGTGGAGAGCTGTAATTCAAGGAAGTGGTGGCTGGATAGAGGTGTAACTCATAACTGGTATGCCCATGGTCATGTCAATCAGATGTAGGGATGGTGCACAACGATTCCATGAAAATCATATTGGAGATGATGACACAGCACCTCTCTCTATAAATAAGCACAGCTGCTCTTTGAAGATTTTACCAGAATACAGATCAAACCTGTTAGTTTAGTTCAAAGTGCCATACTTGTGAGTGGAAGCATAATCCAATGCATATATGCCTAGACACTAGACATTTTCTGAGTCTATTGTATACAGAGTTTAACTATGAAAGGAGCTCTCTAGGAAGGAAACATTAAATACAGAAAAGACCTTTGTTGGAAAAAAAAACCCAGCTCATAGTGTGGCTGTTTTCCATCACAGTAATTTCACACCAGTTGAGCCTCATCTCCCAGGTTATAATTTAAAGGGTTCCACACACCTCATAATCAATATCCAAGTGATCTGAATCCCCCTTCGTTCGGAAATGCTGGGTGTGCTTGTCCACCGTGAAGTTCACTTGTTTGTTGAAGCGCTCTATGAGAACCGAGTGCCAGTGCTGGTCATCCAGGAGGCTGCCCAGGGTGACAGATGTGTGGCTGTTACTGAAGTGCAAGTTGGAGTCCCCTGGATGGGCAAAGACAGGCAGAAGACACCAGTTAACTAGGCCCTTGAATGAAGCATGGGAACTCAAGGGGAGCACAGACCAAAGGTCCTAGATACAAACTGGAGAGCTGTCCATCAGAAACAGACCCTTGTCAAAACTTGCCTTAGATCATTTGAGCCTCTTTTTCATATACATGTGTATATGCACATACACACAGTTTTTCCCCTGAAATCCTTGTTATAAATCAGGTTTTCTCAAATGCTGCTCCTACACGTGGCAGCACACAGGAAATCAACACTCTGGCTGTGCCATTCATTCTGCTACGCATTGGAGGCCCCGCTGTTTCAAGAGCTCCCTTCTAGCTGCACCAAAATCTCCTGTCTATTCACATTAACAGACCACTCCTGACACTTCAGTTTCAAATATGTGCTTTTTGTATTTTAGAGGACAATTGCACCTATCTATTTTCTGAGAAAAAAAGCCCTAAGTCAGTGAAGCAACACGAATGCAAATGTTTTGTTCAGCTCAGAAAAATTCTTAAACCTGGCCTAGATCTCCAAAGTTTAGATCAAGAGTCATAAAAATATTCAGGCCCTAACCCAGGAGATTTCAAGCACTCTTCTGTTTCCCAGATGGCTACACATCTGAACACTTCAGAGCCTCTCATTTAAAGGGAGTGTGTGTCTTTTTTTATATTCCAGCAGAATCGAGAGGACATTCTCCAAAACTGTCAGACAAGATGCAAGCAGATTCAAGAGCAAACATCAAGACCCTTGCCCATGATACATGAATGCACACAGAGGACTTGAAATGGCTAAAATTGGTACATTTGGGGCTACTGCTGAAGGAAAAAACCCTCTTATCTCAGACTATGTATTCACAACAGCATAATATATTTAAATATATTCTTATGCTAGTATGAAACATTTGTAAGAGGATGACAAATCAATGGAGTCAAAGAATCCCCCATTCATAGTTCTGGGGATGTAGCTATTTGGCTCAAGTTACATTCAAATATCAAATCAGAAAAATGCTGCATTACCATATCTACTCTTTGATAAAGTAAAGAAAAAGAAAAAAGAAAGAAATAAAAAATTAACTGCATACTAAACAATTAATAAGCTATGTAAAAATGAAATCCAAGAGCTATAGGATATTGTTACTGACAAACACAATTAAGCACAAGGGGAAAACTGTAGAAAGATTTATCTATGAATTCTGGTTTAGTATGTCCAGTTTGCTCCCAACAGTTTGATTTCTTTTAATTCTCCAACTTGTAAACAGAGGACTGAGATACTGCACCGTTGCCTGCTTTATCTGCTCTAGACAAACTTCTTACAGTAACCTGGAATTACTAGTATAAGATCTGCCCCTTCTAATACTATACATTACTAGATGCTAAATCTCTCATTTTTATTAAAACCAGCCCTGGCAGCCTAAGCACCATGTACAAGAATTGTTAATAGCTCAGATCACTTTATTCATCGAAGTTATTAAGACTGAGAGCGGCAGTGAAAAATTTGGACCTTCATTCTCTCCTCTCCTTGCCCACACCCTCATGGTTAACAGAGGGAATGGGTTTGTTTCAGGTCCATGTGGATGGGCTACTGAGGCTTTCAGTCCAAGCTGAGTACCCAAACAGGATGAGTGCAGCTCCAGTGCTCACCAAGTACACCAAGTTGCAGGCATGGAAACTTCTGCCAACTCAAACCCCTCAAATATGAGAAATGTGAGTCAGCAGGGACTGCTGGGGCCAGTACCATGGGGCCCCACAGATGAAGCTAATGAAGATTTTTTAATAAGGCTGGGAGACGGGTTATGATAACTCCTACTACAGTAGTTCCTGCCATTATCAAACTGCTTTAGTGTAGTCACCAGGAAAAAAAACAAATCACTCTTCTACAAAAAGAATTTAGGCCAGGCTTTCATCTGTCCCTCTGAACCAACATGATCACACAGTGATGGTCTTCCAGACATTTAGTTTTCAACTAAAGCCATCTCCAGAAGCAAAGCAATGCCAGTGTGCAGAATGTTTCAAACAACGTTTTCATTTAAATTCTGTAATCTTAGCTCAGTTCTGACCACAGAATGGAAAAAGTACAACACAAACCAAAAATAAACCTTTTGATTCTTAAAAATAACAAAAAAAAAAAAATAAAAAAGGAGAAGGAACAGGACACTGTGGGGCATTTTCAATCACTGATTGAAAGCATCATCAAGCGGAGGTCAAAACTTCGAAAGGAGTCATTGATCGGCTTAGCCTTAGTCAGCACTAGTTATAAGAACCAAGCTCTTTTTGGCTCAGTTACATCTTGCGTGACATTAGTCAAGCCTATTCCCTTTTGCTTCCCCTCCCACCTTCTCTGATCAGTATTTAAGGTGTGAGCTATCTGAAGCACACAGGATACTTTGTCAATCTCAGCTGGAGTTTCTAGATGCTGCCTAATATAGGTATTTATAAAAGCAAACCAAGACAATCCTTGTTACAGTAATACATGAACTAACAATCTAATTACCCTTACCCAGGTTGATGTGCAAGGAGAGCTTCCCTTTCTGCAGCTCCAAGGTAATGTAGACTCCACGTTGTCCTTCGCCATGGAATAAGACTCCATCCCCCTGCATGCTCTTGAATTTTAAGGAGACCACATCTTTGAATGTGCTCATGAGCTTCTGATTGAACCTGTAGAGGAGTGAACTTCTGCCATCGAAGTCTGCAGTATCTGACTCTGGGAAAGAGAAGAGGGCAAAATGAAGATGAAAGCCAGCACCAGGAGAAAGACTGTATTTTTCAGCATTTTGGAGCCAGGTATTCTCAGAAGCTTACATCCATAGGATGTACATGGCATACGGGCAGCCACACTTCAACCATGTCCAATCCTCTCCCTCTGTCTGAGGTAAGGGAACACTAAGATAAAACCTGAACTCTGCACTTCTCCTCCTCTATCCCATGCAACACTACTTTCTCACTCAACTTTTTAGAGCAGAACAAGTGCCTTCCACTGTACTCAGATCTACAGACCATGCCTCACCACATTTGCTGTGTGTCTCATAAATACACCCAGGATGTTATTTATTTTCTTGAACATTTCAGTTCACCATGTTTTGTAGCTTCACAAGCATCAGTTGAGCTGTTTCTGCATGTTGGCCATGCCTGCAGTCGACTTTGAAACCAAACAAGCATCATCTTAGCTTCTGAGGGTTGACTGCTTGTTTGTGGTGGGCATTCATCAACTATATTTCTGGATGCAAATTGACTAAGTCAGCAGGAAGAGCCAAATATCAATTTAAAAAGCTTTTCAAGGGATTTCGTGGGAACGAAGCATCTAAACTGATTATACATCCTCAAAAATCCAATTAGAAACATTTTCCTGTTCAACTAGCTTTTAAAACCCAATCACTGTGATGGGACACAAGTTTTAAATTCTCCAATTGCAATTAATATTTCCTTTGGCAGCAGCAGTACTTCGTTTTACAAAGAGGTATTTAAAGCAAAACGTATTTTTAATAAACCCTTTTTTAAAAAAAAAAATATATATATAGCTCCAGAATATTTCAGGTAGACTCAAATATATTTAACCAATACACTATTGAAACATGTGACTGATATATGTAAATTCAATTCCAATTTCTATCCAAATGCAATTTGGCACAGTTTATGGATAAAATATCTATGTGTAAATAATAAATCTGTCAACTGGTATTTACTGTTAAGAAAAATATTAAAAATTAAGAAGCTGTTGAAAGGTCTACAGCATAAATGTTATAAGGAATGGCTGAGGGAACTGGAGTTGTGTTTTGGTCTGCAGAAAAGGAGGCTCAGAGAAGACCTTCTTGCTCTCTACATCTACCTGAAAGGAGGCTGCACCAAGGTTGGGGTTGGTCTTTTTTTCCAGGTAACAAGTGATAGGACAAGAGGAAATGGCTTCAGATTATGCCATGGGAAGTTCAGATCAGATATTAGGAAGAATTTCTTCACTGATATGGTGTATTGGGTCTGGCTGAGCTGTAATTCATCCCCATAGTGACCCTCACAGTGCGGTGTTTTGCATTGGTGACTAGCAGGGTACTGATAACACACCCGTGTTTTGACTGCCGCTGGGCACAACACTAGCACTGTGACATTCCTTCTCTGGTTGGGGGGCAGGAACCTGGGAGGGAAGTCGGGCAGCCAGCTGACCCAAACTAACCAAAGGAATATTCCATACCATATGACGTCAGCTCAGATATAAAAGCTGAGGCACGGAGCAGGGGGGTGGGCATTCATCGGCTAATGACTGCCTCCTGAAGACCGCAGCCCTGCTTCTCGGGAGTGGCCGACCATCGCTGCTCATGGGAAGTAGAGATTAAGTCTGCTTTTGCTTTGCTTCTGTGCGCGCAGGCTTTGCTGTGTGTAGTGCTAATAATAAACTGTCTTGTCTCAACCCACGGGTCATTCCTATTTCCACCTTACTCTCTCTCCCCTGTCCCTCTGGGAAGGGGAGTGATAGAGCGGCTGGGTGGGCACTTGGTGTCCAGCCAAGGTCAAACCCACCACATATGGTTATTGAGCATTGGAAGAGGCTGCCCAGGGAAGTGGTGGAATCATCATCCCTGGAAGTGTTCAAAAAAATGTGTAGATGTGGTACCTGGGGATAGGGTTTGGCGGTGAGCGTGATGGTTAGGTTAATGGTTGGACTTGATGATCTCACCTATCTTTTCTAATCACATAGATTCCATGATTCTACAAACTTCAAAAAAGAAAGAATTTGAACAGGAGTTTAATAAGTTACATACCTACTGGGATACTTGTGTAAAGATAAAGAATACCTTCAAGAAGAAAGAGCACAGATTATCTTTGATTGCAAACCACATTCTTTAATGATACTCCAAAGCTATCAGTTTCCCATTTATTTTGAAAAATAAGTGAAAGGTCTAAATATAAAACAATCAAAATGTCCAAGTCAGCAACTGCATTGTTATTAAAGTTGGTGATTTAAGTCACCTAAGCTCCCTTGAGAGTTGTTCTATCTTTTTAAGTGTTAATGGTAGTTTCACTTGTTCCTCTTTAAAAATAAAAATAATAGGAGTTGGCCACTTTTTCCTTTTTTTTCCTTCTTTTTTTTTTCTTTTTTAAAGTGAAATTAAAAACAAAAATGAAATTAAAAAATATACTCAGAAAAGACCTGGTAATGATTTGTTACCATGAAACCTACCATCATAACTTAGAATCATAGAATCAGAGAATCGTCAGAGTTGGAAGGGACCTCAAAGATCATCTAGTTCCAACTCCTCTGTCAGTGTGACAGTTTGTGCAGAAGTTTGCTGGAACACTTACAAACATGCAGGAAGCTCCAAATTTCAATTTGATGTAAAATCATGTTAACTGCGAAACCGATTCCATTCTAAGCAAGGAAGGCAACTGATTATTTCTTTTGAGAATAAAACTACAAAGAAATTCAGCCCAGGGAATAATTCATTTCAGAATAAACTAAAACCAACTTCTTATCTGTCACATTTGAATCATACTGTTTAGCATCTTATCATACATGCAACGGTTCCTTGTTTAGGAAGTATGAAAACAACTATCTGCTTTTACTGTTTTTTTCACTTCTGAATTAGGTGTTAAGAAACAGCTCCTTCAGAGTTGCAGATTTCTCTCTATTGACACCTTGGCTGCCAGTTTCTTTAAAGGGAATTAAATCCATAGTTTAGTTCCCATTAAGTTCCCCTAGCTACATTAAATACTCCAATTTGTTTAAAGTAAATTGCAAGTGTATCATAGAAATAGTTTCATTTTAACAGGCAGGAATTAGAAAACAGATTATAAAGAAGTTACAGTGTTTGATTTCCAGTGCATTTTGCAGTTAAAGCTGATTTTCCTCCTAGCTCTCAAAACCAAAGATACTGTAAGAGAGCACCAATTCAATGTTGCCACAATAGCAGCCCTCTTTCCTCCTTAAGGAGCCTTCAACCAGGCTGAATCCACAATTCAGTCCTTGTTCATAACTCCACTAAGCCACAGCATAATTTCTCGAAGAGCTCTACCCCTGACATTTACAGAGCATAACACAACAGAAAACCTCTTTCTGAAAAGTTCTGCTTCACTAATTATGGGTTGTGAGTATTCTGGCCAATAAACAGCCCTGAACAAAACGGAAATATGTCAAATAAATGCTAACACTGGCAGCCAAAAGTCATTAGTGGCAGTTTGCAAGACAACAAATCGTTGGCTTCCTGTTAAAAATTGAAACATATAGCACAATTGCAATAAAATCACTCCAGAAAAACTGCTTGTTTGCTTAGAGTTTATTTAGTCCATGTGTGAGTTTCCCACATTTGGAAGAAGGGGCAGGTAACTCAGGAAGACTACAAGGATGTTGTTAGGTCATGAAGGGAGAAAATGGAAAGGTGAAAACCCAGATAGAACTTAATCTGGCCACTGCAGTAAAAGATAACATAGAATGTTTTTACAAATACATAAGCAACAAAAGGAAGGGCAAGTAGAATCTCCATCTTTTACTGGATGAGGGGGAAATATTGTCACCAAGAATAAGGAAAAGGCTGAGGTACTTAATGCCTTCCTTGCTTCACTCTTCAATAATCAGACCAGTTATGCCTCAGGGTATTCAGCCCCCTGTGCTGGAAGAGAGAGATGAAAAGTAGAATAAAGCTCCCCTAATCCTAGAAGAAACAACTGACAACCTGATACTCCACCTAGACACCCACAAGTCTATGGCGCCAGATGGGATCCACCCAAAGATACTGACAGAACAAGTGGAAGAGATCACTGAACCACTTTCTATCATTTATCAGCAGCCCTGGTTAACTAGAGAGGTCCCAGCTGAGTGGAAGTTACCAAATGTGACACTCACCTACAAGAAGGGTCAGAAGGAGGATCCAGGGAACTACAGACCTGTCAGCCTGACCTTGGTGCCAGGAAAAGTTATGGAGCAGATAAACCTGAGTGTAATCACGCAGCAAGTGTTGCACAACCAGGGGATCAGGCCCATCTAGCATGGGTTCATGAAAAGCAGGTCCTGCTTGACCAACCTGATCTCCTTCTAGGACCAGGTGACCTGCCTAGTGGATGAGAGAAAGGCAGGGGATGTTGTCTGCCTAGACTTAAGTAAAGACTTTGAACTGTCTAGCACAGCATTCTCCTGAAGAAGTTGGCAGCTTCTGGCTTAGACAGGTGGACTCTTTGCTGGGTAAGAAACTGGCTGAATGGCCTAGCCCTGAAAGCAATGGTGAATGGAATTAATACAGTTGGTGACCAGTCACAAGTGGTGTTGCCCAGGGCTCAGTGCTGAGGCCAGTCCTGTTTAATACCTTTATCGATAATTTGGATAAGGGGATTGAGTGCACCCTTAGTATGTTTGCAGATGACATCAAGTTGGGCAGTTGTGTTATCTGATTCAGGGTAGGAAGGCTTTGCAGAGGGATCTGGACAGGCTGGATCGATGGGCCAAGGCCAACAGGATGAGGTTTCACAAGGCCAAGTGCCAGGTCCTGCACTTGGGTCACAACAACTCCATGAAACACTACAGGCTTGGGGCAGAGTGGCTGGAAAGCTGCCCAGCAGAAAAGGACATGGGGGTACTGGTCAACAGCCGGCTAAACATGAGCCAGCAGTGTGCCCAGGTGGCCAAGAAGGCCAACAGCATCCTGACTTGTATCAGAAAAAGCGTGTCCACCAGGACTAGGGAAGTGATTGTTCCCCCTGTACACAGCACTGGTGAAGCCACACCTTGAATACTGTGTTTAGTTTTGGGCCCTCACTACAAGAAAGATATCAAGGTGCTGGACCATGTCCAAAGAAGGGCAATGAAGCTCATGAAAGGTCTGGAGCAGACGTTTTATAAGGGTTGGCTGAGGGAACTGGGGTTGTTTAGCCTGGAGGAAAGAAGGCTCAGAGGAGTCATTCTCACTCTGTACAGCTACTTGAAAGGAGGTTGTAGGGGTCTGTCTCTTCTCCCAGGTGACTAGTGATAGGACAAGAAGAAATGGCCTCAAGTTGTACCAAGGGAGGTTTAGATTGGATATTAGGAAAAAAATTACTCACTGAAAGAGTGGTTAAGCAGGCTGCCCAAGGAAGTGGTGCAGTCACCATCCCTGGAAGTGTTCAAAAATTGTGTAGATCTAGCACTTAGTGACATAGTACAATGGGCATGGCAGTGTTGGGTTGACAGATGGACTCCATGATCTTATAGAACTTGTCCAATCTTAACGATTCTATGTCCATAATCCTCTTGCAGCAAGAGAATAACAATCAGAAATCCTGTCAGTCTTAGAAAACTTGTAGGAATACCAAACTAAAACATGAGTGGTTTCATTCTGCACTGCCTGCTGATTTACTTATGCTCCCTGAAGACAGACTTTACTCAGTCTGGATACTTTCCTACACTGTCCTCATCAACAAGTCTATAAAACTCAGAAAGTGAGATCAGGCAGAAGTTGTTTCTTTTATGTTCCTCTCCTGTATGTACTTCAGCTTACAAGTAAAGAAGTTCCCACAAAACCAGAAATAATTCATCATGCTTTTCTGAAATTCAGTAGAATTTCTGGCCTCGGGGGTCCTGGTTACATTATTCCATTTGAATTTCCTTTCTTAAAACAGATCCAAACATTAAAGTCACTTGGGAGTGGGTGGAAACACAGACATTTGAAGCTAGATTACCTGGTTAATTCAGCATTAAAAAGAAATAAATAAAAAAAAAGAGACAGTACTCAACCTGTGGGACCAGCTATGCTGAGAGAAGCCAGGCTATGAGCAATGTAAGAGCATGGATGGAGTTTACTTGTGCAGCAGAAAGGACATACATTACACTCTGAAAAGGATGGTTCTCCTAATGATTTTGGAGAATGTAAACACTTACTTGGCAAAGTTATTCCAAAAGAAAAAAATGCTCTAGGAACAGTTGCAGTTTGAGACAGGAACTCTCTTGGCTTGCTTTTACATCAATGAACAGAACCTTTAACTCCCTGCAGGAGGGAACAGTTGTTCCTGGTCTGAATAACCATTTCTCCTGGTGATTCTTGCCTTACTGGCTTGGGTGAGTCTGAAACAGTCTGACTTCCCTCTCCACATCCCTCTCAGGCATGTAATCCAAGGGATGAATGTGGATGAGCACCTCAGATGTGACTGTTCTACTATGCAGCTTTATTCCTATCACAAATCTAGTCTGCCTCTTGGTAAGAAATCGTTTGGGTATTTATCCTATGCAGCTGGTCAGAAATACTACTCATTAATGCCAGTCAGACATTAAGCTGTTCTCTGCAATTGTTTTCTATCTCATATGAAGACAAAGGAGAGATTGGAAGAAAGTGGGGAAAAAAAGAAAAAGAGACGAAGAAAGACCCAGTAAGAATATAATTTAATCAAAAAGCACGATATCAGATCATATTCCCTACAGCAATGACAACAAAAGATGAGAAGTCAGAGTCCTGAACTACAAATGAAGAACTCTGCTCTCAAAAGCAGAAGACACCCTGTCTCACACCCTACCATTGTGTCTCCTGTGGTTTCCCAGCCATTTAACTGCACATACACCCAATTCTGCTGAAGCATTTTGGGCTGTTAACCAGTTATAGGATATGATCAGCATGTTCAATGTAGCTATAAATCATATGCTATGAAAGGAATTGTGTCAGCAGATCTTTTTTTCCTGTGCTAAGCTAACAAGAGTCTTCCCAACTATAAAGATATACCCATTCCCTCCTCACCCCTACAAGCATCAAAAGCAATTGGTTTGCCATTTGTCTGAACATGCCCTCTGTTGCAGCTCTCGTTACCTGTTACAATCACACTGTTTCCAGAGCCGCTGTTTCACATAATCACAGAACATTAAGAGTTGGAAGGGACCTCAAATGATCATCTAGTCCAACCACCCTGCTATAACAGGATTCCCTAGACCAGGTTACACAGAAGTGTGTCCAGTTGGGTTTTGAATATCTCCATAGAAGGAGACTCCACAACCTCTCTGGGCAGTCTGTTCCTGTGCTCTGGCACCAGAACTGGGAAAAAATTCCTACATGTATTCACATGGAACCTCCTATGCTTCAGCTTACAATCACTGACCCTTGTCTTGTCTCTGCGCTTCACTGAGAAGAGCCTGACCCCATCCCCCCGACATACATCCTTCACATATTTAAAAGCATAGACGAGGTCACCCCTTAGCCTCCTCTTCTCCAAGCTAAAGAGACCCAGCTCCCTCAGCCTTTCCTCAGAAGGAAGATGTTCCAGCCCCTTTATCATCTTGGTGGCTCTGTGCTGGACTCTTTCCAGCAGTTCCCTACCCTTCTTAAACTGAGGGGCTCAGAACTGGACACAATATTCCAGATGTGGCCTCACCAGGGTAGAGTAAAGAGGAAGAAAAACCTCTCTTTACCTACTAGCCATACCCCTTCTAATACACTCCATAATCCCATTGGGCCTCCGGGCCACAAGAGCACACTGCTGGCTCATGGTCACCCTTCCATCTATCAGGACCCCTAGATCCCTTTCCCCTTCACTACTCTCCAACAGCTCAGCCCCCAATCTATACTCATACATGGAGTTGGTCCTCCCTGGGTGCAAAACTCAACACTTGGCCTTGTTGAATTTCATTCAATTTCTCCCTGCCCAACTCTCCAGCCTGTCTAAGTCTCACTGAATGGCAGCACAACCCTCCGGTGTGTCAGCCACTCTACCCAGCTTAGTGTCAGCAGCAAACTTGCTGAGAGCACACTCTGTTCCCTCATCCAGGTCGTTAATGAATAGATTGAAAAGTACTGGTCTCCGTACCAACCCCTGAGGGACTCCACTAGACACAGGCCTCCAACTAGGCTCCATTCCATTGACCACAACTCTCTGATTTCTGTCCTTCAACCAGTTCAAAATTCACCTCTCTACCCAATCAGCCAGACCACACTTCCTCAGTTTAGCTGCAAGGATGCTGTGGGAGACAGTGTCAAATGCTTTACTGTAATCAAGATAAACCACATCCACTGCTCTACCATCATCTATCCACCTGGTTGTGTCCTCATAAAAGGCTATCAGGTTGGTCAAACATGACTTGGTAAACCCATGCTGACTGCTCCCAATGATCCCCTTATCCTTGATATGCCTAGAGACAGAGTCGAGGATAAAGTGTTCCATCATCTTTCCAGGGATGGAGGTGAGGCTGACCGGCCTATAGTTACCTGGCTCCTCCTTCTTGCCCTTTCTGAAGACTGGAGTGACATTTGCCTTCCTCCAGTCCCCAGGCACCTTTCCTGTTCCCCAGGACTTACCAAAGATGATGGAGGCAAAGGGACAGTGAGAACTTACACATACCTCTTCATGGAAATTTCCATTTAACTCATTATAAATCCTTTTCTGAACAGGAAAATATGAACATATATTTTCAGATCAAGATGATCTCTTTCCTCGTTCAGTACCTATTTTGAGGATGTGAGATCGCAGAATGTTAGATGTTGAAAGAGACCTCGAAAGATCATCTAGTCTAACCCCCCTGCCACAGCAGGATTCCCTACAGTAGGTCACACTGAGATGAAATCTTGTCAGAAATTTCAAATAAGTGTTATTAATTTTTGTTTAAATACATATAATTTGTGCAAGAAAGTAAACAACAATCAACATGTGTCATCTGTGAATTCCAGCTGATTTGACGGTCTTGGAGTGCTTTGTTGCAGAGGAATTTCAATCTGTATGGGAAAAAGTCAAGCACCCTCACCTGTTTAAAACAGCACTGTTGTTAAAAACATGGGTTTATGTTTCAAAGAAACAATGTCAACTGGCAGCGAATTAGAGGGTGAAGAGAAAAAGCAGGGGGGAAAAAAAAAAAAAAGAAAGCTCTCTTGTTTGATAGAGAACTTCTTAGGATAATTTTATAGTAGGAAATTACTCCTAGCAGAAGCAATAAACAACACTGAGTGCCATTCACCAGCACAGTGCAATGGCTTATTAAGTTAGCCACTTTGGCAACCACAACACGTGGTAGTTAATCTCTATGTGATTCTTGAGTGTATTTTGTTACTGTGTCCTCAAAGACTGTTTGGTGACCTAGAAGACCTGGTGCCTTCCACAGGGCCCTACTAAACAACCACCATCGAAATCTGGATTTACCAAAATTCAGAACAAGGTTGTGTTCCTGGGACCTCCTCAGCTGAGTGTGCTGCACAGGACAAAAATAAAAGAACAGAGCCTTGCACTGGCACAAGAATATCACATACACCTAACTTCACATCACAAAAAAATGCTTAAGCAGCAGCAAATCCACAAACCTCTCTTACAGCTGTCATCTTCTGCTCAAATATGCAAAGTTTAAAAGGAGCTGAAGTGAGCAGAGATAACCCAAGGAATCACAGGCTATTTTGCACACCCTGGTGTATTACAGTGAGGTGCTCTGCTGCATATTTGGCAATAGTCCCAGGGTTTTAACAGATGTGCAGCAGCACATGAAATTCATTCAGATGGCCTAAGCTGTCAGTGTCCACAGACTTCTGTTTCAGCCAACCAGTGAATGCTGCCACTCACACAGAAAGGATCTCCAGCTTGGCTGTAAATGAAAACTTTACTTCTGCAGTTTTCTGCCAGAGATATCAATATAAAGCAATTCTGTTTTCAGAACAGCTGCTGTGCTTCAGATGCAGTATTTGCTTGAAAGGTGGAATGGACAGCCAGCAGTTCAGCACCACCTGAACTTCAAGCTCCTTCTACAAGTAGGTTAAGCGGTAGAAATGACCCTGCAGTCACACATGCACCTTTGTGCAGGATTTGGTTCATATGTGATCCCCAGGCACATGTTCTCTTCTTTATCTTAAACTTCAGAACTGAATCCAAAGCTAAAATGCCAGTGGAAATCCTTTCTTCAGCTTCAATGAACTTAAGATCAAATACCCTGGGTTTGTTCACCTGTAGAAGCCTTTAAGTCATTCCAACTGCTTAAGGAGGATTGGGCAGAACTGGGAATTAGGCTCTCAGAGGTAAATTTGTATCAATTGACACCTTTGGTATGGGTAGGTGACTACAGTCCTGTTCCTACTCCCAGCTGCACATCTCTTCTTTCATATACATACAGACACTTGCATGAAAGATCATCTCTTAGAGATGGTGCACATTTGGTACATTTGTTCTCCTTCTAGCTCAGTTTCTCTCTGGCTTGTCCAACAGCCTGTCTCTAGTGATTTTTATTGTCTTTTTAAAAATTCTTTTCAAATTATTAATATATTTCTTGTGCCAGAATTGAACAGGGTGGATAAGTCTATATGCTGTCAAACATTACAAAATGCAGTTATGTAGGTATATACAAGCTCAGGGTCGGCTGCAGGTTTTCTGTCAGTTTAACAGTAAAGATGACATTTTATAAATGATCAAACATCTTTTGTACAGTGCTGCAGTGCCTGGGTTAGGCATAGCTAAGACTGTGAAACTACATAAGCAAAACTTGTAGACAGGTATTGTCTGGCATATGCAATTTGTCAGAGAAATTTGAATGGCACAATTTATATGAATGGAATTAATATTTCAACACTGCAAAACTTTTATGAATCCCTTTGTTTCTTTGTTGGCTTGCTTCAATCTCATGCCTTAATTGTGCAAAACCAGTTTTATTTCCTGTAACTACAAAGATGAAGACTTAGATGATACTTGAAAGGTCATTCTAGGGAGGCGGGTGTTGGCCTCTTCTCCCTTGTGACTAGTGAGAGGACTAGAGGGAATGGGCTTAAGCTGAGCCAGGGTAGGTTTAGATTAGATATTAGGAAGAATTTCTTTACTGAAAGAGTGGTTAGGTATTGGAATAGGCTGCCCAGGGTGGTGGTGGAGTCACCATCCCTGGAGGTTTTTAAGAAGAGGATAGATGTGTTTCTTCAGGGGATGATTTAGGGGTAAGAGTAGTGCAGGGCTATCGGTTGGACTAGATGATCTTGAGGGTCCTTTCCAACCGTAATGATTCTGTGATTCTGTGTGTGATTCTGTGATATCAGCACAAAGAAACAGCCTAGAAGTACCTCTGAAGTCTTATTTGTATCGTAGAAAATACAATCATAATCTGGCATGAAAGTAGTGACCATGCAGAATTTCACATGCATTAGCACCAAAACACATTCAGCTACAAAAGTTTCAACCTTCAATTCAAGTTCTATTTGTTGAACATCTGTTTGGACTATACTCTTGCAGAGTATACAGTGTATTTTGTGGCATATTGTAGTATACCCTGCAGATGTTTGGTCATTGTTAAAAAAAGAAAGCTCTCTGAAGACAGATGAGGTAGCTGCTTTAGAATAATGTCATCAAGGGCAGTTGGTTTTGATTTAAAAGTTTTAGTTTCCATATCCAATGTTAGGGCTAGAAAAGAACTCTTGCACTAGTGACAATCCATCCAGACCAGGCTGCTGCAGCTCTGTACTTAAATGAATGATACTCCACAGTGCTCAGGCATCAAGATAGGTGGAGAAACAACCATTTCTAAAAGCTAAACTGATCCTTCAGATCTACACCAACCATGAAAAGGATCTCCTTGTGATACCATGTGAATCAGTCCTAAAGAACTGAGTGTAGTGATGAGGCCACTAAGAGTCCTGGAGCTGTGTCTCTGTTCAGTTGGATCGTGTGAATCAAAAGGTTTAAGACAGTTTGTTCTTTGTTTCTGCTCAGATGAATTTAAGTCTCCTAAAGTTTTTCCACCTATCTTGTATCCCTTTCCTGCACCTGGCAGTAGCAGATGAGGATCTAAGCTAAATGGACAGATGTACAAGTGCAGTAGAGTCCATCTGATGGTGACGTGTGCCATGCTACTTACTGGTAAAATGATGTTAATCCTCTGAACTCTCCCCAGCAAAATCTCATCTGTCTCCAGCCGTGTCTGAAGTCACACTGACCATTTTAGAAATAAACTCACAGCTACCTGAGAAACAAATACCAGACTTGTCTTTCCTCACTGGTAGACTTGTTTCTGTTTCCTGTGAGGGAGCAATACTGGTTCTTTTACTTTACATTCAGCCATTTCTGCGGGGATAGGTCATATGTCTGCAGGAGTCAAAAAATGTGTACATGCCCAAAGGCAAAAATGTTTATAGGTTGCTCCAAGGCCCACATGATAAAGTGCTGCAGACCATATCTTAGAGGATAATCACCATGTGTTAAGAAGAAAAGTGCCAAAGAAAATATTTATGCAAAAGCAGCACAAGTTCTCTGCTCTCTGTAGCTATAAAATCATCAGCCTCAGATAGACATACTAGCTGCACAATCTGCAACACACCCCTCAACAATTAGTTAATTTGCCTTAAAACCAAAAACCAACTATTTAATTAATGGTGTTACCATTCCTAAATAAAGCGCTACTGCACAGGAGGTGGTCTAGTGGTTAGGATTCGATGCTCTCACTGCTGGGACCCAGGTCCAATTCCCAGTCAGGGAAGCTTTGTTGCGACCTAGTCTTGTAGAATCCTGCTCTGGCAGGGGGGTTGGACTAGATGATCTTTTGAGGTCCCTTCCAACTCCTAACATACTCTGATACTGTGAAAATATTCCAAGTAGCTTTGTGCCCTCCAGCTAGGCTGGAGAGTTTGCAGCATCAGACTGCCTGGCACTCACAAGGAGCAGCAAATCATTCTGTGATTGCCTCAGCTCTCAGAAAGCTTCACCAGCTGAGCTAGATGAGCCACCATGTCTCCAAGCAGAAGACAAGAACAACTACTGAAAAAAATAAATGATGGCTATGTATTTCACATTGCATTTTAACTCAGAAAACTTGTACTGGAGCCCTCCCACAGCACAAAAACCTCTTTTGAGAAAATGTGGTTTAAATGTAGTCACTTACTATAGGAGCAGCCGAAGACCTCAACTCTCAGTCCTATCCGCCCACTGACATTCCACTTCAGAGGGATGAAGCGCAAGAAGCGGGCTTTCACGGAATGCAGAAGTTTGTGGTGAACCACACTGTCAGCGTTGCTGTTGCCTGTGAAAACCTGGAAGAACAGAAAGCCTTGGTGAGACATGTAGCTCCGAAAAGTGAACTCAGCATTCTGAATTAAGGCTGTGAACTGCCATCTCCCTAATTCTCAGTCTCATATTTAAATTGAATGCCAAGTTTTCTTCTAATTGCTCTGCCTTTTATGGTGGGAAAGAAGGGTGAAAGCAGTATACACAGGACCTCACTGGAGTGTATATAATGAGTTACAAAAGCAGGTTGTAGGTAGGGATCTGTCAGAAGATGTTGTGTAATTTCCCCAAACCCAGGATATTCCTGTGCACCACAACACTCCATCAGCCCCTATCATAGCCACAATACTTTCACTACAATGAAGAATGAGCACCAGTTTAGCCTTTGGTGCATTCAGGGTAGCAGAAAAAGATGGTCCCAAGTCAGTGAGGTTGGCTAGAGCCTGGAAAGATGACCAGGAAAGTCTTCATCTAGGTATGCCACAGAAAACTCAAGAGAGACATGGGAAGAGGAGAAAGCCTGAGTCAGTACACAGAAGAGTCAGCATTTTAACCGGATTTGCACCCAAGAGAGTTAAAGCTTGCAAACTATAATAATTTAACTTTTTTTCTTGCCTATTTGATTAATTGCCTTCAAATGCAAGCCAAAATTAATGACCCTACTCAGAATTATCACTTAACAAGAGGAAGTTCTCTCATGGGTGAAGAATGACTGCAGGATTTCAAAGACATTGCATCCAAGCTCTGATCTTGCCTGAAGCTTTCTCAATTCATCTTTACACCCTTACTCTGTAACATCAGGCTAAGAATATCACAGACTTCCTGCAGTCTTCAGAACATTTGAGTACCTCAGCCAAGATTTAAATTTGAAGCTAAACATGAAAACTATGAATGAATCCAAAGTTAACCACATACAGCAGCTCAGCAGCCTTGCCCATCAGATATGTTTTGACGAGCGCCACAAGCAACACTTCAAGATGTCCTGAGCTTACTCATACTGCTTGCCAGATAGGAGACAAATTCAGATTCCAGCAAGGAGCATTTCAGAGGCTTTTTCTTATATTTCAAGTGAAAAATCTTTTTGTTCTCAGTAATGAAACTGTCAGCAGAGAGTCTCACAGAGCTGTGGCAGCACTCACTATTAAGACATTCATGAATATCTAAGATGGATAAAGGGAAGTGTTGTTTTCTTTTTGTTTAGAAAGCTCATCCTCTTGGAGTCCCATGGTTATTTAAAAATCTCACCTTTCATAGGACAAAAAAGGAAACATGGAAGAAAGAAAGAAGTAAAAGAACAGAGGGTGAGCAAAAGGTTTCCAGTCCTCTCCATTGTGAAGAAAAGCTTTAAATGCAGTGACTAGAATCACAGAATCAAAGAATCATAGAATCGTCAGAGTTGGAAGGGACACAGAAAAGGTGAAAATTAAGAAACACAAGAAAAAGTACACCTTAATAGAGCAATACTGTGAAACAAGGGTCTGTAAGGTTTTGTTTGGTTGGGATTTTTATTGGATTTTGTTTTTTTCTCATAATATTTTCATATACAAGACTGTCAATAATGCATACTGTATCACAAGCCTGCAAGGTAATAATTTTTTTGTTTATATAAACCAGAAAACATTCTGAGAGAAAGATCAAGTTGAAAAGCACAACACCTCTAGAAATATATCCTTGCAATTACAAATTAATGGGAACTAGGTGATTTGTAAATATGGCTTCATGCTAAACAGCCCACATGTTCCTGTATGGAAAGCAGGTGGGAGAGCAGCCCATGCCAGGGGCACAATGTAATCAGTGTAACTGTTGGTAAGAGCAGTCTTGACACCTTTCTTGCAGGACAAACCTGTAAAGATGTGTTTTGCAAAGCCCGTGCAAACCACACACCCAGGCACAAGACACAGGAATGTCCCTGCTGCTAGCACCCCCAGAGGCAGCCCTCTGTAGATGTGTGCAGGCAGACGTGTGTACAGCACACTTCAGGGACTGCCTGTGCAGTCAAAGAAGCTTTGTGGTTTTCCCAGGTAAAAGAGAGATGGCTGTACCTCACCATCTGCAAGCAGACCCAGGTGCCCACCCACAGGCATCTGTGCTAGATGGTTGCCTTCACAATACCTCAAGGAAGAGCCAGAATTACCCACATCCTGCTTCCAAATCAGTTGACTCCAAACCTGATGTGCAACTACATAAAAACATCCTTCCCATGTTGAAACAGTCACGCTGGTAAAAATAAACCCTTCAAAAATCTAACACATCTCTCACAATAGTGTTTTTGAAGCTTATCTAATAACCAAATAGCCAATTAAACTTTTAGGGGGGAAAAAATCCACAGGCAATGCTTTCCCCATGAATCTGGGCCTACCAGATGGTTTTGCATGCAGCTGGCACATCACTGTTTGCTGCTAACTGAGGGGTGTCACTGTGTATGCCTTTAGGATTGCTTTGATTTTTGCTTCCAACTCCCATGGCTCAGGTCACCTTCTGATGTTTTATGGACCACCTGTGGGCTGTAGACCATTGATCGAATAACACCAATTCCCACAGATGGTCACTTGAAAACTTAGAGCCACAGATGACACAGAAATATCCATCCATTAAATAAGATGAAACAAGGATGCACTACCAGGTTTTGTAGCCCTGGAGGTTCAAATATTGATTAATACTAAACTTATGAGTAAGAATAGCAGAAATACATCCTCTTAAGAAACAGCCTTTATTACAACTTGTTGATAGAGATTAATTCACAGGAACAAAATGACAAACTAGCAAAGAAAACAAAGCACCTGCATGCCATTTCCTACGCAATAGAGTAGCTATGGGTGGGAGTGTAACACTGAAATCTGGGGCTTCTTACAAGCCCTATAAACACAACAGACTTATGATTTACCTAGGAAATTCTGCTTCTGGCATTCTATGGGGCTTATAAATCAAAAAGCTCCATTAGCACCAAGTACTGCCATCAGCTTTTTGAAGGCTTTTCCCTTGCACTAGCGGCTGTAAGGTTAACAGCTTGCCAGGGGCAGGGCTGCCTCTCAGACCAAACCTGGCTGTGTGGTGCCCTGCTGTGACACAGACCATGGCCCCATAGTAATACTTTATGAGGGGTTTTTTATCAGCCTGCAAAGGCAGGTCCCACTGGTACAAAGAAGTGAGGTAACAACAGCTGCAGCGGTTTGGAGGAGGGTCTGATCACCTAGTGCTGCCTCTTCAGCAGCAGCTGTCAGGAGGTAGGGCAGAGTAAGAAGGAAACAAGCATATGCAACACTTTTCCCAATGCTCAGACCACCTGGTTCATGGGTTACCCTGAAGTAGAACAAAATAGAATTCCAATTTAGATGTAAAAGAAAACTTTAAATCTCAAAATCACCTTCATCACCTGGAATTTGGGTGTATGACTCCCTCAAGAAAAACAATTCAATTGAATGGGCTGTTATAGAACTCTCCCATTCAGAGGGATCCCAAAAGCTGTTTAAGGGAAGTTCAGGAAAAAGTCATGCAACAATGTGAAATATGACAGTTGTTCAATAACCCTGCAGACACACATTTGTTTCTCTTCCTCATGTATAAATTCTGAACTATGTCAGATCATAACAATAAGAGTTGATGAAACTTTAGATCACCTTTTGGCCAAACTCTTAGACTGGTCTCTAACTTTAGACAGACAAGTGGAAACTGGGTGTAAGAAAACTGTCTACTCATGAAAGCCTAATCAATTAAAAAGATAACATCAGATGCATGACTTTATCTCAGTTCCCCCTGCACACACGCTCTGCAGAGCAAATGGCAACTTATTTACTGAACAGCAGAAGGTGGTTTCCATAATGACTCTGATAAATATATTTTGCTCTCCCACTTTGTTAGGTAGGTAATGGGATGGGTTCAAAATGAGTATGCAAGCAGCAACATAAGCACAATCAGCCCTGAATGGTGAGCAGGCAGACCTGATGTTAACTACCTTCTAGGGGAGATATTTTAAGACTTATTGAATACTCTCATTTCTGCCAAAGTCACTCTGATGAACTGAGCTGAGAAAAAAAACAAACCAAACCAAAAAAATATCAGATTATGAATGTGCAGAGGGCACATAACACAGATGTTAGCAATTTACAACATTTTAACCTTCACTGAAAGAAATACAAGTACAGAAAAGAGCACTCCACCTACAAATCTCACCCATGATATCACAGTGTATTACTACCTCCACTGCCTAAAGAAATAAGGACAGGAGTGTACTTAATTCAATCTATCCCACAGCTTAGCGAAGGAAGCAAAGTGACATAAAAAGCAGCTAAACCTGTCATAAATCTCAAAACTGCAATACTGAGAGAAAAATGTCATTCTCCCTTTTAAACTTCCTTAGTAGGATGGGAAAGATCAGGAGCCAGGAATTAGCACTTTGATACAGAACATGCTTCCTAATATATGCCCCTCAGGACCTCCTCAGATATTTCAATGTACATGAGTTTTAAAGAAAACACGAATTTTCAGCTAAGAAACATGAAAATCTGAAGCACAAAGGAAGAAGCTTTCCCTAGCTTTTCATATTTCCAGGTTGAAATAAACTCTGGCTCAAGGATAGCTTTTATTTTCTCCAGAGGCAACAGTATTTTAGTTCTACTTAAATTACTCAGGATGTAACTCACTTGAACCATTGAGTACAACTATTAAATCCAGGTTTTGTGGAAGCCAGGGACTGAAACCAAGTTCTAGTAAGGATCCTTCGTCTCTGCTTGTATGTGTGGAAAAGAGATTGAAAGCTACCATGACGAGGACAACATACAGCTGCAAATGCACTATATGGAAACTCAGCAGCCTCTGATTTTAATGGGATGCTACAGGGTTTTTTTCACATAATTATATGGTGTCAGTGCCTGCTAGCAACACCTTGGGGCTGGGTAGGTTTGCAGTGACTTTTTGTAACACTGAAAATTAAAAAATCTATTCAGTTTCTGCTGCAAAACAGAAGCAACTGTCACTTCAGGCAATTCTAGAATCAATCCCCTTCACCACAGCCCAGCCCTCAAACTTAGAGAGATTATACACAGACATTTAAAAAAAAAAAAAGGAAAAACCCAACTTCAAAGGCTAAATGTTCTCTTTACACCTTCCCTACGTACTGTACATTAACAGTGAAAAAGTTGCTTTGCCAATGTAATGGAAAAAGCCCTGTCCAACACATCAAGTCAGAACTGTTAATATCCTGTCAAGAAGAAATGCAATGAAATGGCTTTGCTGTCATCTCAACTGTCCTGTGTCAAGACAGGAAGCTGCTAAAAGCTCCACCTCATTTGGAGGGTGTGTTAAGAGCAGCTCATCAGCACAGGGGTTTATGGCAGGATCTGGCCCTTGGGAGTTGCCCTCTTTCAGCATGTGGCCTTAAAAATCCTTTTGCTATTAGAAGCAGTCAGACCAGGAAGGAAAAGATGACAAGGAGGATTGCTCGGCTCCTTAAAAAAGCTATAGTTTAGGTCTTTGTTTTCACCTACTGTGCAGCCACATTTGACATGTGGACAGCAAACTCATGCATTGTGTTTTCTCACTTCTCTTTCTCAAGAGGCAATTTTCTTTCAATTCTTTTTTAACGACACTTTAAAAATGAAGTACATTTTTACTTCCAGTATGAGAAACGTGCCCGCTTTGGAGAGTCAAAGGGAGCCTTTTTCACCGGTTTAAGCAGGTTTCAGGCTAAGTAAACAGCTGCCAGCCTGGTCTAGGGACTGGAGGGCACAGTATGTCCTTTAGCACACCACTTACCCCTAAGTCCCTCCTCCTACTTCACGTCTGTCTTTCCTGTTAATGCATCATAGTCTTCACTGACAAAAGGTAAACAGTCACTGTAGTTAAAAACCTTCTTAGCAGAGTTACTTGTTTCTAGGCTTGTGTTTTCTCTTCCAGTTTGAACACTATGACTCTAGCTAGTCTAAAGTCTACCATATCTTCAGAAAAAGAAGCCTCCATTCTCCTTACATTTCTTTCCTTCTTTCCTAACAGCAGATAGATTTTTCTATTTTCTATTAACAGAAGGGAAAAATACAAGAGGCAACTGCCAAAGTCATCCTCCCATAACATACTGAGGAAACAACAGCTTCCCTTCCCATCTCTTCAATCCCTCCCCCCCAAAAAAAGAAAAAAAAAAAGTTGGTCTACTTCAACTTCCCTATACATTTAGAATTAAAATGAATAGCTGCTGTATGGGTTATCAAGCAGGGGTCCTACCGGGAAAAATGCATTACATTTGTTGCTTACTGAGGGGCTGACCACTGTGCTTCAGCAATGCACTAACTGCCTGTGCTCCTGAGCATCAGTCAGTTACCTCTGAGCTACCAGCAGCTTCTGTGTGCAGCAGGGTACGTGGTCCAGGGGACAGACGATGCAATAATGTGGCGCTGTCCATACTACTTCATCACTTCCTTGAATAATCTGCTCAATTGGGAAGGTTATTGGCCTCTTATCTACCCCATTACACCGAATGCATATCCTCCTCTCTGCTTAGTTACTTCCCAAATACAGGAACAAATACTGTTAACAACATCATTAGCCTCAGTTAGATGAGTGCCCAATGTAAACCACATTTGTATTAAGGAGGTTATTATCCTTCTGCTAAAAGTTAGTAGAACTATCTATTCACAGTTTTTCTATAAAAAACATAATTTTTACACTGTGAAAATATTTTGCAAGAGAAAGTATTTAAAAGAAAATATTAGAGAACATCCATTAAGACAATCAATGTAATATTTTTTACAAAACAGGTCTGTATCAATCCAGAAAACAACAGTTTAATGATGCTGACACCAAAAACAAGAAGTTTCTTCGGTCTATTCAGGACTCTGAAAAATTTATATTTAGAACAAGGAAAATGAAACAAAACATTGCAGAACATTTGGGGTTTGGTTGTTGTGTGGGGTGGGGTGTTTTATTTTGTTTTTTCTTGGGGGGTGTGTGTGTGTCTTTTCTGTTTTGTTGCCATTGTTTTGGGGGAGGGGGTTTTTGGTTGATTGGTTTGGGTTTTGTTTTGGGGTTTTGGTTTCTTTTTATTATTTTTGTTTATTTGTTTTTGCCTTCTCCTGTTCTATGCACCCCTAGAAAATTCTAATTTCTTTTCTTGCTTCACTCAGCAGCACCTCTCAGAATGATGGCTTTCTATACTAGAATGGACAGTTTGATCTTCAGACAGTTTGAATTAGTGTGAATCTGTTTCCCCAGTCTGCCAGACTGTACCTTGGAAAAGTCTCAGGTATTGTACACACCAGAGACCACTCCCAAGAGGCAGTCTGGGTACAGTGATCTCTTTTGAAGAAAAGAGAATTTACCAAATGGATAATGTGAGCTACATCACTCGACTTCAGGACTAGAAAATGGTCCTGTCTTATTCTATTTATTCACACAGATGCAGCCCAACTGTCTGATCCAACCTGTAGTTGGGCAGGTTGCCCTTCTTCTTCCCAGCAATGAACCAAGTGCAACTTCCTTACCCTACTGAGACACTCTTTGCATACATATGTGATGTTACATCTCAGTTGCATTTCAGTGATGGAGAATTGATCCTCATCTTTAGTTTTTAGAATCAGCTCTGTCTTTGGAGCACCTGGAGGTGAAGCTGTTATCATTGTTATTATTATCACTGCTACATAAATTAATAATAACGGAAGCAAGAAGCTGCAAAATTAAACCTATAAATTACAAGGCTAAGCTAAAGTCAGCACCTAATTCCTGTTTCTGCTCAGCCTCCTGCACTTTATCTTAAAGGCAATCCTACATATAGATAGTATTTTAAGCTGTATCACAGTAAGGATAAATATTTCCCCAGTACCTTGACTAGATTAACCTCAGCCAACAGACTGAAACTGCTCTTTCCACTGCCAATGCTAATCATAGATTTCTGCTGTTGTTCCCCATAAATCTCATGGAGACCTTCATGCTTTACATTAAATTAGTGGGATTAACAATGCAGCGAATGTGTTTGTGTCTGGCAGTGTTGGGGAACTCCGAGAACCTTCCCTGTTTTTAGCTTCCTCAAAGAGCATTTAAACAGCTATCGCTGTACACTTGGTACCTCTCGTTATAATTTGCTAGACACATCCAGCAAGAAGACACCAGAGAGATGTTAGTTATTCCATGCAACAGTGACCTCAGATGAATATTATGCTTCATTATCTTACATTATTTCCCTGTTATGAAGCTTGATGGCATTTCCATTTGGATCAGTAAAGTAATATCCTGTGGAAGAAGATAAATAGGTAGGCTTGATTTTCTCTTCTCTTTTATAACACATTGAAATGTACATGCATACACACATATTTTGTGCTATATATTGCCTTCTGTACCATACCTTTATGTCCTCTGCTCTCACCAGAATGGACGTGGTAACCTAGATAAAGCTCCCATGAAAACATGCAACCATTCAGATCTTTAGCTCCAAAGTGCCAGAGCTTTTCACTGGTAACAGATGGCAGTAGCGAGAACAGCTGTGTGAGGTATGACCAGGTGGACAATCTGCTCAGCCTGGTGGCAGAACTACAAGCAGAAGTGGAAAGGTTAAGAAGCATCAGGAAGCCTGAGAAAGAGATAATATCTCCTCATGGAACCATGCTCTGCCCTCTCTGAGACAGAAACAGGAACAGGCACCAGGGAAAAAAGAAAACAAACAAACAAACAAAAAACCCCAGCAAAACAAAATAATTAAAAAAACCCACAACACACAAATCAAGATCAAAGTGCCCATGTATTCCAACACCCCACCCCCTGACCAGGCTCAAGGCAGTAACTTAAAGGAAGGGAGAGAGTGGAGGCAAACCTCCTTCTTGTCTGCTTTGCCTTTCCAGGTGGCTCTGTACAATAGGTATGAGGCTCTGGATGCAGAAGGCCAGGCAGTGCTGATGTGGATGACAGTCCATCTACACCAGAGATCTTGCCAAGATCAGAAGGGACCAGCACACTAAAGCAACTTAAAGAAACCACTTCTTTTCCTCCTGTAAGAGAGAAAGATGAGCCTTTGCAACATCTCTGCAGGTATATGTGCAATGTATTCCAAATGCATGTCTGCCCATTAAGTTTCAACCACACAAAAAATTCCCCTGCAGTAGGCTCTTAAGATCATGTTCTCTAAACTACAGCACAATAAAAGTAAGTTTCTGTTAGTCACCCAAGGAGGAGGTGGCCTGGAATTTTGACTCTGAAGAGTAAATTTTGCTTGCATATGCAAAAGGGCTGTAACTCTTGTTATGGTAGGACATTAAATGAAATCATGACACATTCAAGAGGTCCAAGATCACTGTAGGGCATAAATAAGAAGTGCTCCACAACTTTCATTTTGGAATTGGAAAGAGGAACGGAACTGCTGAGAGAGTTGGAAATTTCAGGACTTGTATAAAACATTTCAAAATGAGCCTGATCACTGTGTTTCTGAACATAAGGGAGAGAATGTGGAAATTGTTTCTTGCAACAAGAGTAGTTCTATGCGATGGAGGTTTCTGTAAATATGGGAACTGGTTTGAATTATTCTGGATTGTTCCTCGGACCTTTGATAAGATCTGCATTCTTCTTTTTTTCCCTAGGGAGGATCACCTTAAGAGAATTGCCTTTGCTTCCTCTAACAGCAAGATATATGATGTTGATTTACACAAAAAGATCACCAGTTTTTAAGCAGCTGTAATGGATCATCCATGGGAAGACAAAGACTACTACCTGTTATCCTCTGCTGTACACCTCTATTTAAGAAAATAGCAACAAAAAACAAGGTCTAGAAATATCTTTTACCACACTTCTTGTAAGCTGCCCTTTTTCCTTTCACTTCCATACAATTTTTCCTGCCTAACAAGGCTTGTTAACAAGGCCTTCTCTTGAGATATGAAATCTAGCATACAGGGCTCTTTTATGCTTTTCAGTCTCCTGATCATTGCTGAAAAAAAGGACCCAGGAGTTGGATCCATTAAAGAGCTTACCTTTAGAACAAGAAAAAGAAACGCCAAACATTTTTTGAAAATATTAAGATGAAGACATTGTGCTTAAGATTTTATTTACTTGAAAGCAGTATAAGTAGCTACGCCTTGAAAAGTAACATAGAAAAGAAGAAAGAAACTATGGTTTAGACAATGCAACCCACAGAGAAGAAAATTAACCTATTACAACATTTCCTTTCAAAACTTCTGCATCCTGTGAAGCCTGCATAATAAGCTGTGCTACGATTTACGTTCAGTCTTCAGCAAAGATGAGCTCATTTTCTGCCAAAACAGGAGTGTGCAAATATATATATTTAACTGCCAGTAAATAAGGACTCTGATACATCCTCAACTTCATCTGCATCAATACTATAGTCTTATGCACATTTGAACTCCTCAGGTTTCTGCTGTATAGCACTAATGAACACCTGAACCGGCGCCCATGCTGAGAAAACACAGCATTAAAAAAACAGTTACTTAAAATACCACTAAATCAACACATTATGACTGAAAGAATATGTACCAATTCTGCAAGCTCTCAGATCTTTTATTATATGACAACCTTGGAGAGTCTCAGATTAGCATTCTCAGAGAGACCAATTTCCCTTTCTGTTGGTGTTAATATGAGTCATTGAGGAATGAACAGAGAATTTCTTATCCTTGATTACAGCACAGGACAGAAACAGGCAAAATGCACACATTTTAATCAGTAAAAGCACAGTCTGAGGAAGTCAAGTCCCACTTAAGCAGATCATGCCATACAGTTCTCTAGGGTTATGACAAATGTACACAAGTTAATTCTGGAAGTCTAACTAACCTTGATGAAAGCCTTTTTTATTTGAAAGTTCATCCTCACAGACATATCAGGAGCTAAATGGAAAGCAGACGCTTGGAGGAGGCACCACAGATGCATACTACAAACGAGATAAGGATGAAGTGGGAAGCACTGGAGAAAGAAAACTTGGAATCCAACAGGGTCAATGAGTTATTATTGATCACCTTTGTATGTATATGGATTGTTCTAAGCTCTTTTTTTTGGGAGGAATGGGTGACAAAAAGCACTTTAAACTTAACTACTGAATTAACATATAGAATGAACAGAAGCAATCCACTAAGCTCTGTTAATATTCTTCCACAAGAAAATTCAATACAAAGTTGCTGAACTTTTAGCTGAAGTGTCCAAGTATCCTATCAAGGAAATTGACTTCATTACCAGACAAATAGACGGTGGAAAATATAGCACCACTACTTCAAAGGTCTTTAAGACAAGCCTGAGTACTCACATACAATAAATCCACATAATAGAAATTATTTTAAAAATCAGAATAAACTAACAGACAGATCATTATATAATGACTAAAACACATCTTGTTTTTTTCAGAGAGAAGACAGACCTCAGAAATTTATTAGAAGTCTTCAACAAAATGAGTTTATGCATTGATAATTTAAGACAAGGCTTGATGGGGCCCTGGGTAACCTGATCTAGTGGATGGTGTCCCTGCCAGGCAGAGGGGTTGGAACTGGATGATCTTTGAGGTCCCTTCCAACTCTGACAATCCTATGATCCTATAATGGTGATTAGTTGATACTCTACACTTTCATCAAGCTATTGTTGAAAAACACTGAAAGACACAAAGCTAACAAACCAAGCTGATATATAACAAAGGAGAATGTGCCTTTACAGGTTAGCAATTGATTAAAGAATAGGAAAGAAAAGTTGGGAAGAAAATTATCAATGGACACTAGGGGGATCTAGTCTGATCTATGCTACTTCTCGGCTTTGCAAATGCTGTATCGAAGAAAACATGGAATACAGAGAACTGACACAACTTTATTTGCTGGCTTGTAAAAATAAAGACTGATTGTGATAAGCTGCACAATGATTTGATGATACCAAATGATCAGGCAGTAAAATGGAAAATTAATAGCATCAGCAAATGTAAAGTACCATAGCACAGAGACAAAAATCTTCCTCACCATACCCCCCCTCCGAAATAGGTTGTAAATCCAATACCATCACCCAGGATTCAGAGGACTCACAAACTGTTAACTTGTGGACCCAGCAGCTTTTGTTTTACTAGATATTGCTGAAGATGCTTTTTTTTTTTGGTCAGACTTTTAGGTCTGTCTATATGAAATGTCAAATCTAAGGGAAAAAAAACCACAACAGAAACTACAAAGCTAATGAAACATGTAAGCTCTTAGATAAAGGTGGGTATATTAAGGTTCAGGATTATTCAGTGTCTCAGTACATTTACTGATAAAAGAGCTGAAAAACTTCCACTGCTCTTCCCCCAGTGAAAAAGATGAAGAAAATTTCTTATTTGGAGCAGCTATGCTGAACAGAAGAAATCTGAAAAACAATAAAAATTTAATTTGATTTCAAAGTTGCTATTTGAAAAATGTCACTGAAAATGTTCCCTTTCCTTGAACAAAAAAATGGTACTGACACAGGTCGTTTTTCAAAAGGAAAATTTCTCTATAAATTTACTAGTCAGAATCTGAGATGGTAACTGCAATGTTATTTGGAAATCAAATACAGACTTCTTATCACACGTATATTGTTTTCCTTCCACTCCTTCGTATCTGAGCATGCTTAGAAACAAACTGTCACACTTATGAACTATCAGTAGCTACATGGGCACACACACTACTGAATAAAACAGCTTAGTTTAATGATATACTAATTTCTCTGAATGTATTCATTAGTTCAAATGGGCATTTCTGCCTCAAATTCATCGAGAACTAAAGAACTGAGCAGAAAAATATTACTTAAGTAATTTTACATGGCTCTTACAAAGAAATACTGTGTTTTCAGTAGTTCTGAAGATTTTAAGATGCTCACTCAAGGAGTGGCACATGACAGACAGAAGACCAACCGTTTCCCTGTCTTCTTTGCTTCCCAGGCAGCAGCCTGTGGGCAGCTGCCACCCACTGCTACAGGGACAGGCAGAGTCTTGGGGGGTCCTTGGTGGAACCAAGCATAGTTGTTGTTACAGCCACAACTTCATGCTAACCCAGACCCTCTGCAGACCAGGTGCATCCCCATAACATCAGCTCACAGTACACATACAGAATTCATCTGGTTGCCAGAAGAAGCCAGCAACGGTGGTGCCTCCAGCCCCTGCGGTATTCTGGCCCTCCTGTCCAGGCATCACCATCCCAGCCCCACATCCCCTGCAGAACCTGCCACTGCACACTTTTATCAGTAGCACGTTGAATGCTCTTATGCCATGTCAGCCATCCTGACTGGCTTGGGCACCTGGGAACCCTTCAAAGCAGAAGCGGGTATGTAGCCAGCCCACCCCTCATGACTCTCTGCTTCATCATGGGCAAGGAGTAGGGAGTACTCCTCACAGCACCCTATATATCGCCCAATTTGCAAGAGGATAAGTGCTGTTTATCTGTTTGCCCTTGATTAGACAGATGCTACAAAAGCAGCTCCTTTCTTTAACACATCTAATTTATATAATTGTTCTGCCATAGCTCAGACAGGGCAAACCAAGTTGAGCTACATCCCAGACAGCATAATCACTTATCTATCTTCCCCTCTATCTCCAAGGCAAATGGCAGCCACTGGAAAGTACCATGCTTTGCAGCTCTCGGGGACTTGCTGAGTGGTGACTTTCTGCAAGGTTTGCAGTCCAAATGGTAATCCCAGTTAGAAAGAGATGGAGAGGGACACCATGGGGAATAACCCAGCTTCCAGGCCCAACAGTCACCAGCCTTCTCTCACCCTATGGAGAGCAGCTGGAAGAAATCAGAAGGGTAAGGTAGTCCTAACATTCCTAACATAAGTGAGAGCTGCCATCTACCAAAGAAAAACAGAACTGATCATTTTTAACAGATGAACTCTTTTTTTATGTTTTTGTACCATAAAGGTATATAGAAAAAAAAAAAAGGTTTATTTCTAAGGTCATATTTGGTATTACTTTTCATCACAGCTGGGGCAGATCTCACCAAGCATGCATTTCCATACCATAACCACCTGAGGCACAATCAGATCACAGGGAATACAAACTTCTCTGAGCATCTTCAGATGTTGTATATAGCAAGTTGCAAGCCTGGTGCTTAGGACAATGTGTGAGTTGATAAGCACCCCAATCTACACAAATCAAATTAGAGCACAGAGCCAGGGAGCCCTATCCATGAGTTCTGCCATATCAAAAAGAAAATCAAATCGAGCTGGAAGGACTTTGGGTCCCACTGACTATCAAATGTTACATACTCCTTTTGTTGTTGTAGACTAACTTGATCCGTGCCCTGGAGATTCCATTAATTATGTATTAATTCACTTGTATGAGTTCTGTGAGAATAGTAAAACCATTTCTCCCCCAAACTACCATAAAAATAAGAGACTGATGGCCTCCTAGCCAAATAGAAAAACTGTAAGTTTTGACAGCTGAGTTGGAGGTCTTTTTACAGAAGAGACTACCATCTGTCAGCTTTGTTTATAGCACTCCATTTTCCAACTAGTTACAAAACCCTAATATCAAATCACAGATCCACCAGAAACTTTGCAAACCATTGAAACTTACCACTTATACAATCTACAATTCTAAACTAGACTGAAGGGAGGATAAGCGATCAGCCTTGTTAATTGCCTTCAATCAATTAAAACAGATTTCTGTTATTTCAAGTGGGGATGTTAGGTTTGGATTTTTTTTTTAAGAGAAGTAAAAGTTTTTACTTATGTGAGACACCATAGAAACCCCAATCTTCTGTTGACTAAACCTTGCATTTGTAAATATGAAAATAAAATTTATGTTCAAAGGGGATGAGAGGTGAAAGAGACAAAGAAAAAAGGCTAGGCAATGAGAATGGCACTCCATCTGCTAATTCATATGATTTGGTAGGCTGTCCTAGGTATTTTTTATAACATTGTCTTCATTTCCACAGCCTTGTTTGACTAATACACACTCATTCAGTGCTTGTATAAGCAAATGGTATTCCACATTGACCCAAATAACTGGAAGGGGTTGTAGCATAACCCGCTTTTTACTTGTTAGGTTGATGCTATACTGGTTTTCAAATAGCCACTTGAACGCCTGCAAAAGGCTAACAGCAACATAAACAAACCCAGATGGCACTGTTTTGACATATGTAAAATCTTGAATCTGCCATGAGAGGGATGTGAGAAATCCCTAGCTCTTCACCATCCGATTAAATAAAACTTGGCTATTTATACTACTCAGGCAGATGTGTACACAGCTATCACCAGGGAGATGTCCTGAGCATCTTAAACTCTCTCCAAAGAACTAGAAATCCTGAAGTTTTGGATGCTTTTAACAACTGGCATGAATACCTAGGAAAGAATAACTAGGGAAAAGAAGGCTTTAGAATAAAGGGATATGCACTAAAAAACTGGCTTCCTCCCATCACTAATTTCTCATGTGTGAAATACTGTCTATTCTCAAGCAAGACATCACTAAACACTCCTAACAGTCAGTCGCAGCACTAGCCATACCTGCCTCTTCCTTCTGCCTGAGCCCAATGGGCTGAGACTGCTTTGCATTACCTAATCCTTTCCCTACCGTCTTTTTTCTACTGTGATGATTTTACAAGGTGATTTAATGAAATCTATGGCTATTTGAATCAGCAAAGCAAAATGACTTTCAAATAATCCCTGCAGAGTTTTCTCTGCCTTAGCAATGTCATCTTGGTAAAATCCCTATATGCTAGTGAAATGTGCTTGAATGTTTGCACCTCTCATTCACAGGAGCTACCTTTGGGACTTCACACTACCAAAACCACCCATCTGCTTCCTGGGGCATTTCGTGTCTCCTTGGAACAATGATCTGACGTATTCAGTCCTCAAATTCCAGGTTGTTTGGGGCAGACATCCATCCAGGAACATGACCTGTATGTATGTGCAAATATACACCTTTGCATCCCCTTTCTGGAAACTCACATAAACCTGAGCGTTGAAGGACCTGTAACATTAGGATAATCGACAATACATCCTATCACTTCTTCCTTCTAATCTGGCAGAAAAATCATCTGGTCCCAGAAGCCGTTAATAATACAACACTTTAAAGTGATTTGTCTGCAATAATATATTTCCTCAAGAATGTGGTTAATTTAATCACACAAATGGAAAGGTTTTCTCATTTGTTTGATTTTTAGTCTTTCAAGTTTCTTCTGTGTTTGTTTTTGCTTGTAAGTTTTAAATATTGGATGAAGGAAACAAATTAAACAAGAAAAAAATGAACTAAGGAAACACTGATGTTAGAAAAAGCACGTCAAGTTTCTAGCTATTCTATCATTTCTCCCAGATGATATGACAAGCACACTGAGAAGTCTTTCACTAGAATACAGAAACTCCAAATCAGAAGTCAGATTGCATTCTGTGAGGAATTTCAGAGGAAGATCCTCCCCCACAAAATGCTCCCTGTTTACACCAACAAGAAAAAAGCTTGACTGCAGACAATTCTCATCCTTATTGTTAAAATGAGACACTGAACCGCAGAGAAACTTGCCCAAACTGAGGACAGGAGCCTGTGACTGCATGTAAAAATCAATCCTTTATCTCAATAAACCACACTATTTATTTAAATAAAAACAAAACAAGAACATATTTTTAAACATCTCCTTGGGAGAAACTAAATTCAAAATTAAACATTTTGGAAGCTGAAAAAGTCTAGGTAGTATCTTTGCTTAGGTTCCTCACCTACAAAAGCAGGAAGGATTGGGCAGCGGTTTAAGGACCTGCAGTTTGCCTCAAATCCCAGCCCCAGTGAAATCTAATAGGTAGCATTTCTTTGCATCAGCATACCAGTGGGGATGCTGGTAAATATTAATTCACTTAGAATTTGAATGCAGGGTTACAGCAAGAAGAAAATTATGGAAAAAAACCCCCTTTCTTTAGTCTTCGCTTCTCCTTGAGTTCTGTATTTGCTATTTGCACTTGTCTATCATTTTATGCATTATTAGCAGAAATTGCTTCTAGAACAACAGTACACAATCTATTTCTGCTGAAGGTACTGATAAAGGTACTCGCAAATAATTGCAGGAGTTTTGCAGCTCCACTGAAACCAGAAAGTGAATACTGAAACACACCTTAATATACACAGCGTAGAGACATCTCTGTCTCTATGCAGCTTAAAGTCTCACCAATATCTTTGATTTTGAAGTAACACAATAGACTAGGATTTGAAATTCATATTCTTTGATTTTAAGAAGAAACTATACACTGCATGAACCTTAACACAAAGCCTCAGCCAGTGGCTATCATAACTATTTCCAGCCAAAAATATCACCATGAAAATATTTGTTTCTTAAATGTGCTACTGTGAGTAACTGTCCCACTATGAACTCATCAGAACATAATTAATGTCAACTTGGAACTATGAGTTTATTGTCCATTTTAGGCTATTGTAACTACCTTTTAATTCCTTTCTATGCTTTGCTGCGTTGCCTAGATATGTAAGGAGAATAGGAGTCTCTTATCTATTTCAAGAGCTCCTAGAGGGACAGTCATTTCTTGTATGACAAACTGTACTGTATTCTCCTTGATAAGAATGACAGTACAATATTGTAAAGGACCTGCAGCTTAGCCCCAATCTCAGTCTCATAAATAACCTTCTGAATGCTTACTTGGAGGGACATGGATCTAAGGGGGCCTGAAAAATGGTTCAGACTAAACAAATCAATATAGTGATAGTGATTCTCAAAAGAAGAGAAGAAGGAATTTCCAAAAGCCTCTGGTTTTTTGGCTTGTTTGGTTTTGTTGGGGTTGGTTGGTTTGTTGGGGTTATTTGAGTGGTGTGTTTTGGGTTTTTTTTGTTGTATTTTGTTTTGGTTTGGGGGGTTTTTTGTTTGTTTTTGTTTGTTTGTTTGTTTGGGGGTTTTTTTTGTACTGGTTGGTTGGTTTGCTTGGACTTTTTTTTTTTTTTTTGGGGGGGGGGAGGGGTGGGGAATCAAAACTTTAAAATTCCCAGCTGTGATAAATATACTTAACCTATACTGAGGAGTCAAAAACCTGTACTAAGGAGTCAAAGTCTGCCCTACTGACTATCTGTGATGTTACTTTAGGTAACTGAAAATTCTGCCCATTGGACTCTCTACTGATACCTAACATCAAATGCTAGAAGTACAAAAGCCATTCCATACATGCTTGCAACAACCACTCGCAAGGCTGTTTATGCATCTGTTGTACCACCGACTAGTCTCAATCATGTTGACTCAATTTTCTCCACCAGTCCCTCATGAAAGCTCTGCCGGTCCCTTGGCCCTCACTGCTTGAGGCTATTGCAACCAACTTTGCAATGGAAGATGGGGTGAGAAGGAGCAAGGGACCCTACCCAGCAACAAGCAGTGGCTAAAACACTGCTATGAATCACAGAATCACAGATTAGGAGTTGGAAGAGACCTCAAAAGATCATCTAGTCCAACCCCCCTGCCACAGCAGGATTCCCTAGACCAGGTCACACAGAAGCGCGTCCAGATGGATTTTGAATATCTCCAGAGAAGGAGACTCCACAACCCCTCTGGGCAGTCTGTTCCAGTGCTCTGGCACCCTCACTGTGAAAAAATTCCTACGCGTATGAATGCATGAAGCCAGCTCACATCTCAAGGTTTATGCAACGTTGGATAACCACACCCACAGAGTCATGCTAGAACTGCTGAATATGTATACAGTGTCACCTCCTGAGAACAAGATTAAAGAATATCACTAAAATAAGTCTCAGCAACACATTGTTTCATCACTAAAATTCTGCTCATTTCACTGAGGCATATTTTAATTCACACTTGAAGTTTAGTTAGCACTGTTACAAAGGGAAGACACTGCATTTGTAATCATGACTCTCAATAGGGGGTGGGTGTATGTGTATGACAAATGAAAATAGTTTCTCTCACACCTAAACTCTCATGCCTTCCACTTTATGGTTCAGAACTATATTTCTTCAGTCACAACCATCATATTTAGGTGGACGTGGCCATTCAAGTAACATGCAATATAAGAAATGGTACTGAAGCAAAGTAGCTTCCTTATTAAAACAAATAGTGCACACTGCAGATAATAAAGGTGCTCTCAGTCTATTTTTAGAAAAGTAGCAATACTGCTGAAATTGGCTTTAGTGGTGAATCCTGTATTAAAATGCACTCAGGTAAGCAGAGGAGATGGACAGTAAACATTTTTAAAAAAGTAGGGCAGCTTAAACTCCATAAAGCACAGGAAGGCAGACAGCTAGTATGAGTTTTTCCACAATTGCTTTATCCTCCATTGTCCCTTGAAATAGTGTACAAGAAAATGTATCAATTTATTTCAGTAATATGACACTTTACACAGAACAGCAACTAAAGAAGAAAGATTCTCTCAGGCTACAACCTGGCACCAAGATTTCCAAGAGCGTTGCGTGCTCACTTCACCTAGCCCACAAAATTCCTGCTTATGACCCTCGTATCTACATTTTTAAATATGGGGTCACAACTTCTGGTGTTTCAGTGCTAGTGTATCTTAAAGTAACTCTGTTTTGTCCTCAATGACTTGCCAAGTCTGCATAATGCCTAATAATGAATACAAAACCATGAACTGGATTTAACACTATTACAGATAGTCAGGAAACCTTATTTCCTCTTCACTAACAGCCTAACCTGTGCTGTACAAGTCCTGAAGTACCCACAGAAATTATATGCCTTGTATGCCATTGAACTGCTACTCATTCTGGCACTATAATCAGTCAACTCCAGCTCACCATGGGTCACATAGGAGGAGGGCTAATTCAGCATTCTTGTGTAGTGTCCTTCCAAATGAATGCCACAAGTTGACATAGTTGGCTACTGCAACTCTAGCCCAGTTCAAGACATTGTGATTCCACTAAAGTGAAGAACATAGCAGATGAACTACCAGCATTTAGTGAACTGAAGAAATCTGTCTCCTAAAAGCAACATGTTATTCCTGTGAAATAGGATCGTATTTTCTTCTTTTTTTTCCTCCTAAATATCAAGATTTTAAAACCCAGGTTTTCTACTAACAGTGAGAAAAAGTGTTTTAGAAGAGATTCTATACAAAATTGATTTTGGCATTTGCCAGTTAAGAGGCAATATACAATCAGACTGAAATATTTCAGAACTAGCCATTACAGGTATATAGCAGGTTAAACTCTAGGAAGAAAGTTTACAGTTGAACTTACCTAGGCTGCTCATAGGCTGGGCACACTTTCTCTGGTGACAAATGAAGTGCACCTACCAAGTTCCTTGGTCTATGTGAATACCTGGGCATTATCTCAGAACACTACACTGACTGCTTACTCATCTTTCTTTTGCTTCTGCATCCTGCTTTCCATGGCAAAGAAACTTAAGTACATAAACCGTAAGAAATTTCCAGTACGATCCAGATCCAGGTCCCTGGATTGAATAACAGCACATCAGGACACAAATGGCTGCACAGTAGGGTTTTGCCACTTAATCCATACAGTCCTGGCTCCACATCTGTCAAATAAGGGTAATAGTTTTTAAATAGTTAAAAAAGACTGACAGGATACTTTCTTAAACAGAAACCATCTCAGTTCACATATGGCTGTGGTCCATGACAGCACACTACTCTGCTCTTAGCAGAGAACACTTTATATATTTCCATAAAAATGTTATAAAGTAATAGCAATGTAAAAATGTATTATCTCTCTCTCTTGCTAGAAAACCATTATCCACAGTACCACTAATAGAATAAATAGGTGTCAAGAAACTTGAGATCACTGAAAAGTGCTAAATTTTCCATAATTAAATACACTATTTTTTTTCTGATATACAGAAACTGTAATGGCTAAGCAGAGGAAGAAATAACAGGCAAGTTGTGAGGATAATAAGCTTCAAAAATACAAACATCTTGTAAAAGGAAAATTAATGGACTGGGCATGTTTTGATATCCCTCCCACACCCCATCCCACCAAAAAAAAAAATATCAGAACCTGGTTGGATGTTGCATAATCTTTCTATGGAGGATCACCTATCACATTAAGAGTTAAAAGAATTAAGAGGTAATTTGTCATAAGAGTTAAAAGAATTAATTAACAAACAGGCTCATACTCCAGCATATCACTTAAGAGGTACAGTCTGTTTACTTATTTCAACCATTTTTTGATAGGCCTATATAAAATAAATATGCTAGGTTCAAACAACATATGTTTGTTTAAACTTGGTGTCCATTTTTATTTCTTTGGCAAGATAAATCTGCTGCCTACCTGGCTAGAAGTTGAAATTATGACACAAGTTGGAATGCCACTTCTCAGTGGATTGAAGTATAATCCAGAAACCATTATTATTCTTCCCTCTAGCTGCTCTGTGCACTTTTGATTGACTGCAGAATTGCTAGCAATTAGCATGCTAAATTCTCCATCACAGATTAATCCTTTTCTTCTCCAACAGATAGAATTTATTTTTGTAAGAAGGCATCCTAGGGAGGGTAAGTGAGAGCACTTCTAAGGATTACATTCCGCTTGGGATGTGTTCTGCTAGACCTTGCCCGCAGATAAAGAGCAGATTATTCAAATGGCTTATCCAATCCAAAAGACTGCAGAGTTCACAGACCTGACCAGAAGAAACAATGCTATTTTACTGTGGCCTTTGCCTTTTCAAAATTATCACTGTGTTTCTGAAGTCATTCTGGAAAACCTTTTTCAAGATCTTTTACCAATGGTCAGACAAGGTGCTCCTGCTTGTTGCAGACATTTAAAAGGAGCAGATGAAGGCCTTTCACTCAGTTTTGAACTATGCAAGACTCAATGACACTATTTTTTAATTTTTAAGCATGAATATACAAATATCTACAGGCTTGCATACCAACACATGGACACTCACCCATCCACCATCCTCTGTCAAAAAATATAAAGGCTGCCAAGCAGATACTTAAAAAGCTAGGAAATGTTGACATTCAGTAGCATGGAGATTACTGTGAACTCCTACCCTCCTTTCTTTTACATAGTTTTCATAATTTCTGCAGGATTTTGGTTTTACTCAGCAGTGGAGAATGTTCCTAGAAAGCTCAGATAGACTCAGTACCTTATAAAAGCAGGTGTTGCTTTTAACACATTCATCCTTGCAGAACTTTAGGGTCAGCAAATGACCAAGAGGAGAGGAAGCCAGAAAACAGATAAGTTTCATTTACAAGGCCTGGGAAAATACACTTTAATCCCACCTACACCTCAGAGACAATAGGAACTACCAGTTATGAGATATCAGTTTTATGGAGACAAAAATACAGGTAAAAGTTTGTCAGAAAACGCTGTTTACATTTAATAAAAAAATGCTGATTCATGGGAAGGGTTGCTACGGTCTATTACAACAGCTAGTCAGAATGACTGATACTTTTGGACTTTCAACCACAATTTGGGAATTTTAGGCTCAACTCCTTATTGATTATTACTCACATCTGGAATGTGTGCATTTAAATGGAAATGGGAGGCCCATCGAGAGTCCTGAAAGAGCTGGCGGAGTTGCTCACCAAGCCACTTTCCATCATTTTTCAAAAGTCCTGGCTGACTGGGGAGGTACCAGCAGACTGGAAATCAGCCAATGTTACCCCATATATAAGAAGGGCAGGAAGGATGATCCGGCAAATTACAGGCCTGTCGATCTGACTTCTGTGCCAGGGAAGCTGATGGAGCAGATCATCCTGAGTATACTTCTGTGGCACTTGCAGAGCAGCCAGGGGATCAGGTCCAGTCAGCATGGCTTCACAAAAGGCAGGTCCTGTTTGACTAACCTGATCTCCTTCTATGATGGGGTAACCTGCTTATTAGANTGCAGTTTTGGGCACTGCAGTATAGGAAGGACTTTGAGGTACTGGAGAGGGTGCAGAGAAGGGCAACTAAGCTAGTCAGGGGTCTGCAGAACAGGCCTTATGAGGAGAGGCTTAGGGAGCTGGGCTTGTTTAGCCTGGAGAAGAGGAGGCTGAGGGGAGACCTTATCGCTCTCTTCAGCTACTTGAAAGGTCATTCTAGGGAGGCGGGTGTTGGCCTCTTCTCCTTTGTGACTAGTGACAGGACTAGAGGGAATGGGCTTAAGTTGTGCCAGGGTAGGTTTAGATTAGATATTAGGAAAAATTTCTTTACTGAAAGAGTGGTGACATATTGGAATAGGCTGCCCAGAGAGGTGGTGGAGTCACCATCCCTGGAGGTTTTTAAGAAGAGGATTGATGTGTTTCTTCAGGGGATGATTTAGGGATAAGAGTAGTGCAGGGCTATCTGTTGGACTAGATGATCTTGAGGGTCCTTTCCAACCGTAATGATTCTGTGATCCCTCTTAAATTGTGCCTGAAGAGACAGGGAGCTTGCTCACTTAATTTAGTGCTGGTAGTATCTGAAGGGGGCCTACAAGAAAGTTGGCAAGGGACTTTTTAGGAGGTCAGACACTGATAGAACCAGGGGAAATGGGTGTAAGCTAGAGGAGGGTAGATTTAGGTTGGATATTAGGAAGAAGTTCTTCACTGTGAGGGTGGTTAGGCAGTGGAACAGTTTGCCCAGAGAGGTTGTGGAAGCCTCATCCCTGAAAGCTTTTAAGACAAGGCTTGATGGGGCCTTGGGTAACCTGATCTAGTGGATGGTGTCCCTGCCAGGCAGGGGGCTTGGAACTAGATGATCTTTGAGGTCCCTTCCAACTCTGGCAGTCCTATGATCTTGTTTTAAACACTAATCCTGTTATTCAGAGATCCATCTGGAAGCAAGAGACATTGGTTCAGTGTTCCAAAAGACAGGTCACAAGGTCACATCTCCTGCCTCTCAGGCAACTACTTATAGTACTTTGCCATAAATTATTTCCACCTTGTGGAAAGGGTAGAGTAGAAAGAAAACCATGCAGATAGAAACCCCAAGAAGGAGCAACAAACATGACTGTCCTCAGCAGCAAAAGGTTCATGCACCAGCTGCCAGGAGTATGCTTGTATACCACCCAAAATATTTTTAAAATGCAGAGCAAGTATCCATTCCTGGGAATAGAGAAGGTATGTTTATTTTGATAGCTACCTCTCTCTATCACCACAGTTGGTCTTTCTAATTCACAGAAAGTGATTTTAAATGCAACTCTCTACCCCCTCAAAGACAGCGGTATAGTGCCTTAATGACATGGCTAGGGAGGAAATGCCTCTTTCTGGCACAACGCATGGTCTTGCTCTCACTTGTTCTTTCTTTACAGGTTGAAGTCTTGCTTTCAGCCCATGCAAGGTGGAGGGAATAAAAATCTATTTAAAATACTATGATCTGATTTGCTTCACCAGGTAGTATTTGCAACAGAAGTAAACTGATATTTTTCTTCAAATGCATATAAACCTCTGAAAGACATTTTTATTTGCCTTAAACTAAGCTTTCAAATTAATGTGTGTTTTTTCTTTGTAACACAATTCACTGTCTGAATATATCACAACAACTCGTCATCCCTTTTAGATGGTGTGAAAATAAACAAATATTTGTGAAATAAATATTCTTGTGAAGTATACTTCAGAATTTGCCATCGTGAAATGAATAATTATGTTTTTAGAGATAGGTCTGAAGAGTTGACAGTGAATAAAATTTAAGGCTGCATATTGAGGAGAAAACAAAATATTGAATAGTAGCTCATTAATTAAAGACTATCCAGTTTCTATGCTGAAAGGAGTAGAGAATGCTGTGCAAAATAGAGTTTGTGATGAGGTAATTAAAGCCCTTCCTACCGCATACACATTAGGGGGTCTAATTAAGTTTGCAATGACATTTTCTATCCTTCAGGTTTCTAACTTCATAGCTTAATAATGTTCTTTTAACATTTCTTCTTCATTTATAATAGCTCTCTACAATGCTCCAACTAAACATTTAATATATAACATCTTAATATATAAATGCATCTGCTTTTGATTATTTTTTTAAGAAATACTGAGTCTTTATACTACAGACATAAAACAAAACACGTAGCACTGTCTTGCCTACAAGGAAATTCAATACCTCATTTTTATTCCAGACACTTTGAGCCCCTAGAATATGCTGTATTCAGCTTCACTCCAGTCTTGGAGTTAATAACTAGAGGGTCCTCAGTTACCCAACGCACAAAGGTGACAATATCAGTACCACAGATCTACAGATAGGTACCATAAAAACCAGCCATTTCCCAGAATTTTTATAAGACTCTTTCTTCTCTACAGAGCACACAGCTTTTCTTATGTGCTTGGGCAATCCCAGTAAGAACAGGGAAATCTTCCACTTCCCTTTTCTTCTTTCCTCTCTCTTTTTTACAACCAGACAGTTTAAAGCAAAGAGTATAAATTTTAATTTAAATCATGCAGATGTGGGAACCCTGTAGTGTGTGAAACAGTCCTGACCCAGTTCTGCTTCTTTGTCCTAATAAAGAGTGAGTATTTTCCTACTAAGATATGAAAATCATTCAGTCATACCTAGGTATACCCTAAGAAATAGGAAGATACAGTCCTCAGAGGTAACACTCAGTCTTGTGCGGATGAACACCACCTTTCACTACTGTACTTAAAATCTTCCATCTTTCCATGGGCTCTATTTTCCTTCAGACACTCTACCACGGAACAGGCACAAGCAGCCAAAAGGCTTGGACACTATGTCTTCCTCTGCCACATTCAGAGGTGCTGAGGATGCTCAGGGCTGAACCGTCCACCCATGCTTTCCGCGCTACAGAGTATTATGACCAAAATGTACACCTCTTCTCCACAACCTCCATCCCTCCCCTAGGATTAATAGAGCCAACTGCCACAGAATAAAGTACAGGTTACATATACATTAACGAAAGCAATGCTTATAAATTACCTCTTCTTTGCAGTGGACAGTTTATGCTACCACATCTTCTTATCACCAAGATTTTTTTCCATCTAATTCCATTTGCTGTTCCTCAGTGAATATCAACAATAACTCATTTAGTTTTAATGACATTAAAAGTAGAGCCTGTCCTTGAGATAGCATCTAATTTTTCTTTATGAAAGCCAACATAAATTCTATCTATGAGGTCTCTGACAGCCTGGTAATAGAGGTGTTGTTAAAGCGAGCTAAAAATACAAACCAAGAAAAAAAAAAGTATCTTTCAGAGGAATCATTAGAGAAATTGATGAGGTCTGTTTGCTTTCCTTGCAATCTCTGAGGACACATTATGTATATAAAGCATGGAGCTAACACTCAGTCTGTCACACAAAGATAGTAGTTGAACAGATCTTGACCTTTCCTCCCATCTCAGCAATAAAGATAAATGTTATTACAGGAGCTCTGTAAGAGTTCCTTATTATAGTTATCTCACATTTCACAAGAGAATTAGTAAACTTGTAGCTATTTCTTCCCCCCTTCTATGCAGGGGAAAAATAAATAAATTAATAAAGAAATCTAGCCCTTAAGTCCTAGATGAAAATGTATATAATTAAAGGAACCAGGCTAATGTCCAGGCAACTAAATCTGCTACTTCCTAACTTTCAAGTACTTGACTTTGTAACCTTCCTATTTATATTTATACATACTTATGCATCTGAAAATAATCAATAACAGATTTGTGTGTTTGTGATATGCACTGCTGAGTGTTCCTTACTGCGATGAGTAAATTTATCACTCATTAATGACAAAATTAACAGTACAGTCCTGAACTATAAAGTCTGAACAGAAACAACAATTAAATCTATAGGGAGCTTTTTATACATGTAATACAGGATGAGACACTGTTTCACTGATCTAATGATAGCAAATTACCTTCACTCCCAGGAGATTTTCTTACAGGGGTTTGAGACCTCTCTGCAATATGGTAGAGAATGGGGTGAAGGAACACAATTGCCATGATAAAATGAGATACAGAGAAGAGAAGTTGAAAACAGAGAAGGCTCTTCATAATAATCCAACTGCAGAACTGCTTAATGCCACGTGGTGCTAATGCCAGAGATTTGCTCACTGTAATTTCAATAGGGGAAACACCAGTCTACACTTTCTCTAAAGAAGATGCCCAAGGCCTGAGTAAGGACATATCTCAAGTTGATCAAATATAAACATAAAATTTCCATCCATATGTCAAGCAATGCAAACCTCCAAATGTTTCAAAATAATAATTAAAAAAAAAAAAAAAGTAATAAATGAGCTGAGTGAAGAGTTTTGTAATAGAGAGAAAACACCAAAGTCACACATTTGTCAGGAGCAGTTACCAGACGAGAAAGTATACATGAGATGCACATCCAAGCTGTTCCACTCAGTGTAATACTTTGTCTCTTCTGATACCATACACTTTGCTAACACACTGATTGTGCTCAGCTTGTGTTTGAATTCATACGTATCTCAGGAATGCAAGATTATCACCACAGTTTGTCATGTGTAGCTTTAACTTTGAAAGAAAACTCAGCATTCATGTGACCATTTTCTTGCCTTTTCTTCTCATTCTGTCATCTGCAACTGCTTTCCTCAGGGGAAAAAAAAATAGAAACAAAAATTGCTTAGTTGCAATTTTTAATGTATTTTATCAAAAACATTAACTGCATTCTTATTTTTACTTCTGTGGGAGAAAGCAAATCATCTTATTTACATAAAATGCTAATGAATCATAGAGTTAGTTCCTGAAGCAAATCAAAATCTTGTACTATATCAGTGGTGTATTTCACCATCATAAATGTCACAGATGACTGTATAGGTTGACACACACACATCAGCCTGCAATAAGGAAAGGACATATTTGAAGTTACCAGTCATGACTGCTAATAGACCTTTTTTACAGAAGTTCCTGCTGGAGTCTGAAAATGCAAATACAGATCCCCTATCTGAAGTGCAGAACAGATGAGCCTCCATGCAGGCTCACTGTCCTGGCCCACTGATGGAGACTTTTTGGATGTTACCACGTGCCCTTCCAAGCTCATGCACCCAGATTTTCAGTGGCAATAAGCATACCACTGAATGGATGGTGGAGAAGAGGATGACGTGGCTCAATCTGATGCTTGGACTAGACAAGGTTAGGGTGCATAGGTGGATGAGCTTTACAGTTTCTCTGAAGTCTTGCATTTGGAGTGGCTGGAATTCTCTTAGTTCATTCAAAAAACCAATTAAATGCATTTAGTTTCTTTCATGGTAAAGGTCTAATCTATTTTAAAGAACTGATGGGAGTTTCCTTTTGTTTTCTGAACGAAAAGTCAAGAAAACTGAATTAGGCTTTATGCATCCATCCAGCTAAACTGTGATTAGATATGGACTGGTACCTGATAAGTATAATATTCCACTAAGAAACATTGAGTTGTGTTCCTGTCTTTGGCTTCAGCTTTCTGTTAGGACCTCAAGGAAGTCTTTGTGCTCCAGTTCCTCCAAGTTTGGTTCTTGCCTATCCAGTACTGGGTAGCAATGGTAACAAATACTGAGTTTCATAGTAACAACTCTTACACATCTGTTCAAAGCCAAGCTATTTACGTTACTGCAAACAATTGCTCACAGTGTAGATGGAAATTCAGTATGCCTAGAAATAGAACAAAATACTATGGAAAAGATAATGGTAAACTGCAAAATCAGAAAGTAAAGTGCATATGAAAGACAGAGTAGCTAATTATCATTTTGAATAAAGATTCAGAGCCCCACCAAGTTATCATTGCAAAATATGACTCTCATGAATGTAATCTGGAAAAAGCAAGTAGAAAAGACCTTAGAAATAAATTTCTAATGGTGAGTGAAAGAAATGTTCTGCTAATAGCCACTATTTTTCTCCAAGTCTGCAAGCACTAGCATTTTAATAACCCAGATGAGTAGTAACCTTTGGCAGTTTTGGGGAGGTGGGGTTTAATTAAATTTCACTCCTTTCTGAAGGGATTTGTTTACCTTCTGTTTTGTCATGGTACTAAAAGGTCAGATCCAGCCCTGATCCCAAGTGCCATTATATGCTTGTTAATGCTTCCAGGCCCCTCAGATTGTGAAAACTAAGAAAAACATTACAGCTAATGTGAATGTTACTCCTGAGAGTATCTGATAGCCTCAGGAAAAGGAAATATCTCTCTTGGACACTTGGCAAGACTGCATTATAAACCCAGTTCTACATGAATCTAGACTAAAATTCAAGCAAACTGTGTGAAGTAATGCTGCAGTAATCACTTACACAGAAGAACATTAAATTCAAAGTTGGTGATTAGCCAGCAGTGATGCAGGAAATTTGAAAGCCATTATTTTGCCCAGAAAGAAAAAAAAGAATTAAAAAGTAAAAATAAATTTAAAAAAATAAAAAGTCTCTCTCTCTTAGGAAACATGTCAAAAGCTAAAAAAAAAAGTTAAGGGGTTATAACTAGGAGGTAAGAAAATAAAAATATTTTTGTAGTACTGGTAAAGCTTGCAGTGTTTATTTTCTAAAGTGAGTAAAAAGGAATTATTTGGCATTCTGGGTTCATAATTTGCTAATTGCACTGCAGGGCTACATGTTGAAAATTGATTATAAGGTACATTGATCAATAGAGAAATGAATTTAAAAGGCAGCACATAACTTTGAGTCCTCACAATTAGGTAGCCCTAACATTTTGTCAGTTCAAACCTTTTCCTTCTCCTATTAATTTTAAACAAAAAAAAGAAGACACAAAACCGCAATGCTTGCAGCTCAGAAACATAACCCTTAATAAAATGCATTGTCCACAATACAACTCCTTTCTTCCTTCAAGTCCTATCTCTTTGGCTCTGCTTTTTCCACTTTGGCCAGGACACTTGTCAGGATCTTCCTAAAGGAAATTCAAAGTATGTCTCACCCCTATACAACTGCTATCGATGAGGAGAGCAGCTTAAAAATTGGATGACATTGGTGCTAGTTCATAACAGTGACAAAGTCACCAGGGGTCAGATCTGGTATTGGAGCAACCAAAAACCAAGCTATTCCCAAAGCCTGAGGAAAGCAATTCAGATTGAACTATGGCATATTAGCACATAAATAGTATTATTCTATATGTATTTCCAAAGAATTCTTTGAAAGTTTGCTTGCTGTACCAGGTCAACAAAAGCCTCAAATGTTACTAAAAGACTGCAGTGCACAAGGACTAATGAACCCTGGAAATGACCCTTGGCATCACAGAATGAATCTCAAGGTCCAGCATAAAAGACAGAAATAAAAACTTTACTCAGCTTTCTTTCTGAGAACAGTAAAGGATCTGAATTTTCATTTGTATCTTGAAGTCAAAGGAAAATAAAAAAACTCCTTGCTAGAAACATGACTACCTCCTCTAGCAAAAATAGGATACATCACTTTCAGCGAAGTAAGTTAAATGAAATTGAGATTTGTTTTTCCATGTTTATTCCTGAAAAGTTAAGCTTGTGCTGCTTCTTACAAGACTGGCATCAAAGCATTTCCTTCACTACTTATCAGAGTATATTTTTTTGCACTACATTAATGTTAGTAGCTAATTGGCAACAAAACCTGTGCTATAGAAGATAACACAAACACACCCCTGGAGGTGTTTAAAAAGTGGATAGATGAGGTACTTAAGGACATGGTATAGTGGTTGATGGTTAGGCTTGATGACCTTAGAGGAGTCTTCCAGCCTTGATAATTCTGTGATTCTGTGACTATAACCAGTAGTATGTCTGGAAATTATGCCCAGCACACCTTTGCAAGAAAGATTAAATAATAGAAGCAGCAAAGCTACACTGAAAGGTGAAAAAAAATATAAATGAAAGGTGAAAGAAAAGAGGATTGAGTTTTACAAAAGAAGCTCTGCTAAACAGTCTCTACAAGCAAGAGCGATGACTCATTGGTCTAAGCAAACACTGAAATAAATGTGCTGATCTCCATGTGAAGCAGGCACCTTCAATGGCATAACCTCCAGTGTTCATCCTAAATGACACCTACTTAAACACTTGCAATTTTTCTAGCTTTCATTTTCATATATATTTTAGCTTTTAAGCAAACAGCCCCAGGAATAGTCACAGGAGCAGCACCTTATACCTGAGATAAAAACAAACAAGCAAAGAAACACTTTTTTCTTCCTTTAGATATACTTTTAAAATGCTTTGATCTACCACCCAGAAAGGAGATGCCTCTGGAACTCAGCAGAGTTAAAAACCAAATGCCAGTTCAGGATGATCTGAATGCAAAAGCAACTTGCACAAAGTAAATCCAGAATTTGGCAGCAATCTCTGGAAACCAAGCCACTGAAGGACACAGCTGCAACTTCCACAGTGAGGAGACTGACAGAGGAAACCATTTGTGCCACTTAGTGAAACATAGATGCATTTGCTCAGACAACAAGTGACTGAGTAGGTTTAACAAGCAGGATAACAGCTTGGGATGTCTTTTTGATCTGAATACATAATTAAAAGGGATCAAGGAAAGGCTCAGGTTTAGAGGTGGCCTTGAATATCTGCAGCCTAATTAAGATTGATTTTGCCAATCATTGCTCAGAAAATTAATCTTCTGTTTGCACTTGATTTCCTGTAAAACATGTCAGCTGCCTAGACACCACCATACAGGCATTAACCACATAGAAAATATGGTGGATTCAAACCTGGCCTACAATAGTTATATACAAATCCTATGGGTTTCTATCTTTTTTGCTTTAGATTAGTCATGACAAGTGCAATCAATAAGTCTTGTTAGCCTGAGGCTCAGAAGGGCTGCAGTTGTTTGGGGTTTTTTTGTCTCAGCCTGTATGTGTAACATGATAGGGCAGTGAGGAGGCACAGATTAAGTGGTTAGTTATTTATGACAATATCAATCAAAGCATCTATTACTAAATGAATTAAGTAGCACTGCAAAAACTAGCTTTTCTGCTGCAGCTTTGGTTTTTAAAAATTGCATAGAAGAATGATATTGATCTGCCCAAGTCTACTGTATTTCATTGCATTATTTTTGGGATGGAACAAAGTCCCTTCTACTACTGCCCCAAAATTTATGCAACCATAAAATTAGATTCATTTAAAGAGTCACAAAAGGAGTTGAGCAGATTTAAGCCTTTGAAGTTCAGAACTGTGATTCTAAACCTCTCAGCAAAGCATGTGTTGACTCAGGAGATTCCTAAACACCATTTGACTTGAAAGTTCCACAGTTTCCTACAGCTCTGTTTATTTGAATACCCATACCTGCAAGTCTACACAGTCAGATATTTTGCTACTGCCTAATGTTGGACCTAGTGAAGATAAATCTACTAAACACTCAGTGTCCTCTTCAATGCTAGCAGTGCCCTTGGTGTTGTTACAAATGGGAGTGGCCAGAAGACAATAATGTGACATAACATAAAACGAGCACGTTGGGAATGAAACACCTATGCTCTTTTGGAAGTGAAGGACACAGATTTTAGCTCTACATCTCATCTGAAGAAAGCCTCACCATGAAGCCATCATTTCTCCAGTAGTTGTTTGCCAATACAAAAAGAGTCACTTAATTCCAGTTCAATGAGCCAGAAGATCAAAAAAAACAGGGAACCCAAAAGCAGATCTGGGCCAAAGCCACTCACCTTGTCTTGGGAAAAACTCAGGAGATGAGAGATTTGGTGTTGACCAGGTGTGCTTTCAACCCTGATGGAGGTCCAAGGCATACCAAGACATAAAAGAATGGCCCAAGATAGCAGGAAGCATTGGCTGCATAGAGATGAAAAACCTGAGTGATTTGAGTGACAGGAATGCTGGGATTTCAGCCTTTAGCCAGTTAAAAACAACATGGGTGAACTTCAGCTGATTTGCCAAATCTGAATTTTAGTGAACTAATGGATATAACCATAAAACTAACTTGAAAGCGTGCAGGTGTAATTGGGTCAGGAAAGTAGTGATTGACATGACATTAACATGTTAACATCAACATGCCAAATTGGAAAATTGGGGAATTTAAAGCAAACTGATAAGAAGACAGACCAGAGCTCATTCTGTAGGGCTGCTAGACATTTAAGATTGACTGCACTGCTACCACTGTTTTGCTTATCACTGTGTCTGCTGCTACCCAGACAGAGAATCTCTCTGGGACCATTTAATGCTGCATTAAGTTTTGTGCCTGAATACATAAGGGTCCCTAGAAGGCAGCAAGAGGGTTCTAGTTACTCTGTATTGTTACAGAAAACAGGAGTGTGATAATATTCAAGAGTTCAGCTCTATAACTGGACGTCCACCAGTTACCCTTTATCATGTCTCTTGCTTTTCACACCTCAAAGCCAATGGCATTCTCAATTTTGTAGGATGTTTCTGGCAAAAGTAGAGGTAGGGACAAAAATATCTTCTGGCAGCAACAAAGCTATCAAAAATGTAGTCTAGGGGGCATGAAATAAGCAAGACTTTTCCATGAATGACAATGGTGGGATGGGGACCACCAGGGAAAGATTTTGGTGGATGTGGAACCAAGCATGAAACCTGGAGCGCCCAAATTCAACCTAAGTTGACCACTGAACATCCAGCTTTTATGCAGATAAAATGCAGAAAAGGGGTGCTCTGAAGTGTGAACCCACTGAAAGCATTTCCAATGAGGAAATGTAAGTATGTTTTCAGGGGGGTTCTTCTGGCTCTTTTTTAAACCTGGAAGGATGAACAACCATTGCAATTGATAACAAGAGTTCTGTTAGCATAGAAGTTTAACTTGGTGCATGAAGCTAGAGGAAATATACATCCTTCCACTTCCCTTTTACAACCAACTGTATGAGATAAGAGCCTGGACAAAGTCCAAAGGACTAAACCAATTATGATAAATAGCTAAATCTGTGAATATGTAGAATCAGCTGATCACATAATTACTTATAGTCCTGAGGCTATGGTAAAAACATGGCAGCAGAATCATCTTTATTTTCATCAGAGTAATTATAAATCATCATCGTGCATTCTTGCAGATATGGCTGGATGAATGCCACCTGAAACTCTGCCTTCCCTCTGTGTCTCAGATTTGCTTTTCCACTGTCCTATGAATTTAATTTATTTTTACACACACACTCAACTGCTCTGCATGTTTGCTAATAACTCTTCAAACCTGTCTTAAGTATCTGTGAATCTTTAATTTTATAAGATTATTCCTTGCAGATCACCATTTGTGTTAACCTTTATAATGATGTATGCATTACCACATGCACATATTTCTCAGGCTGAAACAGCACACACATTTTACAAGGCTATAACCAAATAATGTCCATGGATTATAAACCTAGGTATCATTATAAGCCTTCAAATACTAAAGCTAAGCACTAAAAGCTGACCTCCAGCTTAACAGAGCTAAAAGAAGAAACAAAGTTGGGTGAAAGATAGTGAAAAGTCGAGGCCTGATTTCATGGCAATATGCTGCTACAGCTTGTTTAAAAAAAATAAAAACCTGCAGATCTGCATTGTGTCTAGCCAGCCACAAAATGTAGGCAGGAAGGAAGCCCCTCAAGATGAACAAATAAGCAGAGAAACAGGTTTTTAAGAAAAAATAAAAACAAATTTCACAGCATATGAGAAAGCTAAGTAACTAACTTTAAAGTTCAGAGAATATACTAATGTATAGTCCCTACTGTATAATCTATTATGTTCGATACCTCATTACAGGTGTGAAAATCCTGGCACCAGTGCAATTTTTACTACAGAGTTATTTGGAATTAACATTTCTGATTTCCTAATTTTTAAATTGTTATGTTTCATGACTCATTCTGCAAATGTAGATGCATGAGTTAAGTATTCATATATTTGCCAGATCACAGGCTAAAATCCTCATTCAAATGAATACTTACTTGTACCTGAATAACCTCACAGATTTTAGAAAGTACTGTTCAAACTAAGTTACTACTGCTTTAAGTGGAGGTAACAGAGAATGGTCCTGCTAAAAATGAGACACTGAGAACTGACAATTAGGATTCTGGGGCAGGAGTTGGCAGGGCTCATTGATAGGGATTTAAACTAGATTTGAAAGGGGAAGGGGTTAAGAATCTCATGTTTGCCTGTGACAAACAGTGGGGCAGCACACCAGGGGCAGAAGGATGGAGTTCTAAGAGCTCTCGAGTTGTTGCCCTGAGGCAAGCCAGAGATGATGCACCAAGATGCCCCAAGGGAATCAAGGGGGGTTTGCCTAAGAACGTGACACCTCCAGCCCAACTGAAGTGCCTCTATGCAAATGCATGCAGCTTGAGCAATAAACAGGATGAATTAAGGGCCATTTTGTTGTTGGAAAGCCATGACATAGAGGCTGTTGCTGAAACTTGGTGGGATGATTCCCATGATTGGAATGTAGGAATACACTGGTACAAGCTCTTTAGGAAGAACAGGCAGGGTAGGAGGGGAGGAGGTGTTGCCCTCTACATCAGTGATCAGCTGGAATCAATGGAGCTCCACCTGGGGAAGGATGATGAACTGGTTGAGAGCATATGGGTTAAGATTAAAGGGAAGAACAGGTTGCCCAGAGAGGTGGTGGAAGCCCCATCCCTGGAAGCTTTTAAGACAAGGCTGGATCAGGCTCTGAGCATCCTGATCTAGTGGGAGGTGTTCCTGACAGGCAATAGGGGCTGGAACTAGATGATCTTTAAGGTCCCTTCCAACTCCGGTGATTCCATGATTCTAACTTCGAAAACCTCAATAACTGTCTTTAGATCCTTTTCTGCCTGGTAATTTTGACAGAGAAATTAAACATTCCTCTGAACTCTACAGGAAAGTAAAGGTTATCTAGGTTTTACTATTTGCTATCCTCTTCACTATAATATATACTTAAGAAGTAATAATATACTCGGAAGTAACCAGAACAAAAGCAGTCTAATGTCTAACGTGGCCCAGTCTAATGGGATAAAGGGAACAAGTAAAATAAGAGAAAGAAGAAAAAAAGGAAGGGTAAATCATAGAATCATAGAATGGCTCAGGTTGGAAGGGACCTTAAAGATCATCTAGTTCCAACCCCCCTGCCATGGGCAGGGACGCCACATGCACTAGACCAGGTCATCTAGGGCCACATCCAGCCTGGCCTTAAACACTGCCAGGGATGGGGCCTCCACAACCTCTCTGGGCAACCTGTTCCAGTGCCTCACCACCCTTTGGGTAAAGAACCCCCTTCTAATCTCCAGCCTAAATTTCCCCTCCTTCAGCTTGTAGCCATTCCCCCGTGTCCTGTTGCAATCAGACCAGGAGAAAAGTCTCTCTCCTTCTGCCCTATAATCCCCTTTCAGGTACTGAAAGGCTGCTATAAGGTCGCCTCTAAGCCTTCTCTTCTCCAGGCTGAACAACCCCAATTCCTTCAGCCTGTCCTCGTAGGGGAGGTGCTCCAGCCCTTCCAGCAGTACACAAAATTCCCTACCCCTACAAGGAAATTTAGCAGCACACCCAGAAGCTACTAGACATGACCTCCAAGTCCATCAGTTTTCAAGGAATCAGTTTCTCAGAGGGTGACTGCCTTTCCCTTTCTTTGTGCATCATTTTAAGAGTCCCAGAGGTTACGCTGATAGCAGGATAGGATAGCGCATCTGGATGCTTTCTCCTTAGTACAGTACTTAATCTTAAGATCTGCCAACAAGAAGTTGCTACTTGTAAACATGTCAATCATCAACTACACAACAGCTATACAGATCACAGCCACTTGAAATTTTCAAAATCATTCTACAGGGCTAGTTTTTGCTTTGGCTGAATGACCTTTGTTATGGTTTGTTGGGTGTAATTTGGTAACACGTTGTGCTCTCTACAGAAGTCAGCTGCACACTTCAGCTGCCTGCACTGATGTAAAAACTAAAACTTGGAAAAGGACTAACTCTGCTTAGACATTACAAAACTGCTTGCAACACCAAAGTCAAGAGTTTTTATTTTCCTTCCAGAGAAAACAAAACCAGGAGAGGGCTACATATATCACTGCACTAGTTCCAAATCTACTTCAGCATACATCCTTTATGGGTTGGTTTGTGTGCTTGTGATCTTGTGGCAAGAAACAATACAAAATTAGTAAATTTAAGGAGATTAGAGAGTTCTTATAAGAGACCACATATTGGATGCACAGAAAAGCCTGAATACACGTATCTGGGACACAAATTACAAGCAAGGAAAACTATCAATTGTAAAGACATGTAATGAACAGTGACAGATGCCTGAACAATGATTCCATTCTCGAACACAGATTCAATTTTCAAACAACTTAAGATGCCATGAGGTGTACATTATTCCTAAATTTCTAAACTTTTATTTTCTCCCTCCCCAGAGACTGCTTTATGGGAAAATGACTGAAGCGTGCCTTGTTCCTTGAAGAGAAAATTCTTCTCCCTGAAGCACCAGCTGAGGCAAGAAGGCAGTACCTGAAAGACCTCTTTCAGAGAGGATGAATCTTGGTATCTGCTCTCCTGCCTAAATTCTCCCTCTATTTATTTACTGAGTAATAGACCACTGAAGGCTTTTCAGAAGGCATTTTTTCAATGTTTGCTTTCATTCTCCTATTTAATTTTAACTGAAGTCCAAAGGAGAAAGTACCACGAAGCATCTTCTGAGCATATGCAACTTGCAGGTACTACCATAAATGGATACTGCTAAGGGGAAGATTGTGTTCACTGAGCACACACATATTAGGACTGGCATACAAACATGCTCTGTCTGAAGGGCTTGACAAGAAGAGCTAAGTAACTGTGGATCAGCTCTTGTGCAGCATGAGCATCTGTGCCCAGAGACTACCAAGAAATAAGAGGTTTGGATCTGATACAGAGGATGCAGGAAACATTTTAAATGTTTAACAAGTCTCCCAATGACAACAGACTATAAAATAGAATTAGAAAACCTGGATCCAGAACTCAGACTGAAGTTTGCTTTTCATACTACTATAAAACTCCTGCCCTGCAATCTCAAGAATCTTAATTCTCCCCCAAGAAAACCCAAAGAAAATATCTGAAAGCATCAGCCAAAATCAGCTACAAACCCAGTGCCAAAAGGACCTGTACCTCTTGGATTTTTGAGGATTTATTGAAGGAATTATACAGAATTGGTAGGCATTGACAGAATTGCTTTAGTCTGCAAAACAGTTCCCACATGGAAGGTGGATCAGCTTTTGGATGAGCTTTCTTAAATTAACTGGCACAAGTTTGGGTGCTTTCCTGACTTTCTATCAAAACATAAACCCTTGAGGCAACCATGACACATATTTTAGACTGATAGGTCTAATTTCCAAATGGAAGCTATTCTAAATTAAATCATCATTTTTGAGAGCTGAACCTAAACATGAAATACTCCAAAGCAGACAGTTTTTCCATATAAATTCTCCAAACTCTACGAAACCTCATCTCAAGAAAGCAAGAATCTTCTCCAGAGAAGATTTGCCCATTCACTGATGTAGGAGCCTACATACTTAAATAAAAATGAGTGAGTTGCATTAAATGTTCTCTGAGTACAGTAGCATGACTAGTTTTTATTTGAGTCGATTCTCATCTCTCCCCCAAGCTGTAAAGGTGTATAGACTTTTATCATGTTTCCAGGACTGCATTTCTACCCCCACCTCATGAAGACTTATTCTCTGAAGGATGAAAGTTCTTCAAGTAATACCACTTGAAGATTTACTTTGTCTTGCTCACACTTAAGTTTACTGTTGATTACTAAGTCCACAAACATAAGCTGAATCCGGCAGAACAGGTGTATGCAGCTCCCAAAAAGTGGCAGACATATTAAAAAGTTCCACAATACAATTAAATATCAAAGGAACATGGACAGGCTTATTTATTCTGCAGAAAACAAGTTTTGTTCTTACTTTCTTTTGTACCTCAAGGGATCTTCCAGGCATTTCTATCTTTCTCCATTACCCTCAGAAACAGCCTTGAGAATCAAAAGTACAATTGGTATAATGACCCTCAAGATTAATGATTATATAAATGTTTTTAAAAATCTCATGCACTAAAACTTGGAAGCTACTGAAAGAATGTAAAACACACACCACACATTTTGAAAGGCAAAATGTTAAAAGAAGTCCTTCATACAAAGAATAATACTTCTGCTCATTTCTTAAAATATCAATAATCTCACTAATTAGTCTTTCTTTTTTAATTAGGCTACATATCCAAAATATATTAAATATTTTGTCTATAATTAGGCATTAGAGAAACACTATTTGCAGTCTTGGAATATTCCAGTGCAGGCACTAGCAGCTAAAAAAAAATAAATAAAAGTCTGAAAAAAACCCCCTCCTCTTAGTGACAACAAAATTAATTTTATAGTTCTTTACAAACAGTACAAAATAGCCCTCTCCTTTTCAGCCTCTGAAAAATAAATTTATATTATGCTGAAATTACTAGGGAAGGTTGGGACAGGGAGAAACTTAAAGGACTTGGGACCTTTGACAAGTAGCCTAACGAAATTAAATTTTGAATACATCAGGGCCCTCCCTTTAAATCATCCAGGCCTTTGCATGATACATGATTTTCCGTCTCCCCACTTCTGCATTGCCTCTGTCCAAAGGTACAATTTTAATGGTGAAGAAAAGTTTCTGGGAACACAACTGCCAAGTACAGTAATCCAAAGTGGGATTCAAAACTGCTAACCAAGGAGACAAGATGAGCAGAAATATGTGATCATTCGTTTCAGCTGATACTGACTGAAGATGTAATGAGAAAGGTCTTTATTTCCATCTTAAGTATTGAAGGTCTAGCCACTAACTATAGCTTTCTACCTCTTTGTCTCTCTCTTCCTCCATCTCCTCCATTTCAGGTATCATGGTCATTCTATCCTTTCTCATCTTCTTCCAAGGTGCTCACCAGTTCACTAGCATGTCTTATCACTAAACCTTGTGTATGTAAGCATCACACTCTTGGCTTAGCCAATATTCTAGCAATGTTTAATATTTTAATAAAATCCTAGTCCTAGAGTAGTTTGCAATAGTTTGTTTGTAGCTTGACTCTTCTTCTTACTTGCCATTTTCAGCAGCCAAAAGCAACAGATTTCCACCTCTCTGTATTCTCACTATAGGAATAATTCAAAGTTTAGAAGGACTCGGAGCAAAATAAATACAATGTTAAAACAGTTACTGAAGGCCTGAACACTTCAAGTCAAACCAGAAGAGTTATTTATTTGGACTAATCTAATCTAAGAGTGAATTAGTAGAAGTGACACACTTTTCAACAGCAGGAAAACCTGTCTTATTTTATACTACATGATAGTACAGCAAAAGTATTCTTGTTAGCCAGTTCCCCAAAAGAATTGGCTGTCAAGACAGCTAGAGGTGCTCTCAGTTGTTCCAAAATGTACCAAACAACTTAAACACTAAGACCTGAGCTCTGGAAGCATATTGATTGAAGCACTGCTTGTGTGCTTATTTATAATTTGCAAAGGCACCTATTTATAGTTTCATATACCATAAAACATGAGCTGCAAATAAAAAAAATGCAATTTGGTCTACTGATATAAATGAGCTGATGACCAAAACTTCCTCTTTGAAAGGAAATGTCTGCTATTTTCCACATCAGTCATTATGGCTTGCTGCCACTAACATTTACTTTTAGTAGGTGCCTAGAGGGGAAAGCAAATAACTTTCTGGTTATGGCAGACAAATATTCTGGAGATGATTGGAAGACACGTTTTAGGGCTAGACCTTATCAACCAGGACCACATCAACCACTCTCCAGGAGTCAGGATGAGATGCTGCCAAATACCAATCATGGATAATTAATGAAGACATTACTGATGGATATCATGTTAATATTAGCATTAAATTCTCTAGACTCTACCATAATATATTCCTTTACAGTTACCCAACTATAAAAGCACATTGTAAGGTCACAGAATACACACAAAATTCAGTTACCTTAAGGCTAATTCAAGTATCTCAACACTAAAGGGTAATTTGCAATCTAAGTATATCCATTTTATTCAGGCCTAAATCCCATACAGAGTACACTTAACAAAACCAGATACCCTAACACTTTGAATTATCCTTCCAATGGAAGAACTGCCCTGGTGATATCAAGAAAGACAGATTTCCTAAGATGATGTCCAAGAGGCAGGTTTGCAGCCAGCTTAGTAAATTAAACTGGAGTTAGAAACAAATTAGTAACACCCACACATCTTGGAATAATGCAGTACTAAATAGAACAGTCCTAAATACAACAAATGATTAACAGTTGCATCTTCAAAAGCTGTAATAACATAGCTCTTAAAGGAAAAGCAATGAAAATCTCTGAAAAACCTTGCTTCCCTACAGCAGGAGTGTTCCTTCATTCCTACCTGAAAGTAGCAATTTTCTTTCTTTTCCTCTTCTTTGCTCCTTAAAGCAAAGGTGATGGGAAAGAAAATAATCCATAGACACTTACTGTTTAACACCGATTTGCCTGGTGATAATTACTGTGCAGAGGAGACTAAATACATCTGAATTCTAGTACAGCAAAAAGCATTATAACAAGACAAGCAGAAATTCATTCTCTAATCTAAGCAAACAATGTAAGAATTCTCACTGCTGCAGGTAGGATTTTCTTCAGGCCTTGCTTGGAGGGCATTAGGACTAGGAGCTAAAAGATGCTTTAGAATAAATTAGCACAAGTATAAATCTGACAAGAAGATTAATATTCTAACTATGTTCATGGTAATTAACTCACAAAACCAGCTCATTATCCAGCTAGGGTGGAAATGGGAAAGTTTACAGCACTCCTGTAGATTTATAAGCCAATTAAGAGTGACCCTCCTCCAGATTTCATTAGAAAAGCCTCTGGTTCAGCAAAAGCTTACACAAGCAAGTAAGAATTTTTCTGAGGAAAGGGGATGCAAGGGATCTTTATCACCTCTGTTAAACATATTTCATGCTCCTCTGAGAATTATATACCCTTAGCCTCCTGTCAACTCTCCAGCCTTTGCACAGCACCCTTGCACATACAAGAAGCAGGACTGACATTGTGGCATTTCTCCATGAGCAAAGCTCTACTCTGTATCTTGCATGACCCAGGCATCATGGTCCAACACCAGAGATGCACTTCCTCTCTTATGAACCACCTCTGGGGTTAGGTCTCAGTGTCTGCCTTCCATGTGCAGTTGACAGCACATACGTAAAAGAAGCTTAACCAACTAACTGTCAACTCCAAACTTCTGCTTAATATGTGCATCTACGTGCATGCATTTACATGGAGCATGAAGTATATCCTTGCTATGTATGCCATTTTTGCCCCTCCATTGCATTTCCACACAGATTCATTGTTCTAATGTAATAGTATTCTCTGACACTGTCAGAGCAGCCTCCCTTTATCTCCAATTCCACAACTTCCCTCTTCTCCTTTCAAAAATTTGTCTAAAGAATATCTCTTCCCTTCTTTTGTTGCATACATCTATGCTTGTTCCATCCCCTTTCCCTATGTCTTCCTGCATAATTGTGTTTTTCATCTTTGTAAAGTATTTTTCAACATAGATAGCATTTTTTTTGCTATCTAAAATGAAATAGCATTGTATCACAGCCCACACTTTTGTCCTAGTGATATACACAACTTGGACAGCCTCAAGCTGTTGTGTGTATGCAGGTAAATTCGGAATTATTCAACACTTAAGAACACTAAAAAAATCACTTACTTGTTACAAGCAATAAGATTTATGTTTTATGTCTACCAATCAATAGCTACTGTGTCCACACACAGCTGATTTATCCATATTGAAAATATAATTATAAGTCTAGTTTGCTCTGAACACAGAGTTCTTTTGTAACAAGATTATTTAAATACAAATGGGGTTGGAAAATTGGTTTTAAATGGCTAATCTGTCTTGTCTTCAATTCCAGCTGTGGAATTTACTAACATCATAAACACAGGCTGAGTGAAAATCTGAGAGGTTTTCTGATTCTCCTCGCGATCTGCCTATGCAGTGCTCATTAACGGTGAAGCTGATGGGAGCTGTATGCATGCCGTGAGAGGAGGATAATAAGCCTTGTAATCTCTATAAAGAGAAAGGAATTTTTTTACTAGCAATATGTCATATATACTGGTGTGCAAACGTCTGTCTTGTCACCAGTCCAATAAAGAATTTATGTACCCAGGTCTCAGATGCACTGAAGGACACACTTGCCATATGGGTGGACAAAACCTACACCCAGATGGCTGGAAACAACTCCTTGGGAGCACCACTTGCAACATGGAGCGTCAGACGTTTGAGAGGTCATGGTTAGAAGTTTCATCCAGGCAGATTTACTCAAGGATTATGAAAGGAGCTACTGCCTTCCTGCTGTCTCCACCAAATGTGGCCAATGGCCTGTGACATGCAGCAGGGAAATGCTGTGCATCCTCCTTTCTCCAAGAGAGCACGGCACTAGGGCCAGCTGGGAATGTGTCATAACTTTGTCTCTGGGTCACGCAGATGGGCTAGAAGTTGAAGTTCACATCTGACATGACTTGAGTAGAGATTAAGGATTTCTGTCAGTTTTAGTTTAACAGACATAGTGGAGAAGAAATGTCAAGATCCTGTTTTCCTTTGCTGGAATGCAAACAAATCAAAACAAAGTGAAACCTCAAATTTCTACTTGAAATCAAATGCTTGCCTTGAAACCCAGGTAGTTTCTACAGCCTTCTTTTCAGCAATTCTGTATATTGTTATTCTGTCAAATGCAGTTATATTTGCCTCAGAAAACAAATTCATCAGACTATCTAGGTCACTTATACTGATCATCTCCCCTTTCATCAACTGCAAATGAATGATAAGCTGTCAATAATGAGCAACTGGTGTGAGGCATTAGGTAATACCCATACAGCAAAGCACAAACTCAGCTAGTTTTACTAAAGTAGAAGTTTTATCAGCAAACCTGACAGTGCATATCAATATCTTACATTGATGTCCAGCAGACATCATCTAATGACCTTCAGGCAATAATAATTTAGACTCCACAGCCCCATTTGAGCTAGGATTCAGTGCTTACCACCTCTTAAGTTAGGAACAACACAGCTTTCTGAAACAAAAAGCAGTAAAGTAGGTAAACATCTATTCCTTTTAGCTATACACAACAATTTAAAATAGAAATCTTAAAAAGCCTGAAGACCTGAGGGACATAAAGAGTACCAAAATCCTGTCCTAAGAACAAAGTAAAAGAAAAGCTTCAAAGCCAAAGCCAGTGGGGGAGCTGTATTTCCCACCCAACTACCTGACATTTCTGAAGTGGTGCATTTTCCACAACAACTTAGATTTTAACCCCTCCACTCAACGTGGATGAGAGGTAAGCTAACAACTTGGGATCTTGCCCTGACACAGGAGACTCCTACCTTGAATCCTACTTTGACAGACCACCTTGTCCATCCACAAAAGGAATAGGATACAGATTCCTAAGGTTGAAACTACCAATCTTGTGATAGACTGGCACAGCTTACATCATGGCAAAATTGTCAAAGTGGAGGCTACCCTGCAGTGCTGCTTCCTATCCCTGTGAAATCCCTATCATCCATTGTCTTCCCTTAAGCCAAGGGTGGCAGTTATTTCCTGGAGGTGGGCAATGCAGTACTTCCCTTACAGCCATTTAACAGCCTGATGTTTAGGAGAAGCACCATATAATTGTTTTGGTTGGAAGAAACCTTTAAGATCATCAAGTCCAACCATGTGGTTCTTTTCCTCATGTCATCCAAGGGTTCCACTTTTACAGGAAAATCTTCAGCATACATCTGGACAGCATGCTTCTGGTTTATTAGTTAGAAAAAAGCCTAAGGAAAGGATTACTGCCAATAAAACAGAAACACTGAAAAATTTGAAATTGTAATTCTGTACACACTTCTGAAAGCCTCTTTTGCTTTCCTCTTTGTGCTCTGAATGGCTTTCAAGTTCTAATTTAATTCAGTGAAACAAATCCAAAAGTGACAGGAAGAAAGAATCAACTTTCTCCTTAGGTAGAGTAAAAATTCTACAGAAGGAATTCTTGACATTCATTAGTTCCATGGGTAGGCATACAAGCTCCTAGGTGTTAATGAGACTTGCCAGTTTAGGTGGACTGTTGAATCTAATGAAACATCAAACGAGCCCACTTTGGATTTTCACTATCAGATACTTCCAGCAGCAAAGTTTGGTGATGCATCCTAACAATCCCTTCAAGCCCTTTGCCTGGGGACATGGAGCAAATCGTTTTTCTAGACTGGAATTATGTTACTGCCTCTCATGGTCAGTGTAACTTGTAGAAACAAATGTGAGAGGAAAAATATTCAAACCTTTCCCCACTGTTACCTTTCCCGCATCCAAATTCTGTTTCATTTTCCTCAGTTAAACACAAAAATATCCTCCACAGCCTATGGTGATTTCCATTGGAAAAGCATATAAAAATTACCCCTCCAGAAAGCAAGCTTCCAGATCTTGAAGCTTTAGAACCTGTGCCAGGGTCTGCTCTGAATCAACTGCAAGCCTGATCACTGAGTAAAACAAGATGGTTCAGGTTCTTCATAAATCCTCATTCACTGTTAAGTGCCCACTAGGCTTGTCCTTACTCTTGTGCACAATATTAGGTGACAGATCAGAAACTCCAAATTTGGATCCTTAAAGCATGAAGATTTGCTATGGTAAATTCTGTGTTGTCTTCTCAAGTTTCCCTTTAAGAAGAAAAAGTTGCAAAAGAAAATAAAAGGGTTTCCAAAAAGGAAAGAACTGACAAGTTAGAAAAAAAAAAAAAAAAATTAATTTATCTTGTATAAACTTTTAACAAGGCACAATTTTTTTTTTTTTTCAGGAAAGGAAGTACTTAATCACATCAAGACTGTGAAAATATCTCAGTTCTGGATTTCTAAGTTCCAAGGATGCAAGTCGAGAACCAGATTAAATGATCATTATGTGCAGCTCAGAATGAAATTCCACTGGTTTTAAGCATTAAATATATATATATACACATATATATATATATATATGGAGCAAAGACAGTCTAATGTAACTTTATATGTGACAGGTGAAGCAGAACTACACTTGACAATTTTATGACAATGTTTGGGCAGAAGTTGCCTTTGTAAAGAAAGAAGGATTTCATTTACTTTCCCTAAATCAAACCATGATAAAACAAAGACAGTGACAATGCAATAGATTTTAAAACCACAGAAGTTAACCTCCCTGTACATGCACCCCCATTACCTACAACATGGTCAGGAAAAAAATAAGCAGCACTTCTCCCTGCCGCACCACAACTCTCCTCATTCACAGTCATTATGGGAAGCAAAATCTGCTTTTCTGACATAACATTTAACCAAGGTGTTAACCAAGGGAAAATTTAAGACAAAACCAGAAGTCTGCTTGGTCACCCTTAAAATATTCCCTTTTATTTTCATGAAAAACCTGTTTCACTTACCATCACACGTTGTCATGCTACCAGGGCTACTGATCCTCAGAACTACAGAATATAACACAGAGAGGATGCTACTATTTGTTAACAATTCACTAACAATTCACATTTTCCATATGAAAGGAAGACTCTAACTTCTCCATCCACACCTGAAGTGGCACTGCTACCTCACACAGTCCTACCTACAGCACCTGGCACAGTGACACAGCAAGTGTCAAGTTTGCATTGACATTTTAGGAAAAGCCTTGAGTGCTTTTAAGTCATCCCACCACTCGTGCTGCAGCTTCAGCCTCCTCCAGCCAAAGAGTAATTTACCACCTACCTCTCCCAGCATGAGCTCTGTTGTTCTGGCCAACAAGTGTACATAAGACACAGAGGTAATTTCCATATTTCCTGGAGAAATTATGTAGGTGATTAGCCCCATTTACCCTGGTGTGCCTGAATCAAAGCCAACTGTGCACAGAAGCATGCAGGTCATTTTGAGTGCCTTGAGCATCCTCATAGTCTGAAAAATAATGTAGTCCTGAGGGCCTAAACTGGTATTACACAGACAGTCAGTGACACAACCCATTTAGATCAAAACACCTTGTAGAGTCACTCGGGTCTGCTCTCTCACCACAACAGCACTTCTCTGATCTGAAACCAAAGCTGCTTCTCTAAATGCCAACATGAGCCAGGACCAGAAAGATCTGAGGCCAAAGGCATCCACAATTCAGACCTACCCAGATGGTGTCATCTTGTCTGTACTGTTTCCAGTTGCGGCCAGTGTCGCTGAACATCAGCGTATAGCTGGTTACCCAGTCTGAGCTCCCATACCTTCCCTGGGTAGCAACTGCAACAATCTCCACTCTGTCTCCCAGATCAACCTGGAGCCACTGTTGCTCATTTGAGACCAGTGGGGACCAGCCACCAGCTCCTGAAAGAGATTGGATAAAGATAATTTATATTACAATGGCAGCACAAGAAACGACACTCAAACCTTGTTACTATTTCAGGTCATCACAGAGGAGTCTACTTCCTGAATATACAGCTGTTTCTTCAAATTTTTGTATTAGGAAATATGCTACATGAGGTGCACTTCCTTAAGGCTTTCTTAATTAACATAAAGTTCATTAGGAATTTTTAATTTCTAAGCAATTTGAAGGAAATTTATTCTTTGACATTTGGACAAATTGCAGTGAGCTTGGCACATCCTCAGTCACAAAAATACAGCTATCCCCTCCCTTGCATACTTGTGCAAATCAGGGAGTGCTGATTTCTAACTTCTAATTTGTTTTTACTTTTTTTTTTTTTGCTACGTTTTGAAGCCCTGTTAAGCAGTGGAGAGAAAGGTTTAATTACAGATTGTATATGAACTTGAGATAATATGTTGTAAAGCTAGAGACCATTTGTCTGACCAGCTAGAAGGACTGCTTTCATGCTGGAATGTAGCCTCTTCCTTACACAAGATGCTTGTTAAGTGAACAAGTATTTTATCTTAAAAGAACAAATATGATCTTCATAAGGACAAACAGAACTTACATATTCCTCACTTCCATTAACATCTTCTCCAGTCAGGAATGGAGACTTCAGAATTCATGATCACATGGAATCTGACAGCTTGTAATTCATGTTTGTCCTTTTAAAGTAAAGGTAGGTATAACCCCTTGAATTCTTTTACAGGTTAAACAGGCCCATTGTAATGCCAAGCCAATGAAACACAGAACTGCAACCACTCCTTGAACTTCACCCCTTCACTCACTACAATAAATGGGAGTTTATGGTTAAAAGGCAAATCCTTCCAGAATGGAATATATTATTTTATGCTGTCTTGCTTTCTTTTACACCCTTCAGCTTTACAAATAAGTGAACAATGCAGCTATGAAGAACACAGAAGCTGTTACAAAATATCCAAAGCAGCAAATTTTCAGGCTATCACTGCTTCTGCCATCCATCATCTTGTTTGTGTTGCCATTATTAGTAAAGTTTGCAAAAGCACTTCTCTGTGATTACAGTGAACACAATCACATTGGGAATGAAAGGGGGAAATAACAGGGTTGAGAGCAAAGCATTAACAATTCCCCATGTAAACTACAAGAATGATTCCAAATTGTGTTTCCAAACAAAAAGCATCACTAAAACTTTGGTTATGAATAGCTGGATTTACCTTAATATTTTAATCTTATTAACTGATCTGTCTCAAAGCTGCTCCATGAAGAGTTCATTGAAGTGAACTGAGTTGAAAAATCAATAAATCTGATTTATATCAAGGAACTCAATGTCAATAACTTTACCCTTTAAAAAATTTCTTGATTTTCCTGGACAGCATTGTATTTTCCAACTCACAACTAAAATTCCTTTGTCTAAGAATAGGTGTTAGAATCTTCATTATTTACAGTTCATTAAGATAGGATTTATCTCTAATTCCTTGAACAGAAACGTGTCTATTCCATAGCTAGCCTGGAGTATCATCCCTGCCCCCTGGATGACTCAGTCTTCATTCCTCTAGAAGAATTCTCCAGGAAAATGGTTTTTAATCTAACCAATGCATACTGCTTGCTACTGGCATGCTTTATTTTACCTTTTTCAATCACAGTAGAAGTCCTCATCTTCACCGTGATTATTTTACCTGCCTTAAATAGAACACTTTCTCCTAAAAGTACACCAGAAATTTCCTCACTCATTCTTCTCCAACTACTTCATTGCTCTCTTTTAACTCCATACCTATATACAGTTTAAATAAGACTACAGTACTTCCTGTCAAAAATCCTAACATTTCTTCTTCCATATTGCCCCCCCCTTTTTTTTTTAATTTTAAAATTAATATATAAAAGGTATTTATGTCTGGCTTTTAGGATACCAACTACACAACTGTTCAAAACCAGCAAGCTGCATATTTCACATGGAATTGTGACTAATGTACCCAGAAGCCAAAGGAAAACTTCCTTTGGATTGTAATATCCAATATCTGAAATAGACTCTGAACATGATAGTTGCTGCTTTGTTTACAGTTTTGTTCCAGGAACTGGCAGGACAAAAAGTCAATTTAAAAGTTGCAGCAGGTCTGTGTAAGAAAGTTGTTGCCTTCAATACTCTAAAGAGCTTATTCTAGATGTTATGAGTAAATATTAAAAGAAAGGCATATTCATCTTTCTTTTAATGCCCTTTACAATAAAACAGCAACAACTAGATGGAGGAAAAGCTCTTATGACATTTGTTCAATGAGTTTCTCATTACAAAAAAAATATAAAAAAAAGAAGATATATAACTAGAACAGAGAAAGAAAATACAAGTTCTTAAACTAAGCTTATTACCACAGGTACTTTCCAGTAGTTTGTTAAACACCAAAACTAGCTAGCATCTACTTTGTGTGGTTTATGCTCTCTCTCTTCTGTTGCTAGAAGTGGAAGAAAGTTGATATGCTTTCCACAAAAGTATTTGGCTTTACTATGCACTGCTATTTTCCAGTTTGAGCATGGCACAACAGGCTTATGTTTTTGAAGTCAAACAGCACACACTGAATGGAAATTTGGGAGATCTGTGGTAAGCATGAGCTCTCAAATTTCAGACTACATATCTCTGAACTGCATGTCTCTTTACACGAGCACATATGCCTGTTGGGAATGTCACTTAGATGTAAGCACTGGAGGACACAGCAGTGACACCTACTCACAGCATCACCCTTCTAGAAGCTGGTCTTGCAAGACCATGTCTTTACAAGAACCATGTCTTTACAGAACAGCAGCTGCTTCATACACCTTTCCCACAGGGAAAATCTCCACTGTGTTTCCTTGCCCCAAACCTTTCACCATCACCATTTCCACACACGGACAGTGACTCTACTGACTTGTAAAAGAATGCCAGTCAAAATCCCTGCAACAGCAAAGCTCCATTGGCTGTGTGACTGAGGGCTGAACTAAAGCACTTCCCATTGGGCTTCTCTCACTTCTGACTGTAAAGCAAACATGTACCTTTTGCTTACTTTTGTGGATATCCCAAATCCTCACCAAATACTGCTGAGTGCCAAAAATCAATATATATTCTTTTTCCTCTGTATTTATTCCATTATACAGAGCAGGTGGCATAAGGGATACTGGCATCTTTTTCCAGCACAGTCCGTGCCTTCACATGTCTTTTATGTACATCATTCCTTGTAGTATGTTAACAACCCATCCCACAATTTTTTAATAAGTAGCAAAAAGGCACACCTGAAGTATAGCAACTCTCTTACAGCCATTTGCTCCTCTACTCACCAGTGATGGTCACCCTGCGGAACACTTGTCAGGGCAAGCCCAAGACAAGAGACAAGAACATAGGATGCAAAGTCTCTAATAGGGAACAACAACGGCTACTGAGCACACAATATTTACAATATTTATCTGTTCAACTCCTTTGAACAGATGCAGGCATAACCCTGATAATATTTTCCTTCAGTTAGGTACAGGGCAGTTGAATAAGATATACACCTTTTATTGATAGCATGGTATAAACATAAAACAGGCAAAATGTGAGTCTGGTTACACTCACCAATCTGTACACGGGGTTTTTTAGGTAATCTGGAAAGTAGCAGTGTCTGAAGATGCCACATTGTCTTTCTCACAAGAAAACGAGAGGGGATGCTCAATAAAGTCAACACTTGTTTGGTACTTTACACCATCAAGTCTGAGGGGCATACAATTTCCTTACTGCGCCCACCAGATTCCCACTGGCACTGACAGGATTCTGTACATTGCATTGCACTGTCATTCCCTCTCATTTCACATGTTCTGTGGATAATTTCAAGAGAGAAGTTTAACATGGTATGGAGAAAATATCCTAATGGAGAAACAGTACCACATGAATCTGCTATACTGCTCATATACCCCATGGCAAATAATGCTAAAAATAGGAGGAGAACAAGAATTTGATGTTTCTCCGTTAGAGGTCTATATGACTCCAAGAAGTATGATCAAATCCTATTGTTCTTTTTCAGACTGTTTGTATATTTTGCCATAAATGTTCAAAAAAATTGCATTTAAGCCCAGTGTTACACAGCCAAGGCTCCTTGACTTTCCACAGGGCTGTTCAGAATGCCCATATTTATTTGCAGTTTATTAATACAAAGCAAAGGGAGTGTTTGTTTCCACCCTACAGTGCCTTACAAATAGTTCCACTAGCTTTATATTGTGCTACAAACTCTGGACTTTGTGCTGTAACTAAGTGATTCCCTGCTGCAGAATTTTACTTTAATGCCCTAATCAAACATTTCTTGGCCTTTAAAAAAAAATCTTTTTGACATTAAATATATTTTACATTCCCATACATAATTGCCTACACTGACTACTCAGGCTGAGAGCTAATAGAGAACTGAAAATACTTAGTTGATACAGTCAGATTGTAGCAATTTTCTTATTCTTTTTCATTATTTATGTACCATAAACAAAAAACCCGATTAATCCCTCTCATGGTAAAGCAACATATTTCATACCTCAGAGTCATATTTATCAGAATTATACTAACTGCTTTACTATTACCAAGACAGATTTATCAGCATTTTAATTGAGCACTTTCAGCAGTTCACACAAGCTTTAGTTGCGGGTAGTTTGTATATTATTACTTTTTAGTGGCACATCTTAATACTGCAGGCCTTTTTTTGAAACAACAGCCTTTTAGTTATTGTTATCTGTTACTGATTCAACTTGATGAATTAGAACTTTCTATTGATATAAAACTGGACTGTATTTTATAAATTTATCTTCACCTGTTGCATTCACATTAACAATATATTTACCTGGCTTTCTACCCGAGGGCACTATTACCTGCAGTAGTGCCTTACAAAGTTGGAAAACAATTACAAACAAAGTTGAGTCAACTCATCCAAACGCTTCAACATTATTAAAAAGTTAGTGAATACTACTTCTTGTAAAGATATCTACTGTTTGCATTCAAATGCCATTCAATGAAAGTTCCTTCAGCCACTATCTACCACTCCATGCTCCTCCAATCCAAGATGAAGCACCCATATGAATTCTGCTGGCATTACACCTGCCCATTTCTACAAAATTCTGTGCAACAAAACAATTGAGCAAAGCAGAATTTAGGTTCTAGTTCCCTATGTTGGGCTTACCTCATCAGTTAAGACTTCAAAACATGAAATAAAAGTTGCTGAAACAACTTCCTTGCTTAGGGCTCAGTTTCAATACTCTATCTTCCCGTTCCCATGATTTGTGCGAAAGGACAACCTGGACCTTACCTGTGCCATACTGTATATGCAAAAATTAGAACACATTACCCCTCAATACATAGCAAAAGTACTCTGGCACAGTTAAATAAGACCTATTTCAGTTTATGCTCTTAAAATGCAATAATTGTCTTTTTTTTTTAGATACTGTTAATATCACTTTATAATAGAGTACAGCCAGAGGTTGACTTGCAGTCACATTGACTTTGAATCTCTTCCTCTTCTCTTTAGACAAAATTAGTCATTGGAAGCCATCAGCAAAATCACATAAGCACTACTAATTCCCATCCCAGCTAGCAGCTGGGGAGAAAGGCAGGAGAAATTCAAATATCATACTCAATGTTTATAGCTTGCTTTATGTTGTGCAACTACTATACAACCTTTTACTTGCTGAGGAACTCTAGTTCAGGAGTTCAAATACTATATGTTAACTCCCATTTAACGCTTCTCTAATGACCTGGTAACTCCTTACCATTAGTGCCAAGCATCTAAGAGGGAATCTTTTACTGTCCCTCTATAGATTTATCAAACAGTGTTTGATTAAAATAGACATTTCAGATTGTCTTAGTAGGAAAATAATTTATTTTAAATTAAAATCTTTTTTCTAGTAGTATACTTTCCAGTGCTTCCTATAATGAAAATCATATGTAATGTGATAATACAGGGTTTTCTTCTTTTAGAGGCTCTAACTTGGGAATAAGATGGGAACCAATAACCCAGATACACTAGGCAGAGTCAAATGATGTCCTAGATACTGCCAGATTTATTTATTTTTTCTGTTACCAAGTTTGATTCTGGTAGTTTCATCTTGTTTGTGAACTCACCTGGGCCTCAAAAACCTTCTTCACTGCAAACGTCTGCAAAGTTTCTCATTCATTTTCAGTATTTCTGAGGAGTTGTGTAACCAGTTAGTTTCACTGGCACCTTAATATTTAGCTGCTAGTACCTTTAACAAACATCTACATTGTAGAATAGGGCCTAAAGCATAATGACCTTCAAGCTCTAAAGATTACAAGAACTCTTTAAAAAGTAAAATACTATCTGAACTTCCTTCAGGATGTTTCTACAAGAGAAGTAGAGAGCTTCAAATTTCAAAGCTCTCCCAGAAGCTTAAATTAATGGCTGTATTCAACTTGGCTCTGAACACACTGCATACAAACAGCATAAGAAGTTATTCTTTGTAAATGTGATCAAAAAAGAATAGTTTAGGCATTTCAACCTTACCATCTCGCCTGTTGAGCTTTGCAAAGCTGGGACTGTGAGTACTGAAGAGCTCAGAGGAACTGGTAAGGGCTGTTGAAGGTAAGGGAGATACCAATGCATCATCACAATTATCTAAAAAAAAAAAAAGAAAAGGAAAAAAAAAGGCAAAAGAAAATACAGAGGTCATCACATAAGCAACAAATATGCCAGCTCGTGCTATCTTGAGGTGGTGTTTGCTTCTACTTAGCAGAGACTGGAAAAAAAGCACACGTGCGCTTGCTTTCACATAGGAGACTGAAATTTACCCTCCAGATTAAGTCTGGTGGGATGGAAACTGGATGGGAACTCTTGTTAAAGACATTAAATACTTGTTTCCTTTCAGTGAATGAAATTTGATGATGTACCCTCCAATTAAAGAAAATAATCACCCTTTTTGCAAAAGCCACTGGAAGAATGCAATAATGCCCTGGCAGACTTTGGAGAACACCCCAAACATCCCAGGTGTTGTGGTCAGTAAAGTCTTTCCACAGAGCACATATGTAATGTTGGACTTAAAACCTCATACTTCTGTGAGGAAGTGACACACAGGAATAGGTCATCTGGCCTTTCACAACATGGAAAAGCATGTCCCATGATTACAAGAGTCCTATGCTGCATTAGGATTACAAAACCTGAACAGTTCCATCATTTCTTCCCCAAGCTCATGCATATATACATGGCCAAATTAATTTCATTTGCTTAAATGAGTAGCCCACTCTGTCTTTCCCCACTTACTTCCACATCATCATCCAAGGACAGAACATAGTGTGAAGTTTCAGTAGGGAATAATAATAATAAAACCTTCTCATTTTTAATTAAATCTCCTGTGGAGAAAACAGGGATCTAATTACTGGAAAAGTCCTGCAAGTTAGCAGGATCTCAGGCACCACAGTGTTCTCACACTAATAGAGTAAATACACAATTTGCAAGGGTGGGGGGAGAGGAAGTAATGCAATAGTGACATTTCAGGGCTATAAAAAGACAAGGAATAAAAGAAAAATTGTGTTACATTTACAACAGCAAATTTAAACTGTTCCAAATCTGGGTCATATCTTTCCCATAATAGGCCAGATTATATTAAAATACTTCTTATCTCTTTCTACAACTCTATAGAACAGCTTAAGATATTTCTGTAATCAAAATCCAGTTCTATATGAACAAAATCAGTGTAATATAATATTAATATCAACACAATTCCTATCTGTGTATTGACTGATGGACCTCAAAAAGCAAACAATACAAAACCCTTCCCATCTCTTTAGATACCATCAGCAAAAAGGACTAACAAATTAGCCAAATTAAGGACAAGTATGCCACTGGCATTTTGACCATGAGGATAATCAACCAACAAAATAAGTTACTGATGTCCTGAGCAGATTCTCTATCACTTAAAGCCTTTGAGTCTCAAAAAGAACTTCTGACTGCAATGCAGAAAGGTCTATGAAGTGCCATGCCCACAAGTATGGCATGAGGTCAGGCCATAATTGTTCTGTCTGGACTTAAAATCTGTAAATTAAAATGCAGCTCTTAAATTCACTGTCATTTTGTGATGTGAACGGTGATTTAAACAAAGATCTCACATGGTACATACAACAGAGCACCAAACTCACCCAAACTTCTGTGTCCTATAAAGCTCAGTGGAGGGACTGGGAACCACCCAAGAGGAGATTCAAGTCCTAGCAATAGATCTCCATGACTATTCTGCAGCAGTTAAAACCTGAAGTTGAATATAACTGAATGCAGTGATCTCCATTTGTCCAGACTGCTGGCTCTATTCAGTTGCCTATGGACGCTCCTAAGCCATCAGAGAACTCAGCACATCAGCCTGTGATCCACAAGCTGTGCAGGACAAGAGTCACAGTGACAATCTCTGGGTTCTCACTGTTCCCCAAAGGTACGATTGGATAGTTGGAAAATACCAAGTGTCTCAGTATAGCAGCAAGTGTAAACCATTTCAGAGCATTGCATTTAAGGTTTCTGCAAAATCTCTGGAGGCTCCAGCCTGGGAAATGAAAATCAGCTCTTCTAACAATCAGATGTTTTGTCTACATTTTCACAGCCTCTCCTCTCTCCCCAGACGCCTGGATCTCTGTTGCTACATCACCGTTTTCACACAAAGGCTGGGATCCTTATTAGGTTTTCCCCCACAAAAAAAACAAAACCAAACAAAAACAACAACCAAAACAACAAATAAAACCCCCTACAACAACCAAAACAAAGAACCCCCCTCCCCCCAAAAAAACAACTACTGCCAAGAATCCTTCCCTGAATTCATACTAACTATAAAAAACCCATGTTGTTAAACAGCTTCACAATTTAGGACAGCATTAAAAATTTGGAGATTGTTCTGGGAGCACAAGGACTAATACAGTCCAACTTCCACTAGATAAGAGAGTAATGATTGATTGACTTTGGAATGCAAGCAGGAATTTCCTCCAAGTAAAGTTGATTTTTGAATGGATGCTCTGATGAGATGCAAGGTCACTCTTCTGCCCTTCCTTCAGTCAACAGTGGATGCGGCACCTGACAGCTTTACATGCACAGACCTACAATGCAGGACACAGGCAGAGCTTTTACATGCCAAATGACATTTCGAAGTATGGCGCAGTAAAGTACTTGTCAAAAAGTCAAGTTGTACATGCAGAACAATTCAGACCATAAGTAGAATAGCTCTGATGCATGCCTCGTCAGAGATACTGCATATAAGAACTGTAGAGATTTGAGATTGATATGTCTCTGTAAAACATCTGAAATAGACCACAGGGTTCAAAAAGGTCAGATGTACACACACACTGAGGATCACCCCATAGGCCCTACTTCCATGAGAAGGTAGTCTAAAAAAAAAAAACAAAAACCACAACCCACACAACAAATCACCAAACACACACCCCTCAATATTACAAAACTCTCTAAGAAAGAATGTTATCTTTTTTTGATGAGCATAGACAAGAAAGAACTTACGCAAGATCAGAGAAGACCCATGTTAAAACCAAAAGCAAAGCCAAGGTATCCCGATTCCCACCACATAATCCCAGCACACACATTTCAAGAGACCTCACTTCCCTCACCTGATGTCACAGAGAGAGACCTTTACTCTGGATACTCCAACATTTCTATTTGCTGACCCTACTCATTTTGCTTTGGCTGTTTAGGTTATATGTCTATTAAAAACAATGTTTTTGACAAAGAAAAATTCTACACTACAGAATCATTTAAAACATCCAGGCACTCATAAAACATTTACTAGCCAGGTGTTTTCTTCAATGTTTCCTCTCCAATCAGGTAATTAACATACACACAAAAAAATCATTAAAAGTATCTAATTGTACCTGCAAGTCATATTCTTCATGCAGACTGCATAATAGACGTTGACTTGCATTGGAGACACAGATGCTGACCTTGACTATGCTGACTTCAGAGAAACAGGCAATTATGGATAGCATTTACAGTATCATGCGTGTCTTCAGAGCTATCATAAGTAATTTACTTGTATTTACCCATAGCAACTTATTTTTTCTGACATTTATTCACTTTAGATTTTTAGAAAATCATAACAAATTAATAAAACAAAAGCAGAGGTGCTTGTGATCAGCTGTGCCAACACTTGCCTAAACCACAACCCCTGTGCTTCAGAGGAAGTTTAACAAGGGCTTCACAGAATCACACAGAACTTTTCACAGAATCACAGATTGATAGGGGTTGGAAGCAACCTCTGGGGATCATCTAGACCAGCCCCCCTGCTAAAGCAGGTTCGCCTAGATCAGGTTGCACAGGAACACATCCAGTCAGGTTTTGAAAGACTCCAGAGAAGGAGGCTCTACAAACTCGCTGGGCAGTCTGTTCCAGTGCTCTAGCACTCTCAAAGGAAAGAAGTTTTGTCTTATATTTAGGTGTAAATTCCTGTGTTCTTGTTTGTGTGCATTACCCCTTGTCTTATCACTAGGCACCACTGAAAACAGACTGGCCCCATCCTCTTTACACCCACCCTTTAGATATTGACAATCATTGATAAGATCCCCTCTCAGTCTTTTTCTCCAGATGAACTGCCCCAGGGATCTCAGCCTTTCCACATGAGAGATGGTCCAGTCCCCCAATCATCTTTGCAGCCCTCCATTGGACTCTCTCCACCAGTTCCATCTCTCCTGAATTAGGGAGCCCAGAACTGGACACAATACACCAGATATGGCCTCACTAAGGCAAAGTAGTGGTGGAGGAAAATCTCACTCAACCTGCTAGTAACATTTTTCTTAATGCACCCCAGGATCCCATTGGCCTTCTTAGCCAAAAGACCACACTGCTGCCTTATGCTTAAATTGTTGTCCACCAGGACTCTCATGTCCCTCTTCATGGAGCTGCTTTCCAGCAGGTCAACCCCTATTTTGTCCATAGTTTGCTACTTCAGTGCAGAACTACCTATTTTATAGTAAACATGAAGGAGATTTCAGGGTAAATCAGAGGCCTTGAAGCTTCCTCTTGTAGGCCTCACTTGCAACTTAAAAGTATTTTATTTAAGTGGGACTTTTGTTGCCAAGATATAATTTTATTCATTATTAAAATACCAGCAGAGTTGCAGATGGTGCTGAAGTTAAATTGTGTGCATCATTTTGATTGCAACTGTAAATTGTCTCCGTACTGGGATTTGAAGTTGAAAAGATTCACTGGTATTTATAGTCTAGATAAAATTCCTCTAAGCATTACCCATTTAATGGCATACTTTGTTTTAAAGACATAAACCATGCATTTTGCACAATGCCTCAAACAGCGCTCAGGAGTGACAACCCATGCCTTCCCCTTCATCTGTTTTTCTCTTGCCTTCTGTAGCTACAGTTCTCCTTTGTAAAGACAACAAAATAAGTATTTGAACTTACTGTGGAAATTGATCTTCCACCTTCACAGTCCAATGAGGTGTATATGTATGGGAGAAGGAGGAGTTTCTGTGAAGGGGGAAGAAAATAGACACAAAAAACACAGGAAATGCAGTAACACAGAGTATGGCTACAGATTTGGAAGACACTGAGAGATTATTTCTATACCAAAAGCCCCTACTCAAAATATCTCAGTGGGACTACCACATACCACTAGGTTCTACTACCATGAAAATCTTAGTAAGTGATTCTTGGAAAGAAGAGAGGAGTAAAAAAAAAAACCAAAACAAAACAAAAAAAAACCACCAAACTACTAAAAGAACTTTTTCTGTAAGAGAAATGTCTTTTTTTTTCCTTCTTTCCTAGAGACTGGCTACACTCACATCCACAGCTGTGAACTCCATCTGTTAGCTGAAAGGCATGGCATATTTTTCAATATATAAGACACTAGAGAAACTAGTTAACAACACCACAATGTTTCTTTTTCCTTCCCTCACTATACTGCAAGTAAACATCAGTAGTTAAGCTGACTATGAACTCTTCCTAAATAAATGTTAGTTATAGGTATTCTTTCATATGCTTGTAATCCTTGACCTAAAAGTATTAATCTGTGCATTTCTAGAGCATCCTTTTATGATACAATCTACACATGTACACAAAAGTGGTCAATTCTGAATTTTAATAATGCAAGGAGCTATCAAAACTCTGATTCAACAGTGGGTCTTATCCTTTTACTGAAACAAGAAGATCTGTCATGTAATTCCTACTCACAATAATGAAGTAGGAGTCAAATTTGAGGAATAAAGCAACCACACAAGACTTGGTTTTAGGAAGCCAAAATATGAATTTCAAATAACCATCAATGCAGCTCCAGTAAATTAATATACACAAGCAATACTTATTTCAAGAAGGTCATAGAACATCCAAGTCAATTCCCAAGAAAAAAACAGTTTTAAAAAAATGATCCTATGTTTAAGGAATGAAAGTCCTCAGATTCTGAGTCTGTCATAGTGTATGATGTTTACAGAAGGCATGACATCAGTATCTACAAAATGAGGCTACAAGTCACATTATCTTATGCTATATGCTTTTCATTAGATTACAGACTTCTTTTTAGGATAGGCACAAGCTCTTGCCAGTGAACAGCAAATCAGTCAGCAATCTGAATAAGGGCATAGTCTGAGATTTCAACAATTATTGCAATCATTGTTATTTCTGTATGTGAAAAAAAAAAAAAAATGGCTATGGTGATTCAGATGGTCAACACTTCTTCAAATGAAAAAACCTGCAAAAGCTTATCATTGTCCAAAGCTGTGATTTACTCTCAGCAGGTATAACAGCAGTTGTCAGGGGTTCATACTGCTTTCTAGTCAGAAAGAATGCTTCTTGTGCCTATCTGCTTCTTCCTTCCACACTTGTAAGATCCTGTAAATGTAAGCATGCTCTGACCTTTGACCTGAGACTGGAAAGCTACAAAGCTGACCCAGCAGAAGGAACAGGTTTTATATCTGAAGTTTTCCCTTTTGACACATAACACACTTTAGTGCACAGATTTTACTGCCTTACGAAAAATACAATCCAAGAACACAGATGCCCTATGGTATGGCCACACAGCATCACAAACATCCTCTTCATCCTGGCCAATACAAGATTTGTCACTGGTGCATGCCAAACAAAGTAGTTGATATATTCCAAAAATTAGGACTGTATTCTAAAAATTCAGATGTTTTAGCAGCGCTCAAGAAAATGTCTTTCGAAAGCATCAGACTTTGCTACAAGCAGGCCCCGTTTACAAGAGGTCATCACTGAAGAAGTTCAGGACCCCATCAATTAAATGAAGGATTCTAAAGAAGCAAAGAGCATTTGCCTTAAAATACTGTAATATATATAATTAAAACAACACTGAATTTTTTGGGGGGAGGGGGGAGTGTATAAAAACAGTTGGTATATCTGCACCCATCAGCAAGGCTTCCAGACAAGAGTCAGTTGGACTGAGTTCAGTATAGGCATTCCCAACACAAAATTAAAATGCAGAGGGAGTAAGGCAGATTTTCTGCTGATGTTATTCAGTGTTAAGATTGTTTAGGAATTCATTGGTGAAGCAGTTTTTCCAAGTTGTCTAAATACAATTTTTTAAATGGGAATGTAAATACCTGTTTCAATGATAATAAGGTTTATTGAAAACAAACAAAAATCAACCAAAACAAAAATCAGGGAAGATTATAAAGGAAAGCTTTCTGACAACAGAAGCAGCAGTAAATAGGTTACCACAAGCACAAGAAACAATTCCGAAAACACAAATGTTTTATTTGCAGGGGTGGGGGGAGTTGACCGTCTCAGGTAATTAACACCATGTGGGTAAAAGAAATCAATTTTCTAGTTTAGTTTGGAAAGAGAATAGCTTCAGCAATCTAGGTAGAGCCATGCCACTTTCTACCATCTGATACTTAGCTTGAAGAGACAGAAATACAGTTCTGACTACTTCTCCCACCTGAATGAGCCTTTCCATACAGGTAGACATCTAAATTATTCTCCACACACTGAATGACCTTCAAAATTTAGCATGCTTACAGCAGAACAGAATCAAACTTCAGTGAAGCTTCTCAACGGCAACTGCTTATCAACACCACACGTGTTACTACCAACACATAAGCTCAGACCCTTAAGTGAGGACTCCTGTTACCTTTGCCTTTGTAGAGGTGCACAGTTAGAGAATAACAAGAAGAATCCAGTTCTCATAGTGGGTTTCCTTTTGAGGATTCACATTTGACTCTGATTTCCATAAGTTCAGGGATGAATTTTAAAAGGGTAGGTAAGAGAGTTCTTGTCTCCTTCTGCTTCCCCAATACTGTACTTCACGTACTCTGTTTCTTTGCAGTGCTGCAGATTCCCCCCACCTTGGGGCAAGACCCATGAGTACCTGCATCAGGGTGATGACCCATTCCCATTATCTCTTTGTAACCCAACCATCACTTCAGAAGTGCAATAAAGTTGGGCAACTTTCATAACACGGGAAACTCATCAGGCCTCGGCTTTCTCATTCTCAAACAAGATATTTCTGCTCTGGTTATCATAGAATCATAGAATGGCCAGGTTGGAAGGGACCTTAAAGATCATTTAGTTCCAACCCCCCTGCCATGGGCAGGGATGCCAATCATTAGACCAGGTCACCCAGGGCCACATCCAGCCTGGCCTTGAACACTGCCAAGGATGGGGCAGCCACAACCTCTCTGGGCAACCTGTTCCAGTGCCTAACCACCCTCCTGGTAAAGAAATTCCTCCTAATCTCCAACCTAAGTTTCCCCTCTTGCAGCTTGTAACCATTTCCCCTCGTCTTATCACAGTTTGAGAATCTAAAAAGTCTCTCCCCTTCTATCCTATAATCTCCCTTTAGGTACTGGAAGGCGGCTATGAGATCCCCTCGAAGCCTTCTCTTTATAACGCTGAACAACCCCAACTGTTTCAGCCTTTCCTCGTAGGGGAGGTCCTCCAGTCCTTTAATCATCTTTGTGGCCCTCCTCTGGACTCGCTCCAACA
>VWZX01004558.1:401476-443380 GCA_013399015.1 Galbula dea | reverse complement strand
CGGGACTTCACCTGACCTCCATGACTTACTGAATATGATGGAGAGCGGTTTTGCAACAATGTCAGCCAATTCCCTCAGGACTCTAGGATGAATGTTATCAAGGCCCATAGACTTACTTTGGTCAAGCTTCGACAGGTACTGCCGAACCTGTTCCTCACATACAGAGAGAGGTCCCTCACTCTCCCAACAGTTGTCCGAGATTACCAAGTCCTGATCATTGCAGGTAGCCCGACCACCAGTAAAGACTGAGACAAAGAACTCATTGAGCAGCTCTGCCTTGTCCATATCTCTCGTGACTAAATTCCCTTCTTTGTTCATCAGAGGGGGAACACTCACCCTGACCTTCCTTTTTTGATTAATATACTTATAGAACCCTTTTTTATTATTTTTTACATCCCTCGCCAAGTTCAGTTCCATCTCCACCTTGGCCTTCATGATCCCGATCCTACACTTCCTAGCTATTTCCCTGTACTCTTCCCAGGTCAATTGTCCCTTCCTCCATAGCCTGTGCATCTCATTCTTACGCCTCAGCCCAATAAGCAGATCTTTATTTAGCCACACCGGTCTTCTTCCTGCCCTGCCTGATTTCTTACAGAGAGGGATAGAAATTTCCTGCGCTCTAAGAAGTGTATCTTTCAAGAACTGCCAACTCTGATGAGTTCCTTTGTCCCTAAGGACAGTGTCCCAGGGGACCTCACCCAGCAAGTCTCTTAACAGCTGGAAGTTTGCCCTCCTGAAATTCAAAGTCTGTACCTTACTCTGTGTCATGCCCTTGCTGCTAGTGATCTTGAACCTGACTAAGGCATGGTCACTACATCCTAGACTCCCCTCTATCTCCACATCTTTAATGAGGTTTTCTTCATTTGTCAGCAGCAGACCCAGCAGCGCATTGTTTCTAGTTGGTTATCCTATGGACCTCTACAGAAAAGGGCTCATTTATACAGTCAGACATTGCAAAGACTTTCAGACAAGGCCATATCTTTGTCTGGTAAAGTTATTTTTTTGCACATCTAAATTTACATCTGCTATCTCCGAACAACCAACAGAAACAGATAGAAAGGTGTAGAATGCTGATGAATTTCACAGGCATAGCCAGCTAATAATGCAGAGCAATTTAAAAAGCCGTCAATAACCAAGAAGTTGTCCCTTCAATTTTCAAATTAAGTGAATTCAATTTTTGGTTTTTGTTTAAATCTTTGGTGAACTCATGGATAAAACTAAAGGGGAAAAAAAGACAGCATGGGGTTCACTAAATATTCTCTGTTTGGAAGAGAACCTCTTCAAATGATGTAACACACAAGATGGAATACTGAAAAGCAATTATAACTGAGAATTTCAGTGCATCCCATAAGGCTGAAAGAATGTTCAATTTGCAGACTGAGAGCAAAGATTAACAGAGATGAAGGTAGCAGTAAGTGCCCATGTACCATTGCATTTAAATGTAATGTAATTTCAAGGGATGATAAGTAATTATTTCATGTCTCAATAACCTCCAACAAAAACACCTTATTTAGCCCCAAACCACCAATTTAAGACTCTTCTATGCAAGCTAACAGTGTAGATAAGGGACTGGATTGAAAAAAAGTTAAAATTTCCCTTTCTTAAGCAAGGTGAAGGCAGCTTTGATGCCACTTTAAAGATGGAAATTTTCTGCAAGGCATTTCTTAGGGCAGGGTATTCTCTCTTCATCAGTCACAGCAGCCTTTTTAGTGCCACAGGAGAAAAGAAACCCACAGATCTCCGAGATCGAACACACTGTCAAATAAGCAAGAGAGTTTACACCCAAATTTTGATTTTTCTCTCTAACAAACAATGATTATTTTGGGAATTAGTGTTGAGAACCTAATGCTGTAGTCTTTGTTACAATCTCATGCTACGTTAGGCTCTGATCCTATGCTCTGAACAAGATCCATCACACTAAATGATCATGGTCCTCAGCCTTCACATCACTACACTTCTGGCCCATGCTGACTCACTTCAGCATCTCCGCCGTCGAATTTTCTTGTAAGTAGAAGATATTTCCTGACCCTCTAAGAAACTTGCAGCACTCACTGACATTACACAAGTATACTAGATGTTAGCTAACATGAGGACAGAAGACTCCCCAGCAAGCAGTCAGAAGACTGGGAGGGGCACGGGTGATGGTAGGAAGGAAGGGACTACTGACAGAAGGTGAACATCTTCTTTCCCAGTGGTGCCCACCTATACATCACCCTCAAATACAAAACTAGAGCTCTTAGGAAGGATGAGCTTGTTGTCCAGATATCAAAATGATAAAGATATTTCTAATTACTGGTTCAGTTACAGACCCATTCTGGATTTGAGCCTTGCTTAGCTCAGCTTTTCAAATATATTATTCCCTGCCTTTATTGGTCAGGACAGCAACAGTTTGATGAAAAGGTGTTTCTCACTCTTGTAGCAACCAAGGGTGAGAACTATGCAACCACTTGAGAGTACAGAGGACAAGCTGAAGACTGTGAATGAAAACACAGAGCTACTCAGGACCCAGAGGGAGTACCAAAACCTGAAATTTATTTGCATGCAGAAACAGTAACCACCTCAGTCAATACTGAAAATGCTTCAGAGAATAGATATGCTCAAAAATATCCATTAAAAATGGATAATATTTATATTATCTATTATTAATAGATTCAGCATACATATTCCCTTCATCCACATTGATGATGCTTTTTAATTCAGTACCCAGGAAAATCTGTATGAATCTTGGAATGCCTTTGATGATCCCAAATAAAGACTTTCTTTATTAGCAGAAATCTTAGAAGTCAGATAGAGTGGTCACATTTGTCAAGTCTGACTAGTGGCTCACTTCCCAGTCCTGTTCAAAATCAACTATAAAGTTTTACGTGCAAAAATACAGACTTGATACTAACATACCTGCTAATTATCACGATAATTTGAACTCATCTAATGTTTTCTGCATCACAGATTTTCAAAGAGAGAAACCACCAGTAGCTCTCCTGGATTTAACAGAGAATACAGGAGCACTGGAGGGTAGGGGAGAAAAAAAAAGCTCATAACCTATGTAAGTTCAGTATAGCAGAAAAAGAAGAGAAAAGGACACAGTCAGAACATAGCAGAACTATTCATGCTAGGGTTTTGCAACATTTTTTCTCCAACAAGCTCACAAACATAAGTATGAGAATTAAGAGGTAAAAACCACTGAGGATTATAGAGCAGTATTTCTTTCACAGGGGATTGAATAAAACCAGGCATTCTTCATTTTACAAAACACAGTGAAAATCCATGAACTAAAAAAAAAAAAAAAAAAAAGAGGAAATTCAACAAGATGGCAATTTCAATTTAAAGTATTGATTAATGTATCACTTTAAAAGCTAACAAAACTCTAGCAGCCAGCTACCTTTTATTTTGTCTAAAGATGCTGGTTTTCACCCAAGGAAGTGTTCCCCTTCTGTCAGTAGTGCTTTCTTTTGATGAACTTTGGATATGGAAAATAAAAAGGTCTCAAAAAAAAAAATAAATCTCCTATAGTCCACTACCCCCTGTCAAAAAGGTTACACAAAACACAACTGTCTTTGCATAGTTACTGTAAGGAGCCTTTGTAGAAACAACTGTCAGATATGGAACAATTTTGGCAATAAACTGATATATTTGTTTTCAGATGTGACAGACAATTCCCCCAGGTCCCAGACTCCCTAATTGTTTGTCATGTTGTTTCGACAGATCCTACTCCTTCAATACTGAATGACTAGCTCAAATGCTTTCACATATAGTCATGGCCTAATCCAGGCATGGTTCCTTAAAAACAAAGAAACTCTAGATATCAGAGTAATAACCTTTTAAACGTAGAGGACAGCTCAATTGTGCATTTTCTGACTCTCTTTAAACGAAAATCAGATCCTGCTTAGATTTCTGCTGGTTCACATTCCCTTTTAATACACAAACTCCCACAGGTTTTCTCTCTTCAACAAAGCAATTAATAAAGTGAAGCTCAAGCCATTAAAGGTTTGTTTTATGCCCCTCTAAATCCCTTGAGATAAACAGAAATCAATGTTTATTTTGAGCCTTTTGAAATTTGAATCATTTCTGCAAAGTCCTGCAATCCTGAAACTAAAATCTAATTACCTGCAAGTGTTCATAGATATAAGTATACATTCAAACACATTTCCCTGTGTGGCAAGCTTTTTAAAGATCAAAGAGTTACCTCTAGCCTTGAGGCTCCTTGTTTGAAAATGCATGTTAACATTTAATGATGTCGCACCAAAGCCCTGCACGTTTCTCTAGAAAACATACCCCTCAATGGTGGAAGGAGCTTTCCTCGATGCTAGAACTAAGCAAAGGGACTGGGAATAGATCTTCAGAAGATCCATGGCCAAGGCATCCACCCCAAGAGATACAAAGCCCAGTTATGTCACAAATGGTTATCTGCAGCATCCCAATTCAGTACACCAATGAAAAGACATGAGAGATCTGTTCCCTTTCAATGTTAGAATCACAGAATCACACAGAATCACAGAATCATTATGGTTGGAAAGGACCCTCAAGATCATCTAGTCCAACCGATAGCCCTACACTACTCTTATCCCTAAATCATCCCCTGAAGAAACACATCTATCCTCTTCTTAAAAATTGTTATGGTTGGAAAAAACCTCCGACATCAACAAGTCCAGTCATCCAGCCAGCACTACCATACCCACTGCTAAACCACATCCACACATTTTGAACACTTCCAGGGATGGTGATTCTAACACCTCCCTGGGCAGCTTGTTTCAATGACTGGTAACTCTCTCAGTGAATAAATTATTCCTAATATCCAATCTGAACTTCCACTGGTGCAACTTAAGGCCTTTTCCTCTTGTCCTAACACTCATTACCTGGGAGAAGAGGTAGAGCCCCACCTTACTACCACCTCCTTTCAGTTAGGTGTAGAGAAAAGAAGGTCCCTCTGAGCCTCCTCTTCTCCTGACTAAACAACCCCTGTTCTTTCAGCCACTCATTGTAACACTTGTGCTCTAGAGCTTTCACCAACCTTGTTGGACACACTCCAAAATGTGCCGTTGCCTCAACAACCAGATCTTAACTAATTTTCTTGGCATTAAACAGAATAATTCACAAAATCCAGAACTGAAGAATGGTTGAGGTTGGGAGAGACCCCCAGAGGTTATCTTGTCCAGTGACCCTGCTCAAGCAAGATCCCCTATGGCAGATTGCCCAGGACTATGTCCAGACTCAAGCTGGTGATTGTAAGGCTTACCTGTAAGACTTAAGGGTAGGGAAGCAAGGGCCACTTTGTAGGTTCATTAAATCTATCTACCTTACAACAGAATGTGCCATTCAGGTATAAAGATCATCTGATGTTCTCATGAGCTGTAGCCTGGAGAAACTGTGTGAAAATCCACTTTCTATGTCCTGCTAAGCTGAATGGAAGTGGAAGAGCTTCAGATAAATTAATTCTTCAGGTCAGAAGAAAAAAAAATGTGACAATATGTCCAAAATTTTTTATATGATAATGCAGAGCATTAGACTAAAGATGACGATATGGAATTTGTCATGTATCTTTGGGGAAGCATTAAAGAGGATAGATAATTTTGTTCTCTCCATCTTTATTCTTCCTATTTACTTTCTTGGGGAAAAAAAAAAACAAAACACTTTCAAATCTGAAGGGGGCCTACAAGAAAGCTGGCAAGGGTCTTTGTAGGAGGTCAGACAGTGATAGAACCAGGGGAAATGGGTATAAGCTAGAGGAGGGTAGATTTCGGTTGGATATTAGGAAGAAGTTCTTCACTATGAGGGTGGTGAGACAGTGGAACAGGTTGCCCAGAGAGGTTGTGGAAGCCTCATCCCTGGAAGCTTTTAAGAAAAGGCTTGATGGGGCCCTGGGCAACCTGATCTAGTGGACAGTGTCCCTGCCAGGCAGGGGGGTTGGAACTAGATGACCTTTGAGGTCCCTTCCAACTGTGACAATCCTATGATCCTATAAATTAGCATGCTATATAATTGCTTATGGTTAGGTGTCTATTTGGGTAGGTTTGTTCTTAAGTTTGGGTAAGTTTTTTCGAAGAGACACATCTAAAATATGGAAAAAATCAGGAATATACCTGAATAGGAGGTGGGGTGGGAGGAGGTATCATTTGTTTTTTAACCACAAGGACTTTCAAAATAGCAAAAAGAGAAAAGAAACATGGCAGAAAGTTACTGCTAAGGCAAATTTCTCTGTTACCCTCTTGTTTAACTTTATGAATCCTGTGTTACCCAAAATATTCTGAGGTTGGGCTACGTATTATTAGAGATCATACAAGATATCATACTGCTACTTTTCACCCAGATTGGTAATAAGGAAAACAATGAGGGGAAAGTAGTCAAGCTCCTCCCAGAAAACACATGAAGCTCCAGAATTACCTGAGCAGTCCCCGTTACACACTTATCCCCGGAAGGTTAAATGGATTTTGATGAAGCCATCAGCTTCAGCCACAAAGAGCTTGAGCCAATGCCAAATGAGGACAAAGGGATTTTTTTTTCCCCTCCATTAACTTCAGTGGGCTCTGAGTAAAACCCAGTGGGCTCATGCTTATCTACTAATTGTAAAGGGAATTAGAATATCTGTAAATCATTCCAACTATGGACACTTGAAACCAGAATAGCAAAGGGCAATTACATGATCCCTTGCATATCACTGTGTGGACCACTGAATTCATGCCAAAACCATGACAACTTAGGAATACCAGGCAATGCAAACCAAAACCTAGTACAACAGATTAATTCCTTTTCTCTTGAATACCAAAGCAACAATTCCTCACAAATACAAGTTACTTTTTATGTATTCACATCAACTCTCCTAAATAGCCTCTCTTAGTCTCAAAGGTAATATACTTTTCACAAAAAGATTTTGAAAGTTCATGTCTATTGGTATAAAAGAGATACTAATTCAAAGGCCATGACACTATATCTTTTATGAATAAAAAGTACAAAGTGAAAAAGGTTTATATGGCCATATATAATCTTATTTTTTAAATAAAGCTATGCCAGTTTGCAAGCCAAATGTACAGCACAGCTGTTGCCATATGGAATTTCATGCTGAACCATTCTTTAAACCTTGGCCACCAACGTGATGTTACTTAACAGTTATTTAATTATTAACTGGAGAATGTGCATAGCACTTTGCCATTGCCCTTGGCTAATGTTTATATATATATTCAGAGTCACCTTATTTAATTTTTGTCTCTTGTCTGCACAAGTGTTTTCTGAACAAGTCCACCAGTCTGCTGATACTTTCTGCAGACAGTTACCCTAGCAGGGCTATGCACAATAATGTCTGTGGGCAGCACATATGAACTCGTGCCAAAACTAGTTAAATGAACTGAAGCAAGTCCAAGCTAGTTTGTTATTCAAGTAGCACAGTGTAGTCCTAACCGAAGTAGGGACTATGCAGGGTAGGAAATGCAGACAGCAACAGATCACTTTGGAATGAGGCTTTATATAACAAAGTATGCCTTCCCTTTCTCTGGCAGTTCATATTATCTCTGCTTTGCAAACATGGAAATGAGAGAAAAAACAAGGTCACACAGAAATCCTTTGGGATAAACGGGAAATAAACTGCCCTTTGAAGGCCCCCAACACCAAGCATCTCTGCTTCCACTACTCCTTTTTCTTGTTCTCATAGAACTAGAACAAGTCATTTGAAACTTATCAAATGCACAAAAATGAGTCTGGTAAAAGAACAGGGAAACTTCAGAAAAAAAAAAGAATACAGACACTAGGGGAGTTGAACAGGACAAATACAATGAGAACAGGAAAAGCCAGAAAATTTATAAACTTCCACTTTTAAAAGAGCTCTGATCTGTTAGTATAGTATTTGAATGAAGCAAAACGAAGTGCTATGAGGATGGCAGAGAAGCAGCTAATTTAGGTACATGTCTGGAGCTTAGGTTGATTAGGTCATTCACAGCCTGAAGCTTTCTGGCCATAATAAAGCCTATTCCAAATCATCCCTGCTGTGTCTCACTTCTGTTTATTTGACTAGTTCTGTTCAAGGTCCAAATTTGGCAGAGTCTCTATTCCCCCCAATGTGCATTTCATTTTCAGCCATCTGCTGAAAACTCAAAGCCTCCTCTCTGAAATTTGAAAGATTTAATGACAATTAGCTTCAAAATACCCTTTAATTTTATTAACAGATTGTAGAAACAAGAAAATTCACAGGGGAAAAAAAGAATGTATTAAATAGCACTGCCTTTCCCCATCACTAGACCTGTGTACCAAGCAGTATATGAAAGGCACATATGGGTAGCTGCAAAACATTCTGAATTCAGAGCTACAACATTAACCCTGTAAGATTACAATCATGCCCAAGTTGTGCTATAATACAGCTTTACTGACTTGAATAAGACCTTGTGGAGATGTACTATGCCATATGCAAGTCATTCAACAGAAACTTGTCATTTAGTGTCAACGCCCTTACTGCTGGCCCAGTCTGACACTTCCCTGTCCACCCACAGACATCTAATTCAATAAACATTGGAGGAAAGCATGTGCTTATGTGGCTGACCCAAGAAGTTCAAGTCGAGTAAAAACTTCATCTGAGAAGTTTCATCACTACACAATAGATGTACATTATGGGACAACTTCTGTACTTTGAATAATTTTTACTTTTAAAAAACAAAGCCACTCAGCAAGTTTCTCTGCCTTAAGATATATCCTTAAATTCATGACATTTCTACATATGAATAATTTTTACTTTTAAAAAACAAAGCCACTCACAGCAAACTTCTTTGTTTTAAGATATATACTTAAATTCATGACATTTCCATATAAGTGAAAGGCACTTTGCTTTCATTTCTTGGCAAATGCCTTTTATTTATTTATTTATTTTAAATATTCATTTTCACTGCACACACTCTCTCAGTTTCATAGTAATTCATGTGCCTGGCAACCTTTAGAAAATTGACTCATCCTGTTAATGTAGTAAAAGAAGGCTGACATAATTATGCCCTGAAAATATCTTTTGTAATCTTTACAGCATCTCAACCATCAATTAGATTAGTTCCACCTGTCGAAACTACAGGTGGTCAGGTATGTCTCAAGAATGTCTATCCACTTGAGAGTTCATGTGCAATGATTAAGATTTCTTCCAAAGGAGAAATTACCTCTTTTAGTGCATTATGAAGCCAAAAATATTTTATTTTTTCCAACTGGAAGAGGTATCAGGTCTTTCCCCCTGCAAGCTTGTTCCCAACTCTGCCTTAAGGACCCAGAGGAAAGGTACTTCTCCAGTCTATTGCCAAGTTTATTTATGACTCAGATTCCACTGTACTCTATATGCCCAGGCCACTGGTTTTGCACAGGACCATCCAGATCAGTACAACTCAAGTCTGCTCTCAAAACCAGTTTCTCCATAAAAATCACATAGAATCACAGAATATTAGGAGTCGGAAGGGACCTCGAAAGATCATCTAGTCCAACCCCCCTGCCACAGAAGGATTCCCTAGACCAGGTCACACAGAAGCACATCCAGACAGGTTTTGAATATCTCCATAGAAGGAGACTCTGCAACCCCTCTGGGCAGTTTGTTCCAGTGTTCCATCATCCTCACTGGATTCACAAGGAAACTCCTATGCTTCAGCCTACAACCATTGCCTCTTGTCCTGTCACTGGGCTTCACTGAGAAGAGCCTGACCCCATCCTCCTGACACACACCCTTCACATATTTAAAAGCATAGATAATGTCACCCCTTAGCCTCCTCTTCTCCAAGCTAGAGAGACCCAGCTCCCTCAGCCTTTCCTCATAAGGAAGACAGGCCAGGACTCCCGAGCCAGAGTTGGAGGAGAGGCAGCATTTCTGAAAACTTGCTATATAAAACTAATCCAGATGAGTTTGGGAGGTCTGTTCACTTTCCAGTCCTCTGAATTATGTCACCTGGAAACCTTTAGTTTCAATGGGCCAAGGACCCAGATGCTCAAAGATGTACATTTTTCAGAACCAAGGCACAAAGTTTTGCATGAGGCACTTCCCACGAAGAATCACTCATACAGTGGCCCTTACTGAAAGAACAACTTCATTATTTTTGGAAGTGTAGAGAGAGGAGGTTGGATATTAAAGCTAGTGGAAAACTAATAGCTAATAAGCAAAGCAACTGCAGCGTGAAAATATGACAGGTGCAAAATTAGCTTCTGTATCTCCACGCCAAGCAGAGTGCACTTACTCAGTCATAATTAAGCTTTTCACACCTTACGTAGCTCAAACGGATTTCTGGCAACATTTATTATTATAACACTTCTCTCAATAGCAGAGAACCCAGAAAGGAAAAGTGTCTTCTGATCACACAAGGTGTCCAAGTCCTGCTTCCATATTTTATATTATTTTTTAGCCACTAGTAAATAGTTTTGGTTTTTAATTTCTTCCTTCCATAGCTCAACAAATTCATAAGAATGTAGGTAATTGGGACAAGTAGAATAGTTTTAGAACTGTTTTTATTTCAAAAACTAGCTCATTTCCAATCTTGCAAATCAGTCGTTCTTTCTCCATACATTCCACAGGGGTTTTTTTACATGCATCAGTAACATTCAGTTTAAAAACTCAAATATTATTGCACCTTCCTATCAACACAGTGCGTGAAATAAGCTGCATTTATCTCTCTATAATTCAACAGACTGAGTACTGAGAAAACTCTGATCAACAGCTAAGATTGAAAACTATTGCAGTAAACAAGAAGTTCCCAACACTTGTTCTAACAAACTTCTACCTGCATTCCCCTCCTTTGGGAAGAGATCTGAATACCTGTGTATTTTAATCCCATGGACATTCTAGAAGGAATTTCCACTTGAGGAACATTTGAAACAAATGCTTCCATATAAAAATGGGGTTTGAATTTCTCATTTTAAGAACTTATACTGGAAATCACAGAATCATTACGATTGGAAAGGACCCTCAAGATCATCTAGTCCAACCGATTGCATTATTTTCATGTAACTCTGTACTGGACCTGCCATTTACATGTTTGATGCAAGTAAAGGTTACATTTCTCATTTCATCATCTGACTCAAAAATATGGACTGCAACAACTAAGGTACTAGACAAAAAGTGTGATGTTGGGGGGTTTTTTGTTTGTTAGGTTTCTTTTGGTTGTCTGGTTTTGTTTCTTGTGTTTGTGTTGCTTTGTTTGTTTGGGGTTTTTTATTGTTTTGGTTTGGTTGTTTGTTGTTGTTGGTTTTTATGCATGACACGCTTTTCTTTTTATGAAGTTTACCAAGCAATATCATTGCATTATTCTTACATGTTCTCCAGGACTGGGCCGTGTTTAAATCTTACTTATTTCCCATTACTACTTCTTTCTTGTACTTTCAGATGCTTGCTTCTGTCTTTTAAGGCTATTAACATTCATCATCCACAGTATTCATCCCTTCTTTGCATTAAAGCACAGCTCCCAGTAGCCTGCTGAACCCAAAGATCATTTACACCACATTGCCCTGAAGCTCTTTATGGTCTAGCCATACCTCAGCACACTCTCTGGCGAGAGAGGACAGCCTGTAGAGCACGTCCTACCCAAGTGCTCCTTCCTCCCTTCTTCCTAAAGGATCAGGAAATAGCTGGCTGCACAGAGGAAGCTTCTCAGACAACTCAAACCCTTCTGAGGCCTGAAGAAATCCTTGTCACTACTGCCTCTGGCTCATCCTTTCCTCCCATTTGGAAAGCAGCAGTGGAAGCGTCTTGCATGCTGCTGTAAAGCAAGGCACCTTTGCTGCCCACCTTTGCTGCCACTGGGAATCAGCTACCAGTGATGGAGAAGTCCATGACACAATCACTCTAGGGACCTCTGGACGTGCCTCCACAATGTCTCCTCTGAGACAATTTCCCTACATAACAACATGCTTCTAGCATTTGAGAATTTGCTGCATCACTCTTTGTTTTTTACTAAACTTGCTAGAAAATGAACATAACATCCCAAGTTTGCTTTTAGGCTATTCCTTCATGATTTTGCAGATGATTTCATCAACATTGAAAAGAAGAGAATCACATTTCTCTGATTTGCTGAACTAGATGCACCAAATGCTGCTACTGACATTTTTCACCAAGGCATTTCACAGCAGGCTTCATTTCATTACCAATTCAAAAGACAAATACAAATATAGAGGATTCATTTATACATGGGATTAGTCCCAGCAGGCTATTAGTTGTGGTTATATGGACAGAAAACACCTACTCATGTATATCATACTGTCTTGCTCCACATCTAGATCTATAGGTTTCTGAGGCTTTACAACACTGCATAGCCATTCTTACACCACACACATTATTGTCCAATAAACTGCTGGAAAATTTATTTAAGGTTTGAAGAGTTTGGGGGTTTACTTTTTGGGGGACAGAAGGGGGCTTTTTTCAAATTAATTTAGGTGCTTTTTTGAAGAGAAGAGCAAATTACAAAACAGATAGAAGAAAGAACATAAAGTATTTTTTCTAAATACATGAGAACTACTATTTTTTTTCTTTGCAATCTGATGCTTCCTTCCTGCACTGTGAATTGCTCTAATCCAACCATTATTTTCATCTCTGAATATGTGCAGGGTTAGCACTGACTATATTCAGCTCCCCAATGTGCTCCTTCCTGCACTTTTCCTGCATAAGGACCCTAATAAAGGTGTTATTTAAGACCCCTCCAAGCTGCTAAATGGCACTACCATGTAAATACGCAAGAGTAAAGCTGTGCTGACAAGATGACAAGGAAAAACAAAAACCCCCACAAACAAACAACATATCTTCTGTGCATGATTTAGCCCTTTACATTTTTCATGGGAAAAACATACACCCCAGGAACCTCAGTAAACCTCTTGGATACAATCCATATTGATACCATGTCCAAACACTGCCACCTCTATTTCTCATTGCAAATTCTGGACTACTGCTTAGAAACAGCCAGAAAAAAAGGGACATGAAGAGATGAATTAAGTAAAAGCTTTTAAATATTAAAATTAAGCTAATATTACATTTGGTTGCTATTTTAGGGAGGGGAATAAAACAAACAAACAAACCCCCTCTGTGCTGATGCTACACAAAGCTGAAACCATCAGTAAGCTGCATCAGTTCTCCCTCACCAAAGCCAGCAAGGTTTTTTCCTGAATATCATGCAACGCTGGAGGGAGATCTAGAGCCAAGCATGGAGAACAGTGCTACCCACCAACATGAACAGAAAGCAAGTCAAGGGAAAGATGATGAAAAACAGACTCCAATTGAAGGTTGGTAGGGTTTTGATTCTTTTAAATGATAAATGACTTCCGACTTGAGAGTCCTACCTGTGGAGGGTTGAGTCTCTGCTTCAACTGCAACATACCACAATAATACTTCTTCAGAGTATTATCACGTTATTAACCTATAAAGCATTGGTTCTCTCCAAGTCTCCCAGAACAAAGAAGAAGCAGTAGAACTGTTAGCTCTATAGAGGAACAGCTGTCTAGAAAGCAACCTGCTTCCTTCAGAAATACTTCCATGGGCACACAACAGGTCAGAAAACTGCAGATGGGGAGCCCATTGAGGAGGGAAAGTTAAGCAACGGTCTGTCAGCACTCCACGGATAGAACTCCAATACGCAGAATTCTATGGGCAACAAAATGGTCAGGTAACAGCATCAGATGTGCAACAGTGTCTAGGCAATGAGTACATGGTGGGGGGGGCACAAAAGGAGAAGGAAAAGCCGAAAACTTTACAACTTTCACTTTAGAAAAACAGAAAATATTCTCTCCCAATGTGAAGTGCATACATCATCTGCTTTTCTTGATTAGTATTTTCTTCAACTCCTCATTTCACTTTTCTGTGAGGAATAAGACTGAGAAAAAAATTAACAAAGCTAATTAGGAAAAGACTAAAACCTGACTCCTTCAAGACTTAAAGATTTTAAGCAATTAAAATTGACATGCCAACAGAAACAAGAAACCACATTTTAGAGTATTTCAAACAACAGGAAAGTCTGGTTTCCCCTTTAATTCAGTGACATCAAGTTGCAAACACCTACTCACCTGACAAAAACAGAGAATTACATACATAATCAACAAATATTCCATTCATCTTTCCTATTTCTTTCTTCTTTATCATTTCAGACAGAGATGTCACACTTATTCACACTGAAATAGCAAGATGTAAGAGAAGGCAGCACGTTTTTAATTTGGTTACCTTTCACAGAAAATTGAAATAAAAAAAGGCAAAAAAGCACAGCCCAGGAACTACTTACTGGTTAGACATATCCTCCACTTTTTTTGCATTTTCCAAAATGCAACTCTTCTTCATAATGTTTTCTTTCCAAGCACCTAACTTCAGGATTTCTAAACTCATATAAAGGTAACCATCCACTTTCTCTAAGCACAAAATCAATCATTCATCACTCGCAGCTAATTTCACATAGCCCCAAGTGTTATGCAAGCCCTGTTACACTGCCTGGAGAAGCCACACAAGTTTCTACCTCCAATTTTAAATGAAAACAGTTTAAGGAGGTTTAACAGCATCACAGCACCCATTTCTAACACCACCACCCTCTGCCAAGAATCCCTCTGTTATTCTTCACTGCTCTGCTGTTTTAGCTATTGGGTCTTCAAAATGTTACTGCACTACTAGCAATAAAATCTTCATGGTAATTTTATAGCAATGTTTTCCCTTTCAACCACTGTAGCTTAAGATAGTTTAGCACAGGGAACTAACTGGTTTTACTTTATCAGTTTGTATTTTCATGTTGCACATTGAAGGATTTTTATGCTACCTGTAGCAGTCCAAAAAGAATTGTCAGAAGCAATAACTTACTGCATGCTCAGCTAAAGCATGTATGGGTCTTTTTGGCTAAGTTGTTTCTAAGTTTTCAGATATTAATAAGAATTTCGGGTGCTTGAGGGAAAAGAAAAATAACATTCTTTTCAAAAGGTTGTTCATAGTAGGAGGTTACCTATAATTTATGTAAAGTGTACATCTGTGCCAAGTGTTTTACCCAATAAACATATAAATTTGTAACAGTGTGTTGGCTTTGTGTCTGGTAGGGTTTGGGGAGCGTGGAAGGGGGCTACTGGCATGGCTTCTGTAAAAATCTTCCAGAAGCTCCCCCAGGCTCCAAGCTGGACTCACTGCTGGCCAAGACAGAGCGAATCGGTGCTTCTGTGATAACATATTTAAGAGGAGAAAACTTGTTGGGCGAGTTCTTTTGTTTCATGAGCTCTTCTCTTTTGGAGAGGAGTGGGACACGATAGAGAGCCAAGGGGACACCAATATCAGTAAGGAAGGAGGGAGGGAGGCACATTCCCTTTTGGCCTGTGGTGCGATGGCGAACTGAGCCTTTGCAGCCCTCCGAGATCAAGAGTGGAGAAGAATCCTCTCTGCAACCTGGGGAGGAGCCCATGCTAGACCAGGTACCCAATCCCAAAGAAATCTGACTCTGAGAAAAGCCTGCACTGAAGCAATCACTGCAGGGATTATTGCCAACAGGAGAGACCCATAGTGGTTAGAGAAGGACCGTCTCCTGTGGGAGGGATGCCACATTGCATCAGTCCAGGGGAGGACTGGTCTTAGCATAGCTGGGTCCAAGAAGAAGGGAGAGCTAGGGGGAAGGTGTTATTTAAGATTAGGTTGTATTTATCACTGTCCTACTCCAATTGAATAGGTGAATTGGAGTAGCTTTGTTTAAATTAAATTGTTTCCCCAAGTCAAGTCTGTGTTTTGCCCGTGAACATAATCAGTGAGTGATCCCTCCCTGTCCTTTTGTCTCAAGCCTTTTTTCAATTTTCTTCTCCCCATCTCTTGGGAAAGGGGATAGGAGTAAGTGACCTCTGACCACTTAAAGGAATTGAACTTACCTTATACACTGGCAGCGGCTCAGCACCCTGTTCTTCAAGCTGTAGACAGCTGAAGCCCTCACCAGGGCGCACACAAGCACTGGTCGCTCACCCTATGCTCTGCAAGCAGCAACTAATGGCTGCCCTCCTTAAGGCTTCTTATAGCCTGACCAGGGTGGGTGGTGCTGCCTCTGCCCAGGCTATCTCAACAGCCCACCCACCAACTAACAGCCTCCAGCACAAGCTCAGGGCTTACCCTGGCTTCAAAAAGCCCCCAAAAGAACTTTTTGTCAGTCATTTTTGCTACAGATCCCTTCCCCAGTACAGTCTTGCCTGCCCTGAAGCTGGTGTTGACAGCAATGACCAACACAGCACAGCCCTGCCTACGTAAAGCACATCGTACATATACTAAGATGGGAAAAATTGGTAATAATTATAGAGGAGATGTCAGGCCCAATTCTACTGACATTTACATTTGGGTAGGCCCAGGGGAAGTGATGCCTCGAGGAACATGAGCAAAACATAGATTATTCAGGTTCATCCCAAAAGTGTTTCAATGCTACAAATAGAAGCTATGTAGCTGCTAGTATGAGGAAAAGGTGAAGGTCTTAAGTCCCGATGAATATGGCTCTTGAGAGAAAAATACACATCTTTTTTCCACCAGACAAACTTTTTTCAGTTCCTTGTAGTTGAGCAAAAATGTTTTGGGGAAAGGAGGTGACTCAAATGCAAGGACAAGGTCACCAAACAAAAGCTCCAAGGAAAACCCATGCACTAGTAACTAGCATGTGCAAATGCATTTGATCACTCAGCAGAATGTACCTTATTATTTTGAGTCTTGCTATTGAGGTCACCATGGCTAAGGAAGCTCTGACTACAAGTTTTACTGGTTATAATCAGATTTCTATATCCTGGAGTGCCCTTCTGACTTGCTTTCATAAGACACAGCTCAAAAAGTGAGCATTTGCCCTTCATTGCCTTACAGCTAAGTCTATCAAACTCTGTATCTTTACTAAAGTTTTCTTCTATCAGAAAGTCAGCTTATTGGCTTGGGAATATTTAATTTTAAGTTGAAATGTGATGGAAAAAATTCCAGTCCAGCCTAAAATGTGAAGAGGAGGAGGAGAAACGCCCTCCCTAAGAACATACGATACAGTTTTTTTCCTTATCTTTGGTACTTCCTTCCATTACTATTTTTAACCCACTTTTAGAAGCAGAGATGTTTCAAAGGTCAATTACTCTAGTTAACATTTTTCTGAAAGTCTTTATTCTTCAAATCACATGACTGGGTGATAACCTCAGCAGAAGCAGCACTTTTACTGTAGTCATGCATTAAGGACATTATGTTTATGACAAAAAATTCTTCTATAGGGCTGTGCACAATGTAATGTTTTTGGAATATCTTTTCTCTTAGTAGTAAGACCTATTGGTCCCAATATATCTCTAGGATAAACTCCAGCATGCTTTTGCACTGCTTTAATTTATTCAGGTATTATTAAGTAGGAGAACAGAAAACCAAATTTCCTTACTGAAATCAACTTGCTTACCTCAAAGTAAGAGACAACCCTTTATCAAACTCCTGTGCATACCTTAGCAATCATCTTTTCATAATCAAGACTGCCTTTGACCACTGATTTACCTCTGTCCACCAGATATTACCTATTAAAAAAAAAAGAAACTCTTGGTAGTACTGAAAGCTGTTATGCATGCAGGAAATTGTCTCCTCTCTAACTACAGCTACCTTAAAATGTATTTACCTCCAATGACAGTTCTGCTATGAAGTAACAAGTATCTCCATTTTAAAGCTTGTTTTAGCTTAAGATGAAACTTAACAAAGAGTTGAGGGGGAGGAAAAAAAGAAAAAGAAAACAGAATGAAGCAATATAGTACCTGATTTAAATTTGCACACTGGGGTAGCTACCTTATTTTCTATTTCTTAAAGAGAGTTTAATAACTCTGTAAAACAGTCTTGGGTCCAAACTAGAATTAAATGTACTTAATCACTGTCAACACAGCAATGAATATTTCCATTGTGAACACTGAGTGGCGAAGTGGAGCTTCACAGAGATAATGATAGCAATCAAAGCACACATGGACTACAAGCAGTGAGATATTTCACTGGAGAGCACTTTCAAGCGATTCATGGCTATAGAGAAGTAAGTAAATTCAGGAACACATTTAGAGCCATTTAAAGGGGCTATAATCAACAGCTAGTGCATTTTTTTAAATAAACAAAAGGTCACAAAGTCCTAGAAATGAATTATATTTGTGAAATGCTGATTGGACCCTCTTGAATCTGAAGTCTTTCATTACACAGCCCTAGGATCTCTGGCTACAGTGGGGCTTCTAAGTCACTCAGGGCACAAGACAAAAATTAAAGCCAGTGTACTGAAGTTTGTAAGGTGAACTATACAAGGATAAAGGATCTTTTTGTTATCCTCAGGAGTTTTTCTACAGGACCACTCCTCTCTGCTCATGTTGGAAAATATGTAGTGGGTAGGAAATAGAAGAGGAGGCAGTTTCAACCTCACCTTTGCCCATGAGGTCTTGTAGTTGGCTGAAAAAGTAGCAAGACAGTTCCTAATAGCTATTCCTACTTGGAAGGGCTAAAGCTTACACAGACTTACTACCTATCTGCAGAGGGAGGATTAGCACCAAACTAACCAAGCACAGGAGTTTGAGCAGGCTGATCTTCATGTGTCTGTTGTTCAGACTTGAAGCTCTTCTCATGTAGCTGCTGAGCAAAGTTAACCACAGAGCTGGCTTAATTAACTACTCACAGACTTCCCAGAGTAAAGGCGAGATACAAATAAATGTCAGCTCTGATTTATCCCTGTTTTCAGTCTCCTGTGTAAAAGGCATTAAGTTATTAATTGGTTTAAAGGCATAGACTGGATGAGGGAAAGAATAAGGATGTCATTGACTACTGTTATTGACTGCTTTAATTTTAAAGACAGCTTTGGATACAAGCACATTTTACATTGCCTTCCTTTCCAACCTAATTGCTGCAGAAAACTTTTAAATCAAAACAACACAAAGCATGGCTTCTCTTAAAAATCACATGAGTAACAGCAACAAGATGATTACAATTTCGTTTCTTTACCAATATCTACCTGACCTTGATGAAGAACTTGAATATTCTACAGTATGCATGTCTGCAGGGAGGAGTGATGAGGACAGTCAGTCTCAGGTGAAGTACTAGCTGCTGAGACCTAAAAATCAAATTTATCAAAAGATGCACTAAAGGTCTGTTAATCCTCCAAAAGCCATGATGGTTTTAGGAGGATTTTAGTGAACAGAAATGGGAACACTCCTGCCTTCAGACAAATTGGGACAGAAAATCTTCTCTGCTTAGCTGGTCTTAGATTATCAGATTCAAAGAGGCATCTTAACTTCTATTGTCACTCATTCCCAAGGTCTGCATAAAGTGGTGTTTCAAAACTGTTTTTATCATTTAAGCAAGTATTATAAGCACACCTGAAAGTCAAATGATTTTATATTTTCATATTAATAAAATTCTGAGCTAACTTTACTTTAAATCAGGCTTGTAATCTTTTAAGTGAAGACTAATAAATATGTATGGCATTCATCATCAGAAACACAGTTGCACATTCTTCCAGTTTACAATTCACCTCTGCAGCAAGAAATATGTCTTAAGGCTTTTCATTTCTTCTGTTACACTATAAATTATGCAGAGGTAAACAAATTAGACATCTGCAGCCTCAGCTCACACTGTTCAAGGGAGACATTCTGTCATATTATTGTACAAGAATTGTACTGTACTGTATTTCCATTTTCAACCAGGACCTTGAATCATCCAAGCTGGATAAAGCTAGAAATGAGCAAGAGTATACAGTAAAGTGTATATTTATTTCTTCTGAGTCTTAAGTCATTTTAAATAATGATGCTATGTTATGATGTTATAGCACGATGTTATGTTCCTCATAACAGTGTGGCTCACATACAAAGTATCAATATATTTCCACATCTCTTTCAAAGACAAGCTGTGTTACTGGGAACCCAGCTTGACATATTTCCATCCTCATGCCAATTACTTCAGCCAAAAGACTGACATGACATATTTTGGAAGGATTTATTTTTATTTAATGCTTAACAGAAAACAAGGACAAGTCCTGAACCATGAACAACATAGTAGAAGATACTACAAAAACAACATTAAGTTCAACACAACACTTCAAGTTGTTAACACCAACTTTATCAATTTTTTATTCTTTGTATCTAATTCCATTAGAGTATAATACTAGAAAATGAAAGTTAAGATCACTTTTCTACATTTCTAGAGCTGTCTGGAAATTTTCTGTCATGATTTCCTGCTTACCAAAACCAGTTTCTACAGAATCTTAGTTTTCCATGGAGTATGCATTCTCTGATCAAACTCAAGTCAAATCTTTTGTTCACATTTTCTTGTTCAGCAGAGCAAATTCAGAACTTAAGAGAATCAAACTGTCCTTACTTTCCACCCAGTCTGCACTTAGCTATTTCAGTATAAATTGAGTAAGTAAAGAGTAAAGCATATGACCTCTGGTTTCCAGTTATAGAATTTGAGACTATATCAAGAGCCCTTTTCTTTCCAGATGAGCTTGTTAATTTTTCCCCTATAAATATACTCCTTATTAAACACAGCAGAAGTACCTGGTCAGAATCTTCAGCTGGCATTTTTCAAAATTGCCCATGGGCTTTTGTGTAAACTGGGCACAAGTATGTCCTTCTATATTCAGATGATGACATTGTCTACTAGAGCGTTATGGCCACATGAGAGTTACAGACCATCCTGAAGAACACAACATCCTCAATACACTAGAAGTAGAAAACATTCAGTGAAATAATTAGGTCTGTCTTGGTCAAGGAAGTGTCTAGTTGTGAAAAGACACAAAGGTAACTGAATGTTTCTTAACCTACAATAGCCAGCACCAGGCAAATATGGAAGACTTCACCCCACATCAAATTCTGGATATAAATATATTTATTATGTATGCCCAGCTTCACAAAGTATATGAGGGTAAGTAGATCTACTTTTTCATTCTTGTATTTATAATCAAATGCAACTTATTATATTTATAAATCTCTGTGTATCTTCAATTCACTTATGGTATTGGACACCTATCTCACACATCTGTAATTTGAATGCTAGCAGGACCGTCAACCTATCAGTAGCAAGAATACATATTTACAAGCAGCTACCTTTCACTGGCACTTTAACTGTAATGGAAGCCCACACACACTTTGCTCCAGTATCCATAACTAGAATTAAATTCAGCTTTTATTATGTTATTCTGTAGAACAAAGGCATCTCCATAATAGCAGAAAAAATGAAAGCACCTGAACCATAAGCATGTAGCTGCATTCTATTTTATGCAGCTGTTGTTTTCATGTATAACAGGCTGATACACAAATTCCATAGACAATTCACATATGGGGTTTTGTGGCATTCACATTGAAATGCACAACAGTGCCAGGCTGAGGATGAAAGCTGAAAACAGCAGCAAGACCAGAATTAAACCTGTCTGAAGTTTTACATCAGCAATATTTGATTAGAGCAGCACTGAGGAAAATTGTTCTTAATCGAATCCCAGGTGATACTCAGAAGGGGGGGATGACGACAACTACATTATCAAGCCACTTCCTCAGCAAAAAGAAGCCTAAGGTTCCTCTAGCTAAGATAAGAATATGACCCAATAAATTTAAATGTCTGGAGCTATGCTAAATTTAAAGATGGTAGAAAGAGAGCAATTGGCTGCAGTGAAAATGAATTTCTCTGTATACTTAGATAAAGAGATAAAAGGTAGTCAGAGCAGGACTAATCTTCCCTCACAGAGCTTGTCCTGCTGACAGTATTTTCACCTTCACCTAGATGTTCACTCTCAAAGCTGAAAGACTGTCAATGAGGTTGCAAAGATGTGCAAGAAAGAATATAAACCTCAGTTAACCCACAACTATTACAAAGAAACAAAAATCACACAAGCCTTGTCCCTATGAAATTTTACTTTAATATCTTATAGACTGAAACAAAATGATGAATTGTCCTACAGGCATAATCTTATTTCTAATTGAAATATATGCAAGTGTTACAGAGCGCTGCATTATTAAATGTAACTTAGTAATACAATTTGCTTTAATGAGAACCATATAATAATCACAATGAAATATCACATATGATATTTTAATGAGGATTATGGCATGTTAATTTTAAACTGAACAATAGGGTGTGTAATGTAATCCATGCCCTGTGTACAGTTCAACAGCTGCTAACGTGTTGGACTGGTTTGTACTTTTACCTGACATAGATAAATAATGACCCAACTACAGAGCTGCTTGGTACACCTACTTATGGTGTCAACTACATTCTTGAACACTGAAACGAAGTCATAAGCCATTTAATTCTTTTCTTGATCTTTTGTGCTTCTACAATGAGGACAACACCTATAGTTCTAGTGTTCTTTCCTGCATCTATTTTAACTTGGGATCACATAAATCAACTGCCCAATATAGACTATATTGATTGGTCTTTACAAAAAAGCTTCAATTATTTCTAAATAAAAGTTTATTTTTCATCCATTTCATTTTCAGAGTCACATGTAAAATTTCAGGAAAGTTGTTATCCTTCTATCCTACTGCACAAGTCTAAAACCAGTTCATAACAGTCATTCAGTAGGTGATAGTTCAAAATGATAAAGGACATAATTTCACATGGTCCAGGTACAGTTTAAGTTTCTATTGTGAATATCATTCCCTAGCAAACAGTTTCCACAAAGTACAGAGCTCTACAGTGTAAAGTCTAAGCATGAAACAATAAAATGCTACTCCTAAGGTATTAGGACCTATTAAAGGTATTGTTCTCACTAAAACACAGCCTCACTAAACAGACCAAGCTCGCACAATCAGTTTAGCGATTCCTAAAGATTCAGGGGACTTCAAATGAGTAAAAACCAAGACAGGCTCTCCTGAGGTTCAGGTCAAAGCGGCAATGCCTTCTAGAAAATCCTGGATGCTAGAGGTGCAGAGAAGTAGGAGCTGTACTCAAAGATGACCTTTGGCATCAGAAGAGGGAATGAAAAAAAGCCAAAACAGAAACACAACACACCATAACCAAACCAAAAAACACAACAACCTCCCACAAAAACAAAACCAACCAACCAACCAAACAAAACAACAAAAAACCCACCCAAAAAAACCCCCAAAAAACAACAGCCACCCCACATCCAAGAAGCCCACAAACCCCAAACCTTGCCAAGAGTTCCCAGGAGACCCATGCAGAACACAGCTAGTCCGTTGCAGCAGGTCATACCAAAAAGGCTTCAGCTAGAGCTACACCTTGCTCTGCAAGGCCCTGGCCATTGTGAAAAGACAAATAGGGCTGCAAACCTTAACAGCGCCCATGCTTCCTTCCTCCATATCCCATCTGTTCAAGTTTGAACCTGGTGTCCCTTCAGCAAGCCCTATGCTTGAAAACGACATCAACAGAACACACTGCTTTATCAAAAGTCCCCCACACTCCTCGGTGGCATTTAGAAGTAAATCAAGGTCTATTTCATCGCAGGAAGAGTAAGTAGCTGAATTCTCAAGATGTTTCCCTCCCCTCTGCATTTTCAGATGATTACATGACAAGCACTATGGTAATGTAAAACAAAACCTTTTTTCATGTTAGGAGCTTATTTTAATACGGCTTATGACATATCCTGTTTCCTCTGAAAAGAAACCCAAAACCAAAAATATCATTCAGGACAAAAGAAAAAAAGCAAAAAAGAAAAAAAAAAGCCTGCCCCTTCACATACACAGGAGGAATTACATAGGACTCCTGGCTCAAACCAAACAACAAAACCTACCTTTTAATCTTTTAAATTTTTATTTATTTTTTTAAGAGGAAGCCTTTTTTACATGGGTAAATGTTTCCTTATATCCTTTCAACCCTAGAGCTTTAACATGTCTAAAGCTAGAAGTAGTAAGAGGAAAAAACCAACTCCTCACAGTCCAATGCAGGTGAAATTCAAGAGAGGCTTTCAATGGCACAGCCCTTCCTGCCCCAAGAATACAGAGCTTTCCAAGGTGGCATCCACAGATATGGCACCCAAATTCAGTAGGTTCATTCTGATGTTTTTTCCCCATACTCAAAGTTGCTGCAGTGGACTTCTATTCAACTAAAAGTTTCAGGAAAAGAAAGCTGAATTTGCAAGACAGAGAATTTAAGATGAGAAACCCATTTACATGAGTGATTTTGAAAAAGCAACAATGAGGATGGTGAAGAAGATACCATTATGTTTCAGAGACTTGATTTTGGTGGGTTTTATTTTTGGGGGGTTTTGGGTTGATTTTCTGTTTGTTTTTTAGTTAAAGAAAGTTTTTTATTGAAAATTCTGACACAGAGAGAAAAAACTTTAACTGGTAGCTTCCAGATCTAAGCAGCAGCTTCTAAACTATTACCAGTAAAACAAAAGCCACCTATGATCCGCTCCTCCTTCCACCTACAAAGTCACCAAAATTGCAGTTAGCAAAATTGCTTCCCTTCTTTGTTATTCAAAGAGGTCATAAATTGACAAAGGATGTCCAACTTTTTACCTCTTTTTCTCTTCCACACTGTAGGCAGAAAACAATGAGCTAGGCTGAATAGAGTTTTCTACAGAGAACTGCACTGGAGATAGAAAGCCACAACTTACCCACCTGGGAGCCAAAAAGCTGCTGAGCTGCAAGCCTCAACCCAACTAGGGAACCTCTCACTAGAAACTCCCCAAATGTATCTGGGTTGTAGATGGTGGACGTGCTGCAAGATAGCTTTCTTCCATTCAGTGTCCTACTTCCACTCAAGGTTCTTCCTGGTGTTCAGAGGCATCAGGGGAGAAGTTCTTGAGTTAAGTCATCCTGTAGACTCTCTTCAGCTTCCCCAGGCACACTGTATTGAACTCAAGCACAACTCTGAACGAACTCAATGGCTAGTTTGAAAGATTCAGGGTGAGGTGAGCAGGCCCATGATGTAGTTCAACATGCCAGAAATGAACAATGCAGAACGTGGGTGCCTACAGCTGTCTGGAATTAAAACAAGAGGCTGCATGAATGTTTATTATTTGTATCAGCAGCTGGTTACCACAGAAGGGAAAAAGCTAGAGGTCTTTGGAAACAAGCTTAACTTCTTGTGCAAATAAGTAAGCAACTGTATTACAGAAGCACAATCACTACTGATAACAATCAATGTGAGTAACACAGCAGATTTTCTACTGCATAATTCAGAGAGCATGTGTTTTCCCTTAAAAATATATGAACAGAAAATAGAAGTCAAGGGAATAAGTCCTTGTGGTTTCCCCTCAAACACACTTTCCAGCCTCAATATTTGCATACACTGAACTCTACCACAGGCAACCGGCAACACTAATCGTCTAACAGTTCCTTCACCACTTCACTTCCAGCTTCTGAAGCACCTTTGAGAAGGACAAGGCAGTAAGGAGCAAGTAAAACAGAAGCCATCTTAGGTTTACCCTTCCAGTCCTGAGGTTTCAGACTGACTGAACATCACATCATCTCCACAAGCATCAGACCTTTGAGAAAGATACTGAAAAGAGACATAATTCAGGACTGGAAGGTGAAGATGCACAGGCAGTTCCCTAATAAATCACCTTTTTTTAAGAGAAGCTTAGTTCCAGCTGAAGCATGTGCACCATACATAGACAACTTAATCACAAACAAATACCAGAATCTCTTCAGTTTTGGCAGAAGTTGCTTTCTCAGTGCTGCTATAGGACCAAGAAAGAAGTGTTTTCAAAAAGGTGTGATTTCCATTTTTAACACCTGCAGAAGTTATTGACATATTAGGAAACCAAACCTAAGGACTGATTTCTACTCCATTGTAGAGGGAGATAGCAGCAATTTTTTAAGTACATCAAAATTTTTAATTTGCTCAAGGCATTGTCCTGCTAAAAGAACAGTGATAACCATGCTTCATCAAGGAACAGAAGTATTACAAAAGGGTACAGGTTCAAATGCTTTGGAATAAAAACCCATAAATACAGTTCAAGGAACATAAATATCTACTGATAGTCAGCTACTATGATTTTAAATGCTTAAAAATAAACAAGAATAAAATAAAGAATACTTTTTGCAACTCTTGTGTTGCACCCTCATTATTTCCAGAGAAGTCTTACACGACAGCATCAAGACACTAACTACAACAGCTTAGAATTACAGAGCATTGTGCTTTGAGGATTACATAAGTGATTTCTCTTTCTGCATCTTCTTTCATTTTGCAAGTTGATAATTCCTTATCAGCAAGGTGGGTTTTGATCCCATTTTACCCATTCTCAGACAAAGTGCCTGATGATATTCTCTGTAGCTCTTTTCATGATTGTCCTTAAGCTTTCTCCGAATACAATGTTCTCAGTAAGTCACAAATAGAGCAAGTAGTACGTCATGTCCCATCAACAGTCTTTGAGATTGAAGGAAATTAAATATGTGAAACACCAATAGCATATATTCAACAATTCACTGTGCTAAGAACCTGGCTTGTTGTAACAACCCCATCTGGAAGCAATAAATGCAAGTTATACTGTGACCAGATCTAAAGAAAGAAAACACCACACACAACCTCCACTGTAGCACAAAGAAGGTGCTCCACCACATGCTGTGCGTCTTTTACTTTGGAAGATTAGCTAGTGATTTTTCCCCATGTATCCCGGATGAGTTTGAGTGAAGAAACAGACTTTTTGACTAGAACAAGCACTCTGCTCCATCAAGGAACAACAGACAAATACAATAGCCAGTGATCTCTCTCAACAAGCAAGCATTCAAAGGTCTGAAAATTGTTTAAAGCAAAAGGTCCAAGAAGCAATAAATACTTAAGTGAGCAGTTGAGTTGGACACAGATTGCCATAGATCTATCCCTTTCAAACACTGCCTGATATTTCTCTTCCCACCTGCCACAAAGCAATAGAATTAGTTTTTTCAACTTCCCCACTAAAGCTGGAAGTTCCTGTTTTGACTTCATAGTCTGGATTTCTTTCATCCACTGCTTCAATAAAACATGGTTCAATGGCATCACATACAACCTTTCACCAACTAGCTTCTCTGTATGCTTTAGGACCAAACTGCATCTGCAAGAGGTTAAAGACATACATAAAACATGAAGAGATCTGATGGTGGCACATCTATGACCCAGGCATAGATCTGCATTACTGGAAGCTCTACAGATACCTCCTCCTCCAACCAGCACACATACATCTTTCAGAAACATCCCATCATGGGGCACCAATAAAAAAACCTAAGCACTAAGCAACCTACTGACGGTAAAGGAATTACAGACTGATGTAAATGAAAAATAACAGGAGGAAAGGATTATTAGTAACCACCTGATTTTCTATTTACCTAATTAAGCAGTTTTACAAGCCAGGTAGGTATTTTTCTCCAGTTCCACCACAATGTGACTGTCTTCAATTGGCAAACTAGCAAGCAAGGACCATTCTAACAATCACTCTATTTAGGTTCCCAGCACAGCAACTACATAAAATCAGTCATTACCCTGACTTCTCAGAAGAAAACTAATCTAATTACACTGACATTTCAGCTGGAGAAGAATAAAAAGAGATGAACAAAAAATGTCATGGACATCACCACTTCTTTTTACTGTTCAATGAGTCTGGACTGCAACAAACACATTCAGATACCCTTTTCTCCCCAAACTAGTTATTTGTCTGAGAATCTTTGTGACTTCTTTTTTAGTAATAAATACTGCAAAAATTGTGTGCTACTTCCCTCTCTACTGATGCAACTCACTTATTGCCTTACTAACTTCTATTACAGCTGAAGCTTCCATAATTCATTTCCATTCCCAGCTCATTTTCCTTACAATAGGCATAATTTTCCCTTTTTCTTGGAACAGCAAACAGAATATCTTCTTAGTTTCCCTCATTATTTTTGACATCTGTCTTATTCAGTGGCATAAACTCTGCAAGTTCATGCTCCTGCTGTTTTTGTTTGCAACACTATACATATGAAGCCTCTTTGGGCTGTGGTACTTGCACTACAAACTCCGAAAAATTCATTTTAAAAAAATCAAAAGAAAAAGTAAACACAGTGGCAAAGAAATACCTGCTGTTTATCCAACTTGTTACAAACATTCAAAAAGTCCCTAGCCCCAAGTAATTAAGGAAGACAGCTTGAACAATATTAAAAATGCATTATATTATTTAAACATTTCATAAGAGGAACACAGAATCTCTGCAGCAGATAAAATTGAGGTATAGTCAGAACGCCATATGCATAGTCTGCTGTCAAAAAGACACAGGATTTCCCTGTACCTGGTACAATTTATATTTACAAACCCTGCAACACAAGAGTGCAATTGCCTCGTGTTAACCTTAAGCACAGGGTTCTGGAACAAAGCTTTGGTCACAGCTTGTGAACTCCCTGCTTCACAGCCATCACAAATTCATTTACAGTGTCTGGAGAGGTACCATTCAGTTCAAACCCAGAGATCAGCTAGTAATTTTCTTAATATATATTATTTATATAATATGTATGTTTTATATATATTCCTATAATATTATTCTAAAAAAACATCAACGTCCTCAGCTAAGCATTGGTACGTATTGACTTGAGTGATCATGTTCCTAATGTAGCAGCTCAGGAGGAAAAGCAAGGAGTGTGCTTTGGCTTTTTTTATTATTTGTTTGAGTTTGGGGGGTTCTTTTGAGGTAAGAGATGAGGATTAAAAATGGAGGGCAGGACAGACCCAGATGAGCATCTAGCCTCCTTGATTCCCCTAGAGATTCATCTGGACACAAACTCCAACTGCCAATTTATCATTAAAGAACTCTACCTTTCAGTGAATTGACAAACCTACACCACCAGGACAGATTAATTTTTGTCTTGAAACATCTATGTTACTGAGGCTGTGCCTTACTCCTTGGGAACTGATATGGTGGCACTGTTCTCAGAATGCTGCCACCTTTGTCCAGAACAGCAAGGGCAAAAATGCAGGCAATGATAAAGGTGATTCGCTCACGCTTTGACTTACATTTACAGTGAAAAAAAGAGCCAATGGGGAACATTAACACATTTTGGTTGTCTAAGCTTACCCCTACTCTGTGTTCAGGCTCCCACCTACAGCTGTCTGCCATGCCTGCAGAGCACATTTTCATCAGTCACCATACTGACTTCAGTCCTGCTTTGGCTACCCACATCCAAGTGATACTGTCTCTGTTAGCAGGCCTCTTTGAAAATTCAGCTCAGAGTTATACCTTTCCCATCTTTTAACAAGGGCCACAATTTCCAAATTACTCTATTTCAAATACACTCGCTCTTAAATGCCATAGAAGAAGTGTCAGCTTTCCTTTGCTTTTCATGAAAAAGGATTTTAAAACTCTAAAGTTCTTTTGACCTTTTATACTTTTGCAAATTAAAGCTGGTAACCTATAGGAGGCTGAAGACAAGAACATGGACGTTAACAGCTTTCCTCATTGCTTTCTGAGCACCAGAATGTCTTTATCTCAAGCTATTATATGTCTATCTTGATTGGTTTTCACACAGATCCCATTAAAAGTTAAAGTACTAAGCATTCAAGCAGGATGTGCTTAATAAGATATCCACAGTTAGATGGGCTTTAATTCCCTGACAGATCACTTCCAGAACCACATTGTTACTGTACGCTATTATTCAGAGACCAACATTTCACAGCACCTGTACAAGTTCCACACACTTAATAATGTGCCTCCCCACACAAGTCAGGTTTCAGCAATTCAAAACTAATTTTCCAGGAACATCAGAGAGTTTGACTAAATAACCAGTTATTGAAGGATACCCCAAACACCACTTCACAACAGTTTTTGATGAAAATGCTTGACACATGTGTCATCTTAGAGCTATCAGATTTCAGGTCTAAATCATCCCAGGATAACAGGGCATTTCTGAGATGTCACAGGGTGTCACAAGACTTCACTAAGAGACGTAAAAAACATTCCCCACCCAGCAACTGCTGTCACCTGGGGCTTTTTACTTCTGAAAACCACATTTCCCACCAGGCAGCCCCCCTCAGAAGACAAGCAGCACAACACTCACCTTGTACGAGTTCAAGCCTCCTCCTGAAATTCTACATTGGCATTTTATTCCACTTTCTCCCTGGTTGCCTCTCTGTTCCATCTCAACAGGCTCCTCCTTAAGGCTGCTCTCTCCAAACCTCCCCCTGAAACTATCCTACCCCAGCAGGTGAAACTCCTTTGAAGGCCTGGGTCTCTGCTGGCCATGCCCAGGTGTAAATGGACACCTGGTCATAGCTGTCCTGTCAGTATGGGCCAGACCACAAAGGCCTAGAGCATTTCCATTGTTATAAAACAAGATTTCTAATCTTTGCCAGGGTGTTTTGCAAGCACTTCCATTTATCTGTTCCTTAAAAAAACTGCTACAGGCTTTCTGAGCAGTATGGGGCAGCAACAAATAATTTAACTCCACTCCAATTTATTCACACAAAATCCTACTTAGCCTTCAAGCTGTAAGCCAAGCACTACCTTACAAACTACACAACTACCACAGGAATGGGCGAAATGGAAATCTGAGCTCTTGCCCACAGCCCAGGGAGCAGACACCTGAGGAACTGAGTGAAGCAGTAGGGGACTGGGAAGAAAATTTGTTAGCAGTGTGCATACTTAAAGCATTGGTTAATGACAGTACTAATAAGGCTCATTTTTGTTATGTCCTATATCATCCCAGCAAGCGTTATCTGAAAATAAACTCCCATGTTTTGGACTGCAATGCAGCACTACAGAGCAGCAGTCTGTATCTATTTTACAGTATACCATCTGTAAGCCAACATCTCAACAGCAATCTTAAACTTTGAACACAGCATACCAAGCACCTCAAGAAGCTACTGTGCCACAAGAAGAGAACATAGAAATTTATTTTTATGCAATAACGTAAAACCTTCCAGGTGAACTTTTCTGCTTAGTTTCCATGTCTCTGCATATTCAGTAAGATTTTACAATCATTCTCTTGCCTCCATTTTTCCCCATCCAGCCATAATCCATTTTACTAGACTTTCCTCATTTCTTTGCATTACCATTTAAAAGATTTGAGAAAGGACATTTACCCCTGGATTCAATCCAAAACAACACTTAGGCATACTTGAAATCTGAAGGACACAAGCAATCCAATTGTAGTCAGTGAAACAGAACGTACATCTAATTTTTCAGCCCATCAGCTGTGCAGTAAAGTCCAGTCTTTTTCCTACTTATTTTATGAAATTTTAAAGCAAAATGAAAACTTCATTCCTTCTTGAAATTCTAAAATTTTGTTACTCCACTACAAATAAATATGACATGAGCTGAGCTTTTTGACAGAATGGGAAACATCAACCTTGGAGAAAAGCAGAAATGCTGGCTTATTTTCTCTCCTCTGCATTAAACTGTATGACTTTGAGCTGCTGCGAGATTCTTTCTTTGTCTCTATTCTTCTCACAGCCAAAGTCCCTATTCAGAGTTTATCTTTCATGATGCTCTGTGGTGAAATCAGAAAGGAGGGAGACAGTAGTATATCATGAGGGACGTAACTGAGCCAGAAACTGATAAAAGTAAGAGAATAAGCACACTAAGAACCTGAAAAATCCAATTTTGTTATGCACTAAAGCATGTCCTATCTGAGTATTTAATAGATGTAAAGCATTTTGAGCAAAATGTGTCACTTTGTGTTCCTGCAGAAAGAAAATTACAAAGATGAGCTTCTGGGAAACTTTACTTTCCATTGAAGAAAACTCTCAGACAAGGATATTTCAGTCTGAAAATACTTTGAAAGTACACAATGTAAAAGCCAGGACAGAATATAAAAGTCTATTCAGTCAACCTTAAAATAATGAGAATTAGCTGAAAGAAATAAATCTACCTAAAAGAATCACAAAGTCTAAGATGCTAAGTGGTATTGTCAACAGGCTACAGCAAGTATATCCTGAACGCATTTCATTTGCAGTATGTTTGGTTGTTCCCAGTTTGTTTTATATATGTGCTATAAGATTTTTTGCAGGCTATTTTTACCTAATTTATATAGAAATTAGTGTAATTAACCCCATGTACACATGTACATGCTCATACATGTTCATTTCTTCCTTGGTTCCCAAATATTATATCTGATATTTACAACATAGAAGGGAGGCGGGGGGAAAGACATCTGCAGCTTCAGATAGCCAAAACCATCATTTTCAGAAGGAAAATGTCCAACTGTAATAGTTCATTCATTCCATGTCTTAGCATTCTGCAGGTTCTTACACCCTCTCCTTTCTAAGGCACTGAATACTCACTCTCTCCCTACAACTGAGAGCTTGTTGAGGAGACCGCAGTTGGCTGGAGGCACCTGGATTTTTTTAAAGGTTAGAACTTTATTCTTTCACTTGCACTTATTGCTGATAAAGTTTGGGCTTTTCATTCTTTCCCTCTTACTTTCCTTGACTTCATTTCCTAATAGAAGCAACTATGCAGTTTGAGGTCTGCATGTGAAATACATCATCTGCAGACAGCAGATACTTCTGTAGAAATACATTGCTCAGACAAGTTTTGTTAGGTTGATCTACTGGTTCTTGTAGTTCTGTAACCTGTCCTAACTGTCTGAGTAATGCTCCTGAAACACAGGTCCATTAATATATATGGGGTGAAGAAATCTTCACACTCCTGCAGTGATCTGTTTTGGCTGTGAAACATGGTATTTGATTATTTAAAGAGTAAAAAACTTCATATTCGAAATGTGAGTTTGTTCCTTCAGCTCCACTGAAGTCAGTGCATAACTAGCTATGTATTTCACTGGAAGGATATGTTATGTTCTTCTTGGTGACACTGATAGATGCTTTCAGAATATGCTACAATATGGACCTAATCACCTAGAAATAATGGAAATTATCATATACTCTAACTCTTGTAAATTACTTTCTTGATAGCACAGAAAATAATCTTCTTGGTCATTTCTTCCTCACCATGTAATTTTAAATTTCATGGATCTCCTTATTCCAGATCTGTTTCCTTTCTTTTTATTACAGTGGCTCAAACTGATTTTATGTATAATAGCAAGATAGGTCAAAGATAGTTCTACTCATAGATTTGTCCATAAATTCTAACAGCTACTAAGTTGTGCTTACTTTCTGAATATCAGACTCTTTTGGAAGCTCCGTCTTTGATCTGAAATAATATTCTACAGATTCATATTTAAAAAGACTACAAGTAGAATGCAAACATCACTGTACTTTATTAAAAAAAAAATCTTTTTATATCTTAACTGACAAGTCTGAGTGGGATGAAACTATTTTAAAGAGCTGTAAGTGTAAGGGAGAAAAGCCAATTATTTTTTTTTTAAAGTTAGTTACTTTCAAAAAGATACTTTTCCTTAAGGCACAAAGGATCTTTTCCATCAAAACTACAGAAGAAACAGATTCACAGAATCATCAAGGTTGGAAGACATCTCTAAGATCATCAAGTCCAACTGTCAACCTATCATGACCATGCCAGTAAACTATGTCCCTACTACCGTATCTATATGCTTTTTAAACACCTCCAGGGATGGTGACTCCACCACTTCCCTGGGCAGCCTGTTCTAATGCCTAACTCTTTCAGTGAAGCAGTTTTTCCTGATATCAAATCTAAACCTCCTCTGAAGCACAGGCATGCTGAATTATTTCTCAGTTGTAAAAAAGAGATAAACAACTTCTGGAGAAAGAAGTGAACGCTCTATTGATACACTGCAAGAGCACAGCTTAAAGCATAAATGTGGCTTTGCTGGATCATCTGTGCTTCTGTTTGTTTCATGGATCAGAATGGTTGCAATGTCAAAACGCAATTCCTGTATTTATAACCCAGGAAGCAGCAAAACTTTTGTAAGAAGATGTAACAATTTCAGATGGTTGTGCTGTTGTACTTGGTTCAGAAACTGCACCTTCTTCCTGACTTTTCACACTATTGCTTCCTGATAAGTCCTGGATGACTGTTTCACACTAATATTTCATAGCGTACAGTGATTCACATGGACTTGTGCATTTTGTGCTTTTCCTCCCTCTGATGTTTTAAAGAAGGAATGATAGTGGTCTACCCTACTAAACTTCAAAAGTTTCTAGTTTTTCCAGTGAGCCCTGCATGCTTCTAACTAATCTGACTTTACTAATGAATCTGTATTGCAATATGTATTTTCATGTGATTGCTAGTTCACATCTATAACATATAGAGACTCTTCCCTGCTAAAAGTGCAATGGAAATTGCTAAGAAATACGCTGGTTTGTTTTTTTTTCCAAGATAGCAAGAAATATGTATACAACAACTTGACAGGCAGTAATTGCTCTAAAGAAACATGAAAATAGGAGTCAGTTGATATGAGTGGTATTTACATGGACAAGATGTTTATTTTTCCATTGAATTATTTGCCATATGCAGTTATGTGAAATAGATCCAATTTAAATTCCCCAAATGAAGTTAACCCACACATAACATACGGTTGGATGGTGGATTTTCCACTGAACAAACCATGAATATAGCAATACAATCTTAATAATGTTGCTGTAGGACATGAAAATATCAAAAGGATAAATTTAATCCTTACCACGCAGCTTGAATAACTGCATTCAGGAAAGATGAAATGAGATTAGGGAAGAAAGGAAACTCCCACACTAGAGGCACTTGTTACCAGTTCTTTGTCTATCTCAAAGTTACATATATAATTGCCCGAAATGTGTGTAACACAAAACCACCAGAAATGATGCATAGGACCCACTACTTACAATTCCAGTACAGGAGGAAACACAGGTCAAAACTAAAAAGGACTCTGAAAGAGAATCTCCCCTGGATTGCTCAAGCCACCAGTGTCTCTGGACATAAAGCACAGCCTCTCTCAAGATTTGAAACACTCCTAACCTAGGCATCAGGAAGCAGGAGTTTTGCAGTCTTAATACCAGAAACATCTAAGAGATAATTATCTGAGTGACGAGGAGATATGTATGTGAGGATACTTCCTCCCATTTTCCAATGTCTGAATTTCCTTATTGATAGTATTGGTAGAATCACCTTGCTGCCTTTTGCTGTACTTAAGTCAGAAAAAGGTATGGGCTGTGGAGGAGTACTAAGAGGCAGCTAAAAAAACAAAAAGGGGAAAAGGCAGCACAAAGCAAACAGTCCTGTGCTCTGTTGAAGGGGGTTTGCAGTTACCACATCTACAGCTGAAATCTAGGTATTTTTAATGCATATGACTAGGAGACCGTCATTCATATAGCAAAAATTTCTACTACTTTAACTGAAAAAAGCAAGTTCTCCAGAATTATACATTTTACTTACTGGGTCCCTTTCTTATCCTGTAGATAAATAACATCTTCTAAGCATCACTGGCTGAATATGTCATTCACCTGGCAACCTGTCACCACTTGCCATCTGGATGTTACGTCTCAAATACTGGGCAAAATGGATCTTGCACCTTCCCTGTTGACTTCTCTGGACCAAGCCAATACAGGCTGTGCCAGTGTGGTGAAGGAAAAGTTCTCACAAATCCCTCCACCAGCATAACTGTAAGAAGGGCAGGATCCAGCACAGGGGCTCATATTAAAAAGACAGGTTTTCACATCCCCAGCTGGCACAGCTGTTTACCTTTATGAATGTCTGCTCACTGCATTAGATGATAATGATGAACTTAAAAAACTGATAGGAGGTTATGTGTGAGTAATAACTGAGATTCTGTTCCTGGTTCTGCCCCTTCCTTTTTCACAAGGGTCAAGGCAACTCATCCATTTCCTCCTGTATAAAAATGGGATTAACAACATTTATTAATTTACCTTAGACTTACAGGAAAGATTAGTTGATATGTGTGTGGTAATGCGAATATGTCAAATGGGCAATAAAGACTAAGCATGCTTCCAACCTCCATCAGGAGGCAGCTCACACCCACCTGTAATGTATGAAATATGTATTTAACATTTTAAAGCTTCCTTCATAAATCACTCCCATTTGTCCTGTGGAACCCAGATGGATTCTTGAAAAGCCCTTCCTGGCAGACGCAGAAAGCCCCCAAATACAGGCACTGAAGCAAAATGTGACATATTCAAGTAGGAATACTAGATTGCAATGAAGTTTTCTGCTGTCATAACACAGTTTGAAAAGGAAGGAAGAACATAACCTCTAATTTTTTTGGCTATAACCACAAACTTCATCACACTGAAGACAGTTTTTTGCTCCTATATGTCTCATCATTTCACTTAGAAGGGCTTTTCTTCCACATACACAAAAAAAGAGGGAGTAATTCAACTTAGATTCTGTATTGTGTAAAATATTAGTGAACTTTCCTGAAGTCAACCTTTGTCTATGTTCCATCATTACAGGATTCATTTTATGGCTAAATAGTTAATACATAAATAAATATAATGCAGTAGCCTTCCATCAGATAGAAGCTTCCTATGTATTGTTTCAAAACCACTTTTTTGTTAATGAAACCGTTACTACTAGCCACAGCCTAAGTGCAGTTAATGTAAATGCCATGAATATTCTACTCTAATTTTTTTCCACAACTTCATTAGGATGGTAAGAGTTTTAATAGCACTGCACCTCTTTCCCCTAAATGAAGAAATTCTCATTGTCCTTGCAATTCTTACTTTCATTACAACAGCAGCATGAGAGATGGATTTGGTCCCTAATGAGCCTTCCGAATGAAGAGCCCTGTGAACTTACTGAGGCATTGTAGTGAGAAATGTACATTAGTTAGGCTTTGGCCTTTACAAATTAGCAGGAATTCAACAAGAAATTTTTTCCCCCTTCATTTTCCCATTACAAACTGAAATGAAAGGCTTTGAGAAAGTGGGAGAAAACAGTCCCAAGAGCAACTCCATCAAAGCATGGCATCCATTCCCATTTTTGTCCTCTAGTGTCCTTTATTCCCTTCGTGTTTTAAGACTAGTGTCCTTTATTCCCTTCGTGTTTTAAGACTAGTGGATCAAAGATTTTAAAACTCATTAAGCTAAAACTATGCATTAAGTGTCTTCTTGCCATTGTATTTTATTTATTTATTCTCAGAGATAAATTTCTTCATATAGCCACAAAGCAAATGCTAAGAGCAGGACTAGGAATGTACTGGGTTTTATATTAACAAGAAATTTTGCCAGTGTCAGTAGTTCATGTTGGGGCAGAACCTTTAATTTGCATTGGAAATCTGCAGAATTTCATCTGTGTGATTTAATGTCTGTCAAACTGACTATAATGTGACAGGGGACATCAAGTGTAGAGTGAAGAAATTCTGGTTTCCTGACCTTAAAACCAAGCCACTCGAAAGATCAGCCATAGATATGACCTTGAAGGAAGAGTTTGTCTTACAAGGTGACCTGTGAAATCTTAACAACCCAGTGTTTTCCCCATGGGTGAATTGCACTGAATGACAACACATGCAATGCCTCTATCTCCTACCTATAGGCCAAACTCCCACCTAAAACTTCCTTTAAATTCTAATAGTGCTTCAACTTTAATACTAAGGAAAACGATGTACAGTACCTCTGACTACTATTGTATTGTTTACATTCATACTAAAGGAGATGTGCGAACGAACAATAGGTATGAACAGAGATAAAGACATGGGGAATGTACCTAAAAAGAAAAGGCAGCATATATTCCAATAGGAGAAAACTCTCAGTACTTGTCTGATCATTCCTCAGTGTACACGTCCAACACCCATCAGCAGAAAAGCTGCTTAAAAGAAAGTTTTGATCTTGAAATAATTTCTGCAGCTATAAAGAACAAGCTTCACCTTGGCAAAGACAACAGGTTGACAAGTGATCCCTGAGGTACAGCTGATGATGATTTTTGTGATGTGTGAACTTTGCCACAAGGAAATGACAAGGGATCAGTGTGACAGCTGCCAGCCGGGCCAGACCACCATGCCCCTGGCCCGTTGTCTGCATTTCTATCCTCTCTGTGCTAGTGTCTACAGACAAGGGTAGGGCCCATCTTCAGGAGTTCAATTGTGACTACTGAAAAGATGTAGCAGCAGGATGAAACATGCAGGAATCCAAAGCAGGATTGCAATAAATATGTCCAAAAACATAGACCCAGGAGGCTTTTAAATCCACACAAGGTCAAAATCCCCATGCTCAACCTTGGTAAAGCTACTCTGACAGGATCCCAACATGGTAAGACAAGAGGTGGCAGCCTGCCTATTCTCCCTGAACTACCTGCACAATTCTATATGGGATTCCAACATGAAAAGCTTTTTGTTTGCAGATAAATTAGAACAAAGAATTTTTAAAGTAAATAAAACTTAGAAAGAGTGGCTAACAAATCTCCCTATGTTTTCATAGTGTTCTAAATGAATAGGCTATTTCCCTAGGCCTGTTATCAGTCCAGCACATAACCAAACCTTCAGCAATCTGTGTTAAAAACATTTTTTCACTGTCTTCACTGGGTTCCTATAAAAAACTCTGTATTCCCATTAGGCCATGGCTGTGTGTCTGATAACTCCTTTGCTATTTGCAGATAGAAGATATTTGCAGATAGATGATATTCGCAGATATATAATTGTGGTTTCCTGGGAGGTTCTCCACCTGCTCATCCCTCTCTTTCCCTTTGCTCCAGCCAGTTCAGCTGTGCTGCAAGGAAGAGCTATCTCCTTTCTTTCCTCCTCTAAAGTGCAGAGTTAGAACAACAAGCAGCCTTCCAACACTGCTGTCAAGCCACACATCCATATTGTTCCTCCAACATTTGGAAGTTCATTGTTTTTAGGCAACACAGTAGGATTTGAAAAAGTCCTAACAATGAACAAGATTTAAAGTGTCCTCAAAAATGAAAGATGAAATGACAAAACTGCTGGCAGCTGTTTCAAAATTATTTCCAAGCAGTAAGCCTGTATCAGGAGAACCAGGTTTTAATCAGTGCAAAATAATTTTCTACTGGGGAAAGGTTTCAGAAATGTAATTACCACACTATCCATTTATCCTGATAAAGTCTTCCCAAGTGACGATACAACCTGGTGAGAAGATCTCATTTTTCCCTGAGCTTGAGATTTTGTCCTAAACTGGACCCGTTGGAGCAAGTCCAGAGGAGAGCCACAAAGATGATCAGGTGGCTGCAGCACCTCTCCTATGAAGACAGGCTGAGAGAGTTGGGGTTGTCCAGCCTGGAGAAGAGAAGGCTCCTGGGAGGCCTTAGTGCAGCTTTCTAACACCTAATGGGAGTCTATATGAAAGCTGGAAAGGGACTTTTAACAATGACATGTGGTGATACAACAAGGGGTAGTGGCTTGAAACTAGAAGAAAGTAGATACAGATTAGATATTAGGAAGAAATTCTTCACAGTGAGGGTGGTGAGACACTGGAACAGGCTGCCCAGAGAGACTGTGGTTGACCCAACCCTGGAAGTGTTCAAGACCAGGATGGATGGGGCTTTGAGCAACCTGGTCTAGTAGAAGGTGTCTCTGCCCATGGCTGAGAGGGTGGAATTAGAATGTCTTTAAGGTCCATTCCAACCCAGAGTTTTCTACTATTCTATGTGAAATTTCATGTCTAAAGAAGGTGCTTTACTGATCTTCCTGACTAGGAGACTGGTGTCCTGCTGATCTCTGAAAAGGAGATGGTGTATTTTAGAACAATGGTACTTACTCCATATCAGGGGATGAAAAGTAATTTGAGGAGAATACTGTGCTGAAAGCAGGTAGTATTTAAAAAGTGCTTCCTATCTCAACAAAATGAAAGGTTTTATCTCACATACATTGTAATCGAGTCTGCAAGAACCTTGTCTTTAATTTAAAAAGTTACAATAATGAAAAAAAATAAAAATGCTGCATTCATGTGATCTCAGATATCTGAAAAGGTTCCTTAAACAAAGTATCTGTCTAAGTTTTAGTAAGTAGAAAAATACCAGTTCCCAACCACATTTCTTCAGTATTATACCTTTTCAGAGTGAATACTGCTATCCAGACTTCAAACAAGACAGACAGAAACACAATGTCTTTTCTCAATGACTCTCTTCTAAAAAAGCAGAACAGGAAGTGATTCATATTCTTCAAATCTGCTAGGAAACTGATTTGAAAATTCAGACCCAAATTTTTCATAACATGTATTTGTATACAACACAGACAGTACCAAGAGGCTGCTCTGTCCATATGTGCAGAGAGACACACAAGGTTCAGACCACTCAAGCAAAGGGCAAGGCAGGGCAAGGTGCCTGACAATAGCTGCACCAGACTGCTAGACACCTTCTCAGCACACCTGCTGCTCCTTGCATGGAGAACAAGTAAGAAATAACTCAACACAGCACAAGCAAAAAACAAATACCAAATCCCTCCCAAGTCTCCCTTCCTGGCATACAGTCATGGCCAGACCCTGTCAGCCTTCAATGTAAAAGCAAAGTCAACAGAGGTCATATAAGAACCTGAGCTCTCATCTGTCACTACTGGATGTTTCGACTGGGTTATCTAATGATGTCAAATGAATCTGATTTGCAATATTTCTAATGCATCACAGTTTAATTAGTAATATCTCTCTGGGCAAGTTTTTATCAATCATATTTCAATTAATTCAGTTTATAGCTGTCTCAATGTGGGTGCTTCATGAGTTCATGTATTAGTCATGAATTAAGTGTATGTTTGTATGGGGGGAAGAAACGTCTCCAGGAAATACTAAGCTGTTAGAAGTCTGGATCAGTACTTGAGATGTGCTCCGAGAGGTGGTTGTAAAGGCTGATCCTTTTACTGCATTCATTTTTCATCACTGGATTGCATGATAAATTCAAATTAAGATAAGGGTTTTTCTAACTGGCTGATCACATACTGATTTTGAATCTGGAAAGGGCTAGACCTCGTTTGCTTTATATAGCTCATTGCAAGAAATTTTCTTGTGGATATATATGCTGAAATGCATGGAAGCTAAGAAAAATGCAGTGTACCTTTCTGCATCTATGCAGTCTCCACAGTGCTGACAACACTAAAACCAAATAGTTTCATTTGGCAGCAAATCCAAACAGATATAAACTGGAAGATATCCAGGAAAGTGACATTAGTAGCACCAAAATATAGCTGCGTTGGAATCATTCTTCCGATCCTAGAAATGCTTTTGAATCTACTGTTCATTGCATTTCTCATCCACTCTGTCATTACAGGAGTAATTAAAAGAAAAAAAACCTACTGGTTTTGTCAAAGGTGAGTAAAATCCTTCTAGGAATCAAGGTAAATGGCAACCTGCTTTCTAAATCTTCTGCTAGGATTTAGGGTTAGTTTGAGATTGGCTTTTGTTTGTTTTTTTTTAAAGTAAAAGTGGTATGAAAGAGCTGAATACATGGAAAGAATATCTGCAATCAGAAGGAAAAAGTAATTCCCTTCATCTGAAATACTACTGGGTGGTATTTGGGGCCATTTTCAGGAAGCAGGTGCTTGTAGACTAACTGTGGCCTTCTATTCCAGTCATAGAGTTAACAGTAACAGTATTTTCCTTCATATTATTACCAATAAATGCTAACATATCTCTTAATGTGCTGTGAAAGGTGTTTGAGAAACCTTCAGAAAGGAATAGATTTCCTTTCAGTCCAGATGGCACGCAACACAGAAGTCCATACACAACCAAAGCCAGACAAGTATCAGGAATGGTCTTTCCTTCCATCAAAAATGTCACAGAATCACAGAATGTTAGGAATTGGAAGGGCCACAACAGCACACTGCTGCCTCATGATCATCCTTCCATCTACCAGAATCCCCAGGTCCCTTTCCCCTTTACTGCTCTCCAACAGCTCAGTCCCCAACCTATACTGATCCATGGGGTTGGTCTTTCCCAGGTGCAAGACTCAACACCTGCCCTTGTTAATTTCATTCAATTTCTCCCTGCCCGACCCTGTCTCGCTGAATGGCAGCACAACCCTCCAGTGTGTCAGCCACTCCACCCAGTTTAGTGTCATCAGCAAACTTGCTGAGAGCACACTCTGTTCCCTCATCCAGGTCGTTAATGAATAGATTGAAAAGTACTGGTCCCAGTACACACCCCTGAGGGACTCCACTAGACACAGGCCTCCAACTAGACTCCATCCCATTGGCCACAACTCTCTGACTTCTATCCTTCAAAAATATGAATCAAAGTTAACTCTCCATATGGATACAAAGATATGAAGCATAATGTCAAAACTCTTGCAATGTTTTGGAGGTCCAACATAAATAAAAATCAACCGG